>CM050172.1:19066810-19405058 GCA_027410445.1 Discoglossus pictus
GAGAGAGGGGGAAGAGAGAGAGAGGGGGGAAGAGAGAGGAGAGAGGGGGGAAGAGAGAGAGAGGGGGGGGAAGAGAGAGAGGGGGGAAGAGAGAGAGAAGGGGGGAAATAGAGCGACGAGGGGGGGAAATAGAGCGAGAGGGGGGGGAAAGAGAGAGACAGAGAGAGAGAGAGAGAGACCTTAAGGGCAGGAACTCCATTTAGTGACAATTTTAAAAAGGAAAACACATTTTCTGTATGCTTTTCAACAGCGCAGGGCAAATAAAGTGACTTCACGGTCCCTTTAATACCAGACCTCTCAACCAAAGCCCCTTCATGACCTCATAATGGTCCAGATAGGATAGCTGATACTCTAATCTTTGCAAGTGAATGTAATATTGATTATGTATTGATCCTCTTGTTAGGGCGTGACACTGCTCCGATTCCTGGTAAGGGTTAATAGCGCCACGCGGGGAAGTCACACAGAGCTATGCTTCTTGCTGCGGTCTTGTGGCCGGACACACACAATAGGTCCTGTGTTCTCCGTCCCGGCAACAACAGAAAGTGACACTTAATCCTCAGTCTCCCTCCCCTGTGAAATAAAGAGCTCTGCAGATCATCTCAATGACGCCAGCCGCAGAGCATTGCACCCAATAAACCTATAATCTACTGCCTGCCTTCAGTGTCCCCTTTGCTTTTCGACCCTTTCAGCCTTTATCCAGATTTTTGTTTTTTTGCGTCTCATCTGGGAGTGTGCTGTAGTTTGAAAAAAACTTCCTATTTGTGAAATATGCAACAATTACCTAACCAACTTAAAATCATTTCTCAAGAAATTGTTACATTTATCAGATTTTGCTTGTGTCTAGAGGCTGCAATGACGGTAATCTTTCCTGTATATTCCAAAAGGAGGTGGGTAAAGAGCTGGTGAAGCCGGACATTGGCTTTGTAGATCAAATACCTTCTTCCAAACACGTCCCAAATCCCCCATAGACAATCTGGCACCCATCAGCAGTGCTCTAGGAGTCAACATGGAGACCTTTAGACAAACTTAAGATTTTTTTTTCAAAAATATATTTTTGGTCATGGCTTCCACAGCTGCCAATGTTGTTAGTCTTTACCATATTTCACAACTATAGTGAGAACTTTGCCCCAGTGACTGATAGACGTGTAAAGTGGGGATTCCTGTTCCTCCATCTTCGGGACCTTAAATACCAGAAGCCTCTCCCCTCTGATCTGTCCCAGTGACGTCGGCCTCAGGTAATTGCTGCAGTCAACATCGGGTTGGAGATGAGAAACCGACACACCTACAGGTTACACAACATTACACTGGAGGCATGATTACCCAATGCAGACAAAGCCACTGCTGGGACAGAAGGGCATGGGGTCTGGGGGCAGGAGCACAAGCTGCCACCATGACAGGCTACCAACTTTCATTATATTTACATATATAAAGGTAGGAACTGCCATCTTGAGTTGCCAAGTGGTCTATTGCTTGTTATGCCCCGGAGAGCTGCTCAGTTTTTCAGTTTCTTAGTTATCACATATTATAATTGTCGAATGGCGCTCATCGCTTGCGAGCCTCGTGAAGCGAGGCTAGCCGTTAACGCATAGCACTTAGGCAAAGCGAGGTGAGCCGTTAATGCGCAAAACACTTCCAAACGCGTAGCACTTTCACACAGGAACAGCCGAACTAAAAAATACACTATTACAAATACTGGAAAATGCTTGCGACTCGCATAACACATTAATAACATTACCAATAACTACAATGGCGCCTTATGAGACAACATAGCAAAAATACGAGGTTAACGGCTG
Organism: Discoglossus pictus; assembly: GCA_027410445.1. Lineage (NCBI taxonomy): Eukaryota > Metazoa > Chordata > Amphibia > Anura > Alytidae > Discoglossus > Discoglossus pictus. The sequence goes on from CM050172.1 coordinate 19,068,604, forward strand.
AACCGCAAACATCAAAAAAACACAGATAAAATACAAATCAATACAAAAAAAAAAGACTCACAGCACGGGGAACCAGCCAGGGAGTCTGGGAGTGAGGTGGAATGCGAATTTAAGGCGATTTCAAAGACTTTCACCACACATTAATAACATTACGAATCTACAATGGCGCTTTACACAACTACACCAACGGCTTCCCCTTGCGCATGCAGCCTATTTCTAATGCAGTTAGGACATTCATTATACTTTAGCATCACAGCACCAACACTCAAACTGTACATTGTATGGTGCCGGAAAATATAAACAGCGCGAGGCTCGCAATGAGCGCCGAAGGTCCTCAGAGTAAAAAGAGGTTTACATTGCGTGTCAAACAGCATTCCCATGGCTTAAAATGTTATTGCCCCATTTGTGACGGGCAAGTCGCTAGTATTAGTTATAAAAGTGGTTATGTAAACTGTCAAAATTTCAATGAATGTATGTATGTATATGTGTATATATATAGTATATATATATCACAGTGTCCGCAACCAATCACAAGTCCAATTCTGGAATGTTTTTCCCTCGTGCCTGGCTGAGACGCCACTGGAAAGGAGGCAGCCTATATTCAGTGCTGGTAGGGATAAGAAACGGCTCTTCATATAACATGAAACAAAATATCCCATTAATGTGCTTTTTTTTTTAATTAATGGAACTTAGACTAATGGAATTTTTCCAACCATAACCAGTGCCATTTTTTGGGGAGTATAACAAGTGCCCTAAGAAAGTCTATGGATTTACCAGTTGCTAGATTCATGTTGTTCTTCATACACAAGAATGACATACACCAGGAAGACCGGATAAAATGGGCAATTAACATTATTGGTTCTGGCTTATTAAGTTAAAGTTTTCTGCCAAGCCCTTTCCATGGCATCAGTTCTTCCAATGACCTATCTTAGAGTGTCCAGCTGGGTTGAGGCAGCTCCCTTACGTGAGGCAATTGGAGATGGACTGCAGCATGTGCAGTTGTGGATGTCTGGGCACATGCCTAGAACCTACAGGTTCCATCTTAGATATTGGACCCAACTCTGGTGCCTTCTACTACACTGCACTGCTTGGCTATGACATGGGGTGGGACACAGACATTATCTGGCTACAGATCCCACTACCCAACAAACATTTTGGCTTACGCCAATTATGTAGGTAAGTCTGAACTGAGATCTTATAACTTTGATCACAAGTCTAGTGGTCAGCAGTACATACGCTGGACTAGTCTGTGAGGTGATTCTTAATAAGGATTGGTCTACCCAAGTCAATGGTCTCCTACACTGTGGAGTCGTAGCCGGGAACCAAGTGAGAAGCTCAGGCACAACCCAAAGCTGTTGAGGAAAAGACTGTGGTTGGGCATCAGGGTAAAGCATGCTAAGAAGATAGCATTAACACCTGAACTGCGTACCTCGTTAAATAACCCCCCAATTTCTGGGCACATGCTTAACATGATGTGGTGCTTATTGTCAAGCTACTGGTGGCCATCTCATTCCTCAGACACGTGGGTTTCATTCTCGCTTTGAATGAATAAATAGAAGTAACAGAGTGTGTCTGAGTAACAAGAAAAATAAAGATAAAGATATTGCTCGTTAGGGCAGATTATAAGGCTTCAAGGAACAAACTATTCTCACACCCTTGGGCATGAATCCAGCATCATTTTTATTGAGCGTAACTAGGACTTATAAGGATTAAGACTGGAACTGTATATCAGTTACACCAAACCCAGAATTTCTTGTACTTCTACATTATAATTTTTGACAATAGGTATATTTTTTACACAGTGCCAGCCATTAGACTGTAACATGAGAGTGCACAAACCCAGCTTCACATATGGCCAGGAGCACAATAGGGCTGGTGTAATTAACATATGCTTCTCCACAAATGTGTATTTAGCCACAGGCTTTACATGTAAGACAATACTAGTAATAAGAAATTGTTTGATTTCCCTGTTGGTTTAATCGCTTAGAGGCAACATTACACCACAAGGACAATACTAGAATCAAGCTTTGTGCCAGTCTAAACTCCGAAATTCTTGTTCAGCTTCATTCCAGAAGCCAGAGTGTACCCACTGAGATGGCACAGGGCGTGTCCTGGGAAGAAACACGTTCATACTCACACCGAACATGAACTGAAAACCTTCCATTAACCCTTTACTCAGCCATACATAAGGATGTTGAATGAGGTCACCAAGCATGTCCTAAACTCCATTCAGTGACCTCTGGGGTCATTGTGTAGGTAGGTGATCACTCAAACACAGATGACCACTCTTTGGCTGAAAAGTTTAAACAAAGAGTAAGGTTTCCAGGACCAACACAAGTCCTAAATGTGGAGAACCATGGTTCTCTGTAACAGTCCACTCTAGACTGGTGAAAATGCACATAAGTGTGAAGTCACACTTATCTACCGGCACCTTTCACTCCAATGCTTCGATACGGTAAGAGTTCCTCATCCAACATACATGAATACATACTCTACATGCTGGCCTTCCTATCACCTGTCTGTCTCCACTCCATCCAGCACAGTAATTGATCAGTGTCTGCAGCATCTCTGTCTGGCACTAGCTTCCCATAGCCTCTAGAATAAAATTCAACATCATGACCCTAACATATAAAGCCCTCCACACATCTCTGCTCTCCTCCCAAAATACACTCCCACTCGGCCTCTTATGACCTTCTCTCCTCCTCTCACTCACACCTTGAAGACTTTTCTTGTGCTGGTGCGCTGCACCTATCTTCCTTCCTCAATTCCATCAAAAACTTTAGGGAAAGCACAGTGTAAATCTTATTGTCATTGTGGGGAAATTGTTTATACTTGTACCTAACTCCTGTATAGCGATACGGAATGTGTTGGCGCTTTACAAATAAAGGAGAACACATGGTGTAGGCTTCGATCACGCTTTTGCCCACCACAAGCGAAATTATGTTGTGGTTAACCACCTTCCCACAAGTCCATAGCATGAATTATGAGCCAGCAGCACACGGACAGGATCCATTCAAGATTGAAATAGCTGTCTGAGTAAGTTTCCTAATTTATGCATAATCCATCCAATACTTTAAAGCTGCATAAGAGAGCATGTGCTATAGGGAACCATGTATTGCATTTCAACTGGATTAAAGCATGAAAAAAAAAAAAGCATTGTGTATTTATTCGGAAGGCCATGCCCAATTTCCCAGATTGCAGTGCAATAACTGTATTACTTGTAATCACATATTATAATTGTCAAACTGCAATTTGTCATCACGCTTGCGAGCCTCGCACAGCAAGGCAAGCAATTGAGGCATTGAAGCATGCTGTAATTCGGCAGAAATGAGCGGCGATTGCGAGCAGTTGAGGCATGCGGGACTTAGGCTGCAAGAAATTGAGGAATGCAGGAAAACAGCATCGCCAGGCTTCAAATTTGATTGCTGTCATTTTTGATGGGCAAGTCGCTAGTCACATATAATAGTTGTGTTAGGACCCTCTCCCCCGGTAGCTGGGGTGTGGCCAAAGCCAAGTCATCACAGACTGAAAAGAGGGCAAAAAATACCTAGACATTAATGCTGAGATTTGGGGTAGGTATATAGCTGGGGTAGCCATTTGGTAGTGGCTGCGCTGGCGAGATGCGTTTGCTAAAAGGGTTAGGAGACTTAAAGTTTAGAGATTCTTGTGAAGCTCTTAAAGTCGAGTTTAACTGGTGGTTAGAGTAGAAGAGATTGGCCAAGAAGAAGTCGAGTTCCTGAAAGGTAAGTTTATTGTATAGGGATGCCAATGAAGGTTGCTGTAATGGTGGAAAAGACCAAAGTGGGCGATGAACCCGGAATGGACAAGTCAGTAATCAGAAGTGAGAAGGCCCATATGCAGGCGTAAATCTTTAGAGTCCAGTGCCATAGTCAGGGGAGTGACTAGACGTGCTCTAAGCAGAGCGAAATAGCGGTGGCAGAGTGGCTGAAAGAGCACAAGGCAGATGAGAGCGCAACTGAGTGCACCAGGAGGGGTGGCCAAGAGAGGGGAAGAGACGTGGGGGGTAAAAACACAGGGGAGGAGTCAAGGGAGGAAGTAGACGGGGGGGGGGGGGGACATTGGGTGGCAAACAGTATTGCAAGTATTGCAAGTATTTTAATTTATTTCTTGGCTTTTGCCGTGCAAGTAGCTAGTATTTATATACTAGCCACTTGCCAGTCTTTTCCTGTCTCTTTTCCCCTCCCACCCTGGCAAGGGGTGCCTTTGGCTCCTGTCTCTCCCGTATTCCATGCAAATACTCCAAGCAAGCAGAAATAAAACCCACATTAGAAATATCCATGCTCACACACCACCTATCACTCCATGCACCAGCAGAGTAATTTATATGGATTTAAACAAAATAAAAAGCAAGTTTACAAAATGAATCGTCAGCACATTATATTAGGAGCGGTCCATCCTGTCTCCATTATATTATACTGAGACCATGTGATCAATGTATTTTGTGAATACTGTGGTCTTTTACATTTAACTGTACACTTGAAAATAATTATTTTAGAATGTAAGATACAGGCCCTATAGTTTACCCTTTTATAATCAACCATTCTAGTTCCAGCAGATGACATTTGTGAGCTGGGAGAAGACAGAATGCTCAGGAAGTTTCCTGCACAATGGGAATAAAGCACGACAACTGCTAATGCCTCTGCAAGACTAAAGGGAAGCTCAGGAGTTTACACCGACAACCTACTGAAAAAAGCTGCTGACCTCCGCATTCAAAACAAAATTAAAGCCTACAGTAAATTATCCGCAAGAGTGTCAGAACCAAAGTTAATTTTTTGCTTTATAGAAAGTTTATTATCAGGTTCATTCAATGACTACATTTTTTTTCTTTACCACAGCAATCAGCTTGCTGATGTCTTTTTGAAGTGATAGCACAAGTTTCTGACCTGTGCTCAACCCACCCATCTTTGTGCTCTCTTCATGGACATCAGTGTTGGATCACTCAGGGCGTGTTTTTATATTACCATATAATATGGGCAAGTGGAAGATCCCTGGGTTATTTTCAGGCCTTGTAACATTTTAATGCATTCAGTGCTAACTGAATAGTTCCGCTGAGAGCTGGTCCAGGACGGAACTTTATAGCAAATACACAATATTTATATAAAAAGAAAAAGTCCTATGCTCTGCAGTAAGCGAGACAATTTATACTAATTCACACAAGCTGCACTAAACGAAAGGTCATATCTTTTAATGGTAAGGACTTTACAAAGACTGGTAAAATTCACAGGCGCAGTGGGATAATACAAAGTTTACACAAATGGAGCATGTTCAGCAAGAATCCATAGGACACATTCTGACATAATACAAAATAAAACAAAAATCATAAAAAACCAAAGAAAACAAAACGATGCATGTCACAGCTAGTATGGCCGCTCACGTCTGTCCTGTCTGTGGTCACCCCTGTAAAATAAAAGGAAAATTTCACATTAAAGAAACTAGTATATTATCAGACAAAAAGGCAGCGTCTCAGCAATTCCCATGAAACCTGAACCACCATCAATATTTATATAATATGAAAACATTAAACACTCCAACCACAGAATAAACTGCATACAAATATTGCACAATTTACTTTAATCAACTGCATAAAATATAAATTACCTGGAGTCCATTTTCCCTGGTCCGAAGCCACCGCGATCTCCCCCTCTGCCGCCTCTGAATCCTCCCCTGTCACCACCCCTACCCCTAAAGCCTCCACGATCAAAGCCTCCACGTCCACCACCGCCGCCCCTGCGGTCATCCCCAAATCCACCACCTGTAAAAACAGAAGGACATGGGATCAGAATATAAACCCACAGCAGATTAGAACATATTGCAAAACAGCACTTTAGTGGACTCCTGGTTAACAAAAGCAATCCTCACCCATGTGAGATCCGCCTGGGCCCCCGGGTCCATCAGGCTTGGGAGCTTTGCACTGGTTACACTCGTTTCGCCAGGAAAAATTCATGTTCTCACAAGTACTACAGGGAGGGGATAAAAATTGAGATTAAAAAAAAAACATGGAACACTCTTTATGCATGCAAACGCTTATTTTAAACATTGCAAAAATTGCTTTTTTTTTATAACTAAAATATTAAGCACCCCCCTCAAACAATTTTTTTAGGAGAACAATTGGCTATACTTTTATGTTACCGCATTTATATGCAAATCAACAGGTCGCATATTTAGCTGATCTGTTGTGCCAATTAGGATTACAGTTCACTTGTCTGAAGGGCAGTTTTAATCCCCTCACCCGCCCATATCACATACTCCAAGCTACACAGCATACAGGAATTTTGCAAAATAAATTCTGAATATTGAAGAAATTGATGGTTGGTGTTACAGCATCACTTTAAGGTTAACTGAGACCAACATGAAATACAAGGAACATATTTTAGTCTCATTGGCAGACGTTCCAAACTCCCAAAAGCAATTCGGGTTTTTGTGCTCACAAGCCTCAACAAAAATAAACTGACATTAATCCAAAGGTCCCTCCTTTGTAAGTATAAAACAAAACCATTTTCATGACCCTTTAAAAGGAGTCAAGGCCTAATATAAGCAACAATAGATTTCTACTTACGGTTAGGGCATTTCCAGTCCTCAGCTCTCTGCTGGCCTCCACCACCACTTGGGTATCCACCGCCCCCACGATTGTTGTTTCCACCACTTGGGCCTCCAAAGCCACCACGGCCCATTGGAGCTACAGTTAAAAAGGAAGGCGTTTATCATACTGCACCCAAAACTATACAGACACAAGTATGTAAGTAGTAGATATAATTAAAAGTGATCCTCACCAAACTCACCTCCCCGACCCCGGCCGCGACCATTTCCACCGCCCCTACTGTTGAAGTCAGCCCTTCTTGTGGCAAAGGACACCTTAATGGGGTTGCCAGAAAACTCCTTGCCTGGAAATGAAGTTTAACGTTATAAATCCATCAAAGCCAAAATATTTCACATATTGCACAATTACTAGTGGACTCACCGTCAAACCAATCAATAGCAGCTTTGGCTGAGGGAGGGTCATCAAAAGATACTGTTGCTTCTCCTTTCAGCTTGCCGGTCTCTCTGTCTGTGTACAGGTTAATCATTGGCTGATTAGTCTTCTTGTTTGTCTGAATAAAGAGAAAGAAATTGTGCAAAGGCCAGACATTTAAAAACTGCCTTTGTAAACCAATCCACCAATGCTAAAATATTTAAAAAGGAAGCTTTACGGAATCCCTCGATTTTAAAGTATAGGGAAGATGCCATGTGTGTTTTTTTAATTGGATTGAATTATTCAATACATAGATTTTATTAAAAAAAAAAGTTTAGTTTCCACATAGGCACCTAGTACTAACCAAAGGAAAAAAAATAAAGTAGGTTTAATCCTAAACCAACCTTCAAGCCAACAGTAGCAGAGATCAAGAGTAGTAATGTTGGAGCTACCCCCCTTTGGTGGAAACAAAAAGACTACACATCCCATGATGCTATGCTGCAAAGACTAATCTGCAGACATTGTGCAAAAAAGTTGTAGCTGCCTCTGATTGGCGAAAATAAATTATGAATTTTATGATAATTGTAGCTAGGATTTTTCAGGGACATTCCTTAAAATCAACTGCCCGAAAACTGAAGTTAACACACTTAGGCATGTTTTTTTTTTGATTTACACATTTTTTGCATACACTGCCGTTTCTCCTTTCAGATGCATTCATAATCCATGAAACTTTGTCAGATTTGTGATTGTACCTATTAAAAAATGCGCATCCTCCATTTTTAAATGCAGAACAATGTGTTAAACTAAGATTAATAGGAGGTACATATATGTGATTATTCAGCATGTATCAAGTGCCATATTTTGAACACTCAAAAAAGGAGTTTGTGGAAGCTCACCTTGATGATTCCGATCTGCTTGAAGTATTCTGCTACTGCTTCAACTGTGACACTCTCACCCAGGCCTTGCACGAAGATTGTGTTGTTGTCTGAATTGTCTTGTTCAGCTGTAGAGAAAACAAAATTGCTTAGTAACAGACAAGAGTATTCTTACTCATTTCAAATGAACATTTTTAAATGAATGGTGAAACCCATCAAGACACTCACCCATGTCAGGTCTTGGAGGCCCTCCTTCACGTGGTCCTTTTAGAAGGAGCAGAGAGATGACAGTGTTAGAAAAGCAGACGCAAACACAAACACTTGGTAATTAACACCAAAAAAACCTCACCCCAACACATCTACATGAAACTGATAATTGTCAACAAAGTACTCATTCAGACTATGAAATATGGATATAACCTTTAACGACAAACAACTACCATGTCTTATTTATCTATATAAATAACCAATTGAGGTCTGATCAGACGAACCATCTGACGAAAGCAGACCTCCCATCTTACATATATATATAGGCCAAGTGGCACTGAAGAAACCTTGTAGCCTAACACCAAACCAGCTAAGCAATATGTACCATTTTTCAGCATATTTGTAATGACACCATCCATGCTTATGTTTCTATTTGATCCAATTTTTCCCCCTTGTCACACAATAAGTAACCAGGTCACTTTTTGTGATACACGTTTTTCCATTCAAGAAGTTTTGTGACGTTTCACAGCAGTTTAATACATCCAATACCAGTATATAAACTGTTAAATCCACAGACTACCCAGTGACACAAAAGGTATTGCCCTCAGGTTTCACACACATGGTGCTGCAGAATGTTGGCACATTATAAATATTAGATAATGATACCCTTTGTAATTACCATGGTTTTCGGCACAGTAAGATAGAAACCTTTTTGTAAACCTTACAGAAATAACGTTACCAAGTACCCAATATGAGCATTCCATGAAACCCCAGAACACAAACTCATGCATGTAACTTATCTGCTCCCACACATTAACCTTCCCCCTGCATTTGTATCTAACCATACCACCGGTTTAGCCGTTTTTTTTTTTAAAACATATTTTGTTGCATTGACAAGTAACACACCAGAATGTAATTGTTTCGGACTTGTACTGAGCATAACCCCATGATTTTTACAATACGGTACGCCGGTATAACCCAGTTTGTGAATGACTGAAAATAAAATGCAAAACAGTACAGAAGTTTTGTTTGAGATTTTGAACTCTTCACTTACCACCAAATTTACTGAATCCTCCCCGTTCACCACCGCTGAGAAGACAATTAGGAGAAATTGAAGTTTGTGTTTTGTATTTCCCGAAGCTACAGTAGTTCTCTTATGTCTTTATATACCATTTCTAGATGAGGCAGCACTCTGTACTACTAACAAATTGCTTCTTGGTTTGATAGAACTGGTATTACATGAAGCCTTCTCTTGGCTGCCTTTTTTTGGTTACACAATTCTGTTTTTTTGTATTCATAATGTGATTCCTAGACTTGATTACCACAGGTTTGATAGCACATGCTGCAGACACCTTGCCTTGAGCGAGAGTGACATTTGGTTTGTATACCAAGCTTTGTACAAGACTTCTTTGAGTATAACCAAGCACCATAGGAATTTAGATCTTGGGTACTTTGAGCACCTCTACGAAATTTCAGAATACTACTAAGCCTAAGATAATATTGTGTTGATAAAGCTACTGTGAAAGCTGACGACAGACCTTGAAAACCTGTAGCACATAAAATGCAGAGTTTGTTAACACAAAGCAAAGAGCAACAGAGCAAACATTTGGCAGTTTTATTCCTAACCTGTAAAAGCCTTGTAGTGTACATCCACCCTCCTCCAGAACTGTCAGGACCCACATACAATTATACCCACTTATCTAATAGTGTTATGCCTGGTTTGTAAATGAATGCAGTTCACATGATATCAAAAACACACCAATTTAATCTAAGACCACTGACAAAGACAGTTTACTTCAGTAATAGCCATAGTAAATTATTGTCTAGCTAGTTTAACCATGACCCAGGAAATGTTCATCCCAGACGAGCCCTTTCAAGAGCACTCTTGTTCAGAGAAGGATCGCAGAATGATGTAGCGAACATAGTCACCTTGAGCAGATACTGCTTATTCTCCCACATTATATACCATGTTGTACCCAAACCTCCTGCCTGCTATACAGTATTTCTAGTAACAGAAAGGCTTAAGAGTTCCATGTACCATTTCTAGTCACTTAAACCACTCAAGTAGTTTCCCACATGAGAATTACACTGAAGGTTTCATATGAATTAATCACACATTCCTACTTGACGCAATGTAGAGTTGTCAGTTTTTAGGAATTGTATTTAAAAACAACCAAAATAATTTTTGTGGCACTCATTGTGAGACTGGTGCCTCATTACCGGTGTCCCTTTTTGTACTGACCCCACAATTTGTTAATCTAAACAGGTTGCACTCCGAATACACAGCAAAGAAGTCACAAATAGCACTAATTCATACCAGTCACACCCTGTATCTTCACAGGACCAACCACAGACATCAAACCCCATCTAGTCACACCATCCAACCACTCTCCCCAAAACCTCTAGATTCAGTCAACCTCACAGACAACATCCAGTTTTCATACAATAGAGTATCAGCCACCCAGAGTCCACTCCTCATTCGCTGTCAATTGTCTGATACCTACCCCATGCCACCTCTGCCTCCGCGAGCTCCTCTACCGCCTCTGTCAAAGCCGCCACGGCCACCAAATCCTCCACGCCCCCTGCCTCTGCCATCTTGCCCACCATAACCACCCTGGTCAGATCCTCCATATCCTCCACTGCCCATGGATGGAGGTTCCTGGTTGTATCCTCCAGCTAAAGACAAAGCAGAAACCAAAAATGAGCCCATATAGCGTGCCTGTAAGGAGTTGCATATATAGACTACTGTAAGCTCCTGTAAAACAAGTTACTAAAATGGAACCAACAGCACCAAGGAGTTTCACCATTGACAACCTGATGAACAAAGCCTGCTATGAATCACCCACATTGACTGCCCTGTAGACTCACCTCCTGAACTATATTGTGACTGTTGCTGACCACCGTAGCCCTGCTGAGGGTTGTAGCTGGATTGTTGTCCATATGAGCTAGGCTGCTGGCTGCCATATCCACTGCTCTGTGTTGGCTGGCTGCCTCCATAGCTGGGCTGATTCTGGCTACCATAGCTGCTCTGCTGACTGCCATAGCCACCACTGGACTGCTGTCCATATCCACTACTCTGTTGTTGCTGATAGGAGGAAGGTTGGGAGCCACTTCCATAACTGAACAAAAACAAAGATATTAGACTCGAGCTTGTTAGCAGGGATAAAGCACACAGCACATGCTTGGATAACAAAATAACTCACCTTCCTGTGTTGCTGCTGGCAGGAGGTTGTTGGGAATAGCCAGAGTAAGAAGACTGGGACTGCTGCTGTCCCCCACTTCCACCACCATAAGGTGTCTGAGAAGTCTGAGAGTTGCCATAGCTACTGGCACCATAGCCTTGAGGGGCTGATTGAGAGCTATATCCAGCTAAAAGAAAAACAAAGTGTAATGCGTAAAGTTATCCATACCATTCTTTAGAAACAAAGTAAACGCAGGTTTTAATAATGAACAAACAGCCTTTCCTACCAAAGCTCAGATAATTAAACATCTTAAAAAGAAAAATAGGTTTAAACCAACATTAATTTTATCAAAACGATGAATATATCTGCTCTCATATAACAGCCTACACTTGCCAAGAATCTAAACTGACACCAAGATTCAATATGACCATACACAAATGCACGTAACAAGTAATAATGAGACCATTTTTTTGCCATTGTATAGTCTAATCTTTAAAAACAGCATACAACAAAAATGTATTTCAGCTGTGTTGTATTAAATCTTGCAGATACATACAGCTCTGGTCTTGCCCATAGGAGGAGCTGTATCCACTCTGTCCATACGATGAGGAACCAGCAGACTGGCCATAACCACTGTATCCTTGTTGACTGTAGGGCTGGCTCCCCTGCTGGGAATAGCTCTGAGCTGGCTGAGAGGGATAGGCACATATCTGCAAAAAGAGAAAATGGACATTAGCGGTGATACCAAAATGCCAACAAAGATTGGTGAAACATTAACACAAAAAGTGCTTACCCTTGGCTGGCCTGCTGGGAGTATTCTGTAAGAAGACAAAAATAACCAGTTAGCTATGCTCCTTAAGTAACAATTGCATTGCCCTGCAAAAGATTCACCAGAATACCACTTTACACGATGCTTATGTGGGAGGGGATCATTTAACATGTCCTACACTTCTCTACAAAAACAAACCTGCATACAACCCTCTTTCACCAGTTGCAAACAACCAATGGGTTTAAATATTGAAGATAAGAGCTGCAATCATGAACGCAGAATATCCTTAAGAAACCAATGAAAATACTTGTAAGTGCCAGATGCATACTGAGATTTTCTTAAGTGAGAATATTTTACACTTAGACGACTCTAAATATATTTTCCTTGTTGATAATTCAGTACCTATTATGGGAGATGCCCAATTTAACATTGCATCATGTCTGCCAACATTTCAAGAGGCCAAAGAAGAAAACTAAATGTTACCATAGTTCATTACAGAAGATTTGATTACATACATATATATATATATACACACGCACACGTTCGTACATACATCTTCAAAACACAAGGACAAAGTATGAACATTAATACCACAGAGCAGAAAGGACAGTCTCAGGCCCATTAACCAGACACAAATAAACCTGTTTTTGCTTAACACCAAATATTTAGACCTTTAAAACGAGCCAAAGTATTATTTCCAGCAAGTAGCACCACCTTATTTATCAACATGGACTACACGCACAGCCCTAAGAACATATAAGAGATAGATACCGACGATCATCAAAGTGAAACCTCCTATCCAAAAGGTTACACGAGTGTTATCCCCAAATCTTAGGGATATTGGTACGATTTGAGGGTTACACAAAAAGGGACCCTTCCAGACAGGATACTCCCCCTTTGAGGATCTTAGGGTGGTGGTGTCGTTTATGCTTCTCTTTGTAAAAAGTATTTTATTTTAGTGATATTTGAAGAAAAATAAAAAATATTTATCTTTCCTCACAGTTTATTTGCCAGAAAAAGTTAATATGTGTGACTTGTCTTTAAAACCAACACAACAATTCACATTTAGTGAAGGCCAATCGTTATGGAGGATGACCTCACTATCCGCTAATCTGCCCAGCAACACGGCAAAAACCAATGTAGATCGATCATTACATAAAAAATGTGAGCAAGAGCCAGTTCCCATAGCAACCCCGCGCTGACCTCGATGGATAAAATGGCGACGCCCAGGTCAAGGGCTAGAAAATGGCGGTCGTGACGAAGCAACGAGGACTGCGGACAAAGGGAGGCCGGGCACGGGGGAACCTAGAGTGGACCGGGGGAAGGAGGAGAGCAGGGATCTAGGAGTGCGGAACAAAGGGGCAAGATGGCGGAGTCTGCCCCTCCCCCCCAAAGCCCGCCATGTGCTGGGGACCGATATATATTTATATATAGAGATAGATATATAATAAATTATCCACTACAAACAAGTTCGTTCTCGCTCTCTCTATATATATATATATATATATACACACGCGCATTATGTGTGTATATATATATATATATATATATATATTAGGCGAATTAATCTGACCTACATATCAATATACCAGTATATAGAACATGAAAGCCAATACACATTAGTAAATTATTAAATTCACTCGAGGGAATATTAACAAAAAATAATATTAATGAATGGTTCTTACCGTTCGTCGCCATGCTTAAGAAATTGTGACTGGCGTTCTCCGAATGTAAATTACACACAACCTACTCCTTATCTTCACTGCGCCGCACTGCTGGGAGCGGCGGCAATGCAGCCTTTTATAAAGGTTCGGGACAAACCATTTGGCAAAGTAATTTTGGGGAGGGGCAAGAATATGAGCAAACAGTGTTAGTTCATTTGAATATGAATCTGGTTATCTTGTATGCGTATACAGGAAATATATATACTTAGTGACTACAAGTCATATTTTAGCGATATTACACAAGAAATATTTTTAAAAAATCGTTAAATAGTGTGTTTGGTACCACCTATAATACAATGGTAGATTTCAGTCGTTTGTTTCTACGTCAGAAGAATGGATTATATTATTTAATCCTCCATCTCCATGCCTATCTACTTTATTTATTTAGATGCAACGGTTACATTACAAAATATATTCAGAATAAAAATGGAGTCTGTATCCATTAAATGTTGTCCTATATTCTAATATTGAGTGAAATGATAATAATATATTTATATTCCACCATCCCCCTTAATGTTGGTGATGGTGACTACTCAGGGCTGGAAATATGTCTCCTAAAATGATTTTTTGGATATTTAAACATTTATAGGACAGCTAGGAGCCAGCTAAACATCCTAAGGGAGAATATATATATATAATTATTTAATTTAAATATAAAAATAGGCACAATTAGTGCAAGGTTTGAACCCATGGCTCCCAGGATTTGTCAAGCCCTGATTTAAATATATATCTCAAAATGGCAGACCATACCAGGCACCTCAGCATTCAATATGGCCCAACATCTTGTTTTTATGTTTTTGTCCCCACTCCATATGATATAAATATACAAAAGCAATATTCCCAGATGGCTCAATCTCTCCCATTGGTACAATGAAAGCAGCCATTGGCCTTTTGTAGGCCGCAACGCTTCCTCCTCAGTCCTCTACAATAAAACCAACAGATCCTTCATTTCAGAGAAAAATAATCTATTTGGTGAAAATCTTTAGTTAAGAATAGCTTAAGATACAATTTGTGTTTTTTTTTAATTTTTTTTATGTATTTGGGAATTGGAATGAAATTATTGAAATTGATACATTGTATTATTTCAATGAAATAGTTAATTACAAATAAAAGTGTATTTTCAGGTGACCTTGACCAAACAAGGTCCATGTAACCTCCCCCATTGGTTTCTTCTGTATTTGCACATTTTATATAAGTAATAGTAAACTAAATCCATGTGTATATTTATAATATCCAGTCATTATTATTGGAATAGCTATGGAGAAGGGATGTGGAAGGCAACGCAACCTCCTTCAGAGGACAAGATGGAGTCAGCCTCCATATGTCTGTAATTACATTAGCATGTCTATAATCCAATGCAGGCAAGGAAGCTGAGGGGGTGGGGCTGCATTAGGAAAGGGTTTTGGGGTTATTATGAGGGGCCAGTGGTTGCAGGTCTTAGGGAGAGCTACTTCAGGAAGGGATCTTGGGGAATGTGGATGGGATCTTGATGAAGGGGTCCTTTATGAGTGGTACCGGGGGATTGGGGACAAGGTGGCGCTGAGTGAGTTGGTATATGGAGGGACGCAATTTCTTGGGCCCATCACACACATCATGGAGTATTTTTGCCCCTCAAGGTGTTTTTCCATCATATTCAGCACAGAAGAAAATGGAAACTATTTAATTCATTGAAGTTACTCCGCCCTGAAGACTGAGATACACATTATATACAAATAATACCCTTGGTATTTACTGTAAACACTGTTGGGGGGGGGGCTGATTAGCATGACACCCCATCTATATTTGTATACAAACAAGGGAAGTGTAAGCCATAGAAAGAGGGGCTGGGGGGAGCCGGGGCTAATGATTAACATGATACCCCCTCTCTGTTTGTATACAAATAAGGGAAGTGTAAATCATACAGAGGAGTGGGGAAGGCGGCAGCCAGAGGGGAGTCTGGGTGGGGGGAGGCAGCTGGCTGTGTGAGGTCATATCCTCAATTACATCACTGTATGTGGAACAGGGCACATAGATCTGATTACTTTGTTTATCATATAATTAGATTGTAAGTTCTCAAGGCGCGAGAGAGAGTAGGAGCGAGAGGAAGGGAGAGAGAGAGGGGAGGACAGGGAGAGAGATGGAGGGAAAGAGGGCCATAGATAAAGAGTAAGAGAGAGCAAGAGTAAAGAGAGTGGAGGGAGAGATAAGGAGAAGGGGAAAGAGGGAGAGAGAAAGCGAAGGAGAGGGAGGGACAGAAAAAGAAGCGACTGAGTGAGCGACTGTACAGAGGGGAGAGAGAGAGGAGGGAGAAAGAGGGGGGGGGAGAGAAAAGGAAGTGAAAAAGATGGAGAAAGAGAGAATATTAATTTTGAGAACATCTCCAACAGTATTTGAGTTGAAGATGGAGCCTTTCTACAAAAACTCCCTAAATACCCCAAATGAAGACTCTTATTAATTGACCATATATTGCGGAGACTAAGGAAAAATACAGAGAGGGGTGTATCGCGCCAACATATTCCGTAGCGCTGTACAAGGATAAGAACAAAGAAAATACAGTATTAACAAATTCAGAACATTTATTTATTATATATAAATCTGATTATGGGAATAATTACTGATTTAATTATTATTTTGAATTGTTTTATTTGCTGAAATGACATTTTTTTGATAATTAGTTTTTTTTTGTTCTTTTTGATGTTTCTTTTAATAGTTTTATTTGTTGAAGGTTTTTCTACAAAATATAAAGGTGAAAATAAACTTAACACACACACACACACACATATATATATATATATATTAAGAAATTGCCCTTAAAGAATGCTTGGCTCTTCCCCCTGTAACTTGCCGGCCTTGCGATGAGCGTCTACTTTATGGGCCTTGCCCTGTGCCTTTTCCCCACCTCTCCCTCCCCTGTGTCTCCTTCCCCCCACCTCTCCCTCCCCTGTGTCTCCTTCCCCCTCCCCTCTGTCTCCTTCCCCCTCTCTCCCATGTGTCTCCTTTCCCCCCTCTCCCTCCCCTGTCTCTCTTCCCCCCTCTCCTGTACCTCCTTTTCCCCTCTCCTTTTCCCCCTCTCCCTCCCCAGTGTCTCCTTTCTCCCCATCTGCCTCCCCTGGGTCTCCTTTCTCCCCTCTCTTCTGTTCCTTCTTACCCCCCCCCTCGTGTCTCCTTTCCCCCCGTGTCTCCTTTCGCCCTTTGTGTCTCCTTCCCCCCCTCCCTTGTGTCTCCATTCCCCCTCCTCTCCCTTCCTTGTCTCCTTTCCCCCCTCCTCTGTGTCTCTTACCTGGATGCAACCCTGCCAGCAGCACCGCACACACCTCCTCTGCGGGTCCCTACTGGCAGGGTTGCATCCAGGTACGTGCTTGAGCTACTGGCAGGAACCAGGTACTGGGGGTGATGCGAACCCTGGGGGCGCTTATCTTAAGCCCCACGCTCATAGCGCTGACCTGCGGTTGTGACCTTGCTTAGCGAGGTCACAACTGTGTGACCAACATTGCAAACGTTACGAACAGCACAAAGATCCACAACTATATATGTGATATATATATATATATATATATATATATATATATATATATACAGTATCTCACAAAAGTGAGTACACCCCTCACATTTGTGTAAATATGTTATTATATCTTTTCATGTAACAACACTGAGGAAATGCCCCTCTGCTTCAATGTGAAGTAGTAAGTGTACAGCCTGTATAACAGTGTAAATGTGCTGTCCCCTCAAAATAACTCTACACAGAAGCCATTCATGTCTAAACCATTGGCAACAAAAGTGAGTACACCCATAAGTGGAAATGTCCAAATTGGGCTGAATTAGCCATTTTCCCTCCCCGGTGTCATGTGACTCGTTAGTGTTACAAGGTCTCAGGTGTGAATGGGGAGCAGGTGTGTTAAATTTGGTGTTATCGCTCTTACACTCTCTCATACTGGTCACTGGACATTCAACATGGCATCTCATGGCAAACAACTCTCTGAGGATATGAAAAAAAGAATTGTTGCTCTACATAAAGATGGCCTAGGCTATAAGGAGATTGCCAAGGTGCAGTGGCATCAAAATTATTTTTTTCTAATTAACATCTATGTATATTATTTTTCCCTTTCTGATTATACTTTGTATTATATTGAAAGTATTAAACATGTATGTTTTTCCACTGTACAGTGGTACTATAGGAGCGTTATAGCAAGGCCTTGTGTGGTAGCCAAGTGTTAGAGCAGAAAACCAGGAGGCTTGTGGGTAACAGGTTTGTACGGCAGTGGAGGCCGGTGAATTTTTATCTGGCCCCTCCACTTGCATTCACTCCAACAATACAGGTTACTCCCAGCCATATATACCTGTATATTGACCCATATATGGCCCTGCCCACTGACCCTATGAAGGCTCTTCATACTTACACAGACTACACCACCTATGAGCCTGAGGGAACCCCCAGGACCCCCCTAAACCCAGCGGTGGTTGAGGAATCCATAGTATTACCTTTTAAACCCACAGTTGGTGCAGGAAGACTTCTGGTGATTCCCACTAGGCGTGTAGGGGGCATAAAGACCCTCGGGGGTCCCTACTAACACATATAGTGTAGCAGTTTCAACACATCCTCTTGATGGCCAGTAGTTGTTGTTCTTATGGCCCATATGGGAACGTGTTGCCAAGTGGTCGTGTCAGTATCCTGGTTTATGACTGTGAACCTCCCAACATGGCCAAAGATGGGCACATGTCCTTGATATATTATGCACTATTACATGGTATTAGTACCATCCTCTGTAATGTGTACTCTTAGTATGTGCACAATACTCCATACACACATATGTTCTGTAGAACTGACACTCCCAGCTTCTGTCTTTCTCCTGGTAGCTGTACAGTTGACTGTGCTCTGTCTGGAAGGAGATAAGGTTGGGAGGTGGAGCGCTTGGTGATGGAGTCACGATTGTGGGTAGGTTGTGGATCTAGAGGAGCCTCATGGGTCCTTCAGACATTAGAAGAGCCTCCTCCTCTCCATTAGTCTGGATGGGATGCAATAAGTTCACCAAAATCTCAGTACACATGTTGATCCTATACATGGGTGAAGGAACTAGGGGGGTGGGACACATCTCCCCCAGATTTTTCTATGTTTGTATGTATGTGTATAGAAGCTTTATTTCAGCCTGTGTATACAATGAGCTGTATCTCCCCCAAAATTATTCTGGCTCCTACACCCCTGCTCATATAGCGGCAGTATCTCCAGCTTCTACCATGGATGATGGTAAGAATTTAAGTCTCCGGGACCCTATGGACAACAGCACGGCAGGCACATCATGTCTCTGGTTGTACTTATCAATAATGTTATCTTGGCAAAGATACTGGATTGGGTTGCCAGTTCTTTTTTCAATGGACAATGATTTGTCTGAGCTCTCTGCTATGACCTGCCCATCTTGGGTGACCCTACATGGTATAGCTCACAGCTTCATTCATTTTACACAAGCCCCTTCACCACGACAAGGTAGTGGGTGGGTACCAACAGTGTAATGTTATGACGGTTCTGCCTCAGTAAAGAAAATTAAGATGTACAGCCGGCAATAACGCACTGAGAGGTAGATGGCCGCACGCTGGGTATGTCCATGCTAGGGCCACAGCTCCGCCATTTGTTATCCAGGCCAGATGATGACCAGGTCCCCAAAGTAGCAGCAGGATCAGCAGGTTAGTGTCTGTAACCTGGAGGTGTTTTAAAGGGCTGGTGGCTAGTTTAGATATTGTGAAGAACGTATAACACCATCTAGGAGACGTCCTGCTTAAAGGGCCCCTGCGGACAATTCTTTTCTACATGTTCGTTTTGAGTATTTAAACTTGTTAATGGGCAAAAAGTATTTAGAAAGCAAAACAAACACAAACTGTATATATTTTAATCAGAATTATAATTATCTGCCATTTTCTTATCTCATCTGAACCCCCCCCCCACAAACAACACAACCCCCCCCCCTCACAAAAAATCGTAATTTTCCTCAGTGTAAGTAACTTTGAATCTCCATACGACATAGGCAGGGAGCGCTAAAGGCGCTCACTCCGCTGGTGGACATGAGCACCATAGGCGCTCATCACTACGACTCCGCACGACTTGCGCATCATACCTACAACCCGCGGAACTACACATCAACACAAAACTCAAATACACAATTCAAAGTGCGAGACCCGCAGCACTTTTAAAAAATCGGCTATAAAAAATTACGACCCTTAACACTTAGAAAAGGAAACCGCCACTTCAAAAATAAATAAATAAACGACCCGCAAAAAATACGAACTAAACGGCCTCACCACCCAATGCGAAAAACACAAAAAAACACAAAAAGCAAACTAAAATAATAAAAAAATACACACACAGCAAGGTGGGGGGGGGGGGGGGGGGGGGGGGGGGCAGCCAGGACGTCTTGGAAGAAGGTTACACGCCAATTTAAATACAATTTAAAGATTTGCACCACTCGAAAATCCCCATACGCTAGAGAAAAAATGGCCACAGAAAAAAACACGAAAACGAGGCTACACGACCCCTAAGCACGCAAAACACTGCCAAGCACATACGACTTTTACACAGACCCGTACGAGCTACTAAATACACTATTACGAAGGACGCTAAATGCTCCACACCCGCCTAACACATACACAATCGCAGCCATTTTACACTAACTGCAAACTAATAACGTTACCATTATAGAATATATAACTACACAGCTAAACAAGCAGCTTCCCCTCGCGCACGCAGCCTATTTACACTACACACTGCACACATTGCTGACACTTACACCTCAGCTCCACAACACTGCAAATGTACATTGTATACTACAGGAACATCAAAACAGATTGTCAGCTCTTCAGCATATTGATTGCTGGATATATTAATTACAAATAGGTAAAGTATATTAATTTATAACTTTACAAATTAATTAATTAACATTACAAAATACATACACAGAAACAAAAAAACAAAAAAGAAACTGAATCACAATAAACGCTAAAGGTGCTCAGCGCGCCACTCACAAGGAGCGCCTATGGTGTTTAAAGGAGCACAACTACACCAGGGGAGAGGCTCACAATGAGCGCCAAAAGGCCATCAGCGAGAATCTTGCAATGAGCGCCAAACAAGCTCTGAAAACCGAAAATACACCAACCAAGAGGCTTGCAATGAGCGCTAAAGGTACTCACACATCCAAAAGACTTACTTTGGATAGCAAACAACATTACCTGCCTTACAATTCTATTGCCATCATTTTTTGACGGGCAAGTCGCTAGTATTAAGATAAACTACCTAAGTATTTATTTTCATATTGAAACATAATTTTATTAACAAGTGATAAAAAGCTTTGTTTTTCCTCACCGAAACCTTTCAAACAGTATCTACAAAGCTCCGCCCCCAGCAGCTCATGCACACAGTGTTTATGTAGTACTAGACGCACTAGCCAATCACAGACAGTCTCTCAGTAGCATTTTGAAACATACTGTTAAGAAACAGTCTGTAATTGGCTAGTACATCTAGTACACTGCATGGATAGTTGTGGGGTCAGAGCTTTGTAGGGACTGTTTGGAACGTTTCAGTGAGTAAAAACAGAGCTCCTCCTCCCCCCTCTGTGTTTATCCCCCCGTGTCTCTCCCCCTCTCATTCCCCTGTGTCTCCCCCCCTCACTCCTTTGTGTCTCCCCCCCTCCTCTCACTCCTCTGTGTCTCTTCCCCCCTCCTCTCACTCCCCTGTGTATCTTCTCCCCTCCTCTCACTCCTCTGTGTCTCTCCCCCCTCCTCTCACTCCTCTGTGTCTCTTCCCCCTCCTTTCACTCCCCTGTGTCTCTTCACCCTCCTCTCACTCCCTGTGTCTCTTCACCCCTCCTCTCACTCCCTGTGTCTCTTCACCCCTCCTCTCACTCCCCTGTGTCTCTTCACCCCTCCTCTCACTCCCCTGTGTCTCTTCACCCCTCCTCTCACTCCCCTGTGTCTCCCCTCCCTCCTCTGTGTTTCTCCCCCCCTGTGTCTCTCCCCCTCTCTTTCCCCCATGTCTCTTCTCCCCTCCCTCGTGTCTGTTCCCCTCCATTTCCCTCCCCTGTGTCTC
This sequence comes from Discoglossus pictus, assembly GCA_027410445.1. NCBI lineage: Eukaryota > Metazoa > Chordata > Amphibia > Anura > Alytidae > Discoglossus > Discoglossus pictus. The sequence goes on from CM050172.1 coordinate 19,090,378, forward strand.
TTTCCCCACCTCTCCCTCCCCTGTGCCTCTTGCCCCCCTCTGCCTCCCCTGTGTCTCTTCCCCCCCTGTGTCTCTTTCCCCATGTCTTCCCCCCTCCCTCGTTTCTGTTCCCCCCCATTTCCCTCCCCTGTGTCTCTTCCCCCTCCTCTCCCTCCCCTGTGTCTCTCCCCCTCCTCTCCCTCCCCTGTGTGTCTACCCTCCTCCTTTCCCACCCCTGTGTGTCTCTCCCCTCCCCTTTGTTTCTTCCCCCCTCCTCTCCCTCTCCTGTGTGTCTCCCCCCTCCTCCTCTATGTCTCTTCCCCCTCCTCTCACTCCTTTTTGTCTCTCCCCCTCTCACTCCCCTGTGTCTCTCCCCCCTCCTCTCACTCCCCTGTGTCTCCCCCCTCCTCTGTTTCTCTCTGGCCTCCTCTCCCTCCCCTGTGCCTCCCCTCCTCTCCTACCCCTGTGCCTCCCCCTCCCCTGTGTCTCTTCCCCCCTCTTCTCCCGCCCCTGTGCCTCCCCCTCCTCTCACTCCTTTGTGTCCCTCCCCCCCTTTCCTCTCACTCCCCTGTGTCTCTTCCCCCCTCCTCTCACTCTCCTGTGTCTCTTCCCCCTCCTCTCACTCTCCTGTGTCTCTCCCCCCTCCTCTCACTCCCCTGTGTCTCTCCCCCATCCTCTAACTCCGTTGTGTCTCTCCTGCCCCCTCCTCTCACTCCCCTGTGTCTCTCCCCCCTCCTCTGTGTCTCTCCCCCCTCTCATTCCCCTGTTCTCCCCCTCCTCTATCTCCCCCCCCTCCCCTGTGTGTCTACCCCCCTCCTCTCCCACCCCTGTGTGTCTCCCCCCTCCCCTGTATCTCTTCCCCCCTCCTTCCCTGTGTGTCTCCCCTCTTCCTGTGTCTTTGGCGCGCAATGCCCCTGTGCGAGCCGCCGCCCCTCAATGCGCAATGCGAATCGCAGTTTGAGAACTATTATATGTCATTAAAAACAGGGAAACCTTTGAAGGGACATGGAAGTTTCCTGGTGTTACTAGGTATATAACATCCCTCTGTATCTATTTACTGACATGTACTTTATATTATTAAGAAGTGCTTATAAGCTAAGTTTTTACTAAAATCAAACAAATAGTACCTGTATGGGTCTGCCCTCTGCAACATATGCAGATACAAACTCTGTAGAGGCGAATGTCCAACCTGGAGGCCGGGTTTAGCTGCTAAACTAATTTTATTAATAACATCCAGCTGCAAAAGTATTTGTATTGGGACGTGATGTCCAATAATACCAGACCGTGCATTGTATCCGTGGCCTTGATGAATTAATGACTTCTATTTGGTTATTAAAGGGACGTGCAACTTAATTACCTTTTTCATGCAATTAAAGGATCGAAAAGGACTAAGGAAAGCCTATTAACTCCATAGACACTAACAGCATACGTAGATTTAATTGGCAGATAAGTATGACCCATACATCTATGTTACTGCCCATATATATCACATAAACATTTCCCCATTGCAATGTAACCCAGTAAGAAAAGTAGGGAGAAAGTTTTAACCCATTTTGGGATTATAACAAATCTTTTCTACAACTAATTACTGATTTTCTTTACATTTATCTTTATTATTATGGTATATTGATGCGGCTGCACATATTGCCATATCACATATTATAATTGTTTAACTACGATTCGTCGTCACGCTGTGTTGCGTAGTGCGTACGACTTAGCGATGAGCGCCACTGGCGCTCATCGCCCGGCGAGCAATCGCAGCACTTTGGCAATGAGCACCGCAGGCGCTCATTGCAGGCGAGCCTCGTGTAGCACTTAGAAAAAAAATACGAGATGAAAAAAATTATGAGATAAGCGGCGGAATTAAAACAATAAAAAAAACACTAAATACACACAAAAAAATAAAATTAAGGTCACTTACAGCATGGGGAACCAGGCAGGACGTCTGGAAGTGAGTTGGAACTGCAATTTACATCGATTTAGCCGAGTTACAAAGATCGAAAATCGGCAAAGGCGAGAAAAAAATGGCTGTCGAAAAAAATGAAAACGAGGCTATACTACTACGAACTGCGTAAAACACAGCCACAGACGTATGTGTTTGACAACAACGAGATAAAGGATGCGGATTAACCGCGCAATGAGTAAAAAGACAGTAGCGAGTACATTTTACGAAACGCAATTACAGATTTACACATTAACACAGATTTAACGCCTTTGTCTCGCGCAACATCGGATTTCCTGCCTAAACCAACGCATTTGAAGAAATATAAGTTGAAAGTTACAAAAATAAAAATTTTAAAAAAAAAAATTGTATTTATTTTAAGAAAAAAAAAAAGGGACAAATGTAGCGTCATGTTGTGTGGCAAACAAATTTCACAACATTTAATTTTTATTGACCGTCATTTGACCGTTTGACCATATTTACTGTTAAAACGTAGTACTTTGGCAATGAGCGCCACAGAAAAAATGCCGGACGAACAAAACGAAAACGAGGCTACAGCACTATAACCACGGAAAACACGTACCGATAATCCGCTAAGACGCATACCACACATTATCCGCCATTTTAGGATAATGCGGAAGTACACAGCTACGTTAACGGTTTGGTCTTGCGCACGCACACTATTACACTGCACACGTTCATCACGCTTACACAGCACCTCCACACCACTAATGCTGCTGCAACATCACTACAGATTGCCAGCTCTTCAACACAATGCATAAAAATACGTAAATTCATTTATTAATTTGATTTCTATATTTCAGTAGTACACAGAAAACACCATTAGCTACCTTACAATTTCATATGTATATTAATAACTAAACAACTTTTAAAATATACACATCTCATTGCCGTCATTTTTTGCCGTCAATACGCTAGTTGTCATATAAATGATAATATAAAGTACTTCCATATATCGAGAAATAGTGCAAAATGGGGGAGGGAGTGGAGAGGGGGGAAAGAAAGTTAGAGAAAGGGAAGGGTTAAACGGCAGTTGTGCGGGTTGTCTCTGGTCTGGGAGCATGTTATACAATTTTTAGGTTATGATCTGGACAAGGTGGTTTTTCCAATTTTATTAAGAATTTGCAGCAATGGCAGGTCTGGTGATTTCCATTTTGAAGCTACGTGATGATTGATGATGTTGAATACGTAAGATAGAATCCCAATAGGCACAATTGGGGGGTCAGGGGTACCTGTTTGTCATTCATTTTAAAGATACATTTTTCCACGATCACCATGGGGGCAACAACTAAGGGAAAGGGTCTTAGGAGGGGTGGTGTTATGGAAGGGGGTCTTAGTTATGGGATGGGGTCATAGGAGGGGTGGTGTTATGGAAGGGGGTCTTAGTTATGGGAGGGAGTCTTAGGAGGGGTGGTGTTATGGAAATGGGTCTTAGTTATGGGAGGGAGTCTTAGGAGGGGTGGAGTTATGGAAGGGGGTCTTAGTTATGGGAGGGAGTCTTAGGAGGGGTGGAGTTATGGAAGGGATTCTTAGTTATGGGAGGGAGTCTTAGGAGGGATGGTGTTATGGAAGGGTGTCTTAGTTATGGGAGGGAGTCTTAGGAGGGGTGGAGTTATGGAAGGGGTTCTTAGTTATGGGATAATGATGCTGAATACGGGAGATAGAAGCCCACAAAGCACAATTGGGAGGTCAGGGGTCATTCATTTTAGAGATAAGTCTTTCCACGTTCACCATGGGGTCAACAACTAAGGGAAAGGGTCTTAGGAGGGGTGGTGTTATGGATGGGGGTCTTAGGTATGGGAGGAGTCTTAGGAGGGGTGGATGGGTGGTGTTATGGAAGGGGGTCTTAGTTATGGGATAGTGATGCTGAATACAGGAGATAGAACCCCAATAAGCACAATTGGGAGGTCAGGGGTCATTCATTTTAGAGATAGGCTTTTCCGCGATCACCATGGGGGCAACAACTAAGGGAAAGGGTCTTAGGAGGGGTGGTGTTATGGATGGGGGTCTTAGGTATGGGAGGAGTCTTAGGAGGGGTGGAGGGGTGGTATTATGGAAGGTGGTCTTAGTTATGGGATAGGGTCTTAGGAGGGGTGGTGTTATGGAAGGGGATCTTAGTTATGGGAGAGAGTCTTAGGAGGGGTGGTGTTATGGAAGGGGGTTTTAGTTATGGGAGGGAGTCTTAAGAGGGGTGGTGTTATGGAAGGGGGTCTTAGGTATGGGAGGGAGTCTTAGGAGGGGTGCAGTTATGGAAGGGGGTCTTAGGTATGATAATGTGCAGGTTATTTGAGATTAGATACATTCCATGTAATACATTGAGATTAGATTCTAGTGTCATGGAGTGGCCAATATGTTCCAGATCCTATATCCATCATTGTCCTCACATTACTTAAAAATGGGGAGATGTTCAGAAGGAGCTGAGCGGAGTGGAGGTGAAGATCGCACTCGGGAATGTTTCTTATGATAAGAAGTGGACAAGAATAAATGTCACCTCTGATGTAAATGTCATTTATAATGCTCCTGGAAGAACTGATGGTCCAAGTGGATATGAAAAACAGGTCATAGTGTACAATTCTGGGAGATAAAGGTCCATTCCTACCATGTGAAGCTGAGAGCTATAACATGTAGGCCCACCCAAGATGGACAGGGCATAGCAGAGAGGTCAGACAAATTGTGGTCCACTGGCGAAGGAACTGGTAACCCACTCCAGTATCTTTGCCAAGAAAACCATATGGATAAGCACAACCAGAGGCATAATGTGCCTGGTGTGCAGTGGTCTACAGGGTCATAGAGAGTTGGACCCGACTGAATAACTAAACAACAATATATATATATATATATATATATATATATATATATATTATAATTGTCGAACTACGAGACATCATCATGCTTTGCGTGGTGCGTACGACTTAGCGATAAGCGCCAAAGACGCTCATCGCCTGTGAGCCTCGGGTAGCAAGGCGAGACGTTAACTCGGAGCACTTAAGTGATGAGCACCGAAGGTGCTCATCGACTGCGAGGCGAGCTGTTAAGCCACTAAAACTCGCAGCACTTAGCGAGGCGTAGCGAGGCTAGCCATTAACTTGGAGCACTTTTCGGCACTCATCTCCTGCGAGCTGTTAACCTACTACAACTCGCAGCACTGAGGCGATGAGCGCCAAAGGTGCTCATCGCCTAAAAGCCTCGCGAAGCGAGGTGAGCAGTGGAGGTAATGAAACACGCGCGACTTAGCCAGAAAGGAGCGCGGAAGCGAGACAGGCCGATCACACATTGAAACACGCAGGACTTAGCCTCCAAACACTTACAAAACGCAGGATCGCAAGCAGCTGACGTACGCGAGACTTAGAAAAAATTAAATACAAGATAGGAAAAATACGAAGTTAACGGCCGAACCGCACAAAGCAAAAAACAGGAAAAATACAAAAACAAATACAACAAAAACATCGTCTGTTAGTGAGGTGGAACGCGAAATTAAGTCCAATTTAAGCAGTTTCGGCACTTGAAGATCGGCTTAGCAAGAAAAAAAATGGGGGCAGAAAAAAATGAAAAGGAGGCTACACGACTCTGAACAACAGCAAAACAAACCCAGCGACATACGAGGTAGAAAAAATACTACTAGGAAGGACGCAAAATGCTTGCGAAACGTGTTAAACAGACTAACGCCACCATTTTACAACACTAACTTTCTCACCTAAACAAACGGTTTTATCTCACGCACGCAGCCTAGGGCACACTTGCCACAGAGCTGATAGTTTCTCCTCAGGTGATGACAGTCTGAGTGGACATTTTCTGCTGCCAGAAAATCCAAAAAGATTGTTAGCTCTTCAGGATACTGATTGCTGAATATTAATTACAAATAGGTAAAGCAGTAACTCAGATCTCCTATTCCCTCACTCTGGACACAAATATCACACAGATTTATCCCCTCCCTCCCTGCACCACTCCCACCCACCCTTGCATTACCTTAACTTATAGATACTCACATGACTTGCACCTGCTCATTTAACATTACCTGCTAAAAACCCAATTAATAAAGTCTCTTAGATTCTCACCCACCACCGTCATTCTGATTAACCTTATCACACTCTCTTCCTTGCTCCTGAATCTATATCACCACAACTTCTTATCTTAGGACAATAATTCTTCCCCCACAATCTTCTAACCTATTTTTCCTAATCTCACACATTGTCACAATGCTTTCTCACGCTTTCCTCTTTCTTATAACCTACTGCCTTTCTCTCAGAGTTTCTTTTGCAGTCTCTCCATATCATGTCCCCAACAATATTACCATCTCGCCTTCTTTGCTCTCCTTTCCTCTTCTCTGCTCCCATGAGCTCCTCACCCTCCTTCAGTCACAACATCATCCCCTCCCTAACACTCACACGCTATGGTTCATGGCCAGCAAACACCCGTAACACCCAGAATCTGATACCCATCACATGTCACGAACCCTCTACTCTACCTTTCTCCTGCACCCTCTGGAACGCACGGTCTATCTGCAATATACTCACTTTCACTCACGACTTATTCATCTCCAACTCCCTCAATCTATTGGCTCTCACTGAAACCTGTCTCTCTTCCTCAGACACTGCCTCCCCTGCAGCACTCTCTTATGGTGGCTTTCACCTCAGCCACACACCTAGACCTGGGAACAAACAAGGTGGTGGTGTGGGTGTATTGCTTTCCACTCGCTGTACATTTCACCTCTTACCCCCTGTCCCATCCCTCCAATTCTCATCCTTTGAAGTTCATACTATCCTCTTCTCACCTATCTCTCTACATGTTGCCGTGATCTATCGCCCCCCTGGCACTCCCTCTCAATTTCTTGATCACTTTTTTGCCTGGTTCCCTCACTTTCTCTTCTCCAATGTTTCTTCACTGGTACTTGGAGATTTTAACATTCCCAGTGACACTCCCACCTCCCCAGCAGCAGCCAAACTGCTTGCACTCACCTCTTCCCTCGGCCTCTCACAACTAACAGATTCTTCTACTCATCATGCTGGACATTATCTAGACCTTATCTTCACCAATCTCAGCACATCCTCCTACCCAGTCACCCATCCACTCCCTCTATCTGACCATCACTTACTTACCTTTAACCTCACCTCTTCTTCCTCCCACCACCCCTCTCCTACCCCTGCCACCATCACAAACAGAAACCTGCTAGCACTTGACCCTACTCAGCTCTCCATTAATATCCAACCCCTTCTCAGCCCCATCACCTACCTCAACTGCCCTGATACTGCCATCTCACTTTACAACTCTACTCTCTCTTCCATCCTTGATACCCTCGCCCCCATAACCACATGAAGACGCCCTCGCTCTCTTCCACAACCTTGGCACACAACTCAAACACGATACATCCAGAAGTGCTCCCGCACCGCTGAACGGCTCTGGAGGAAATCACGCACTTCAGCAGATTTCCTCCACTACAAATTTATGTTACGCTCCTACTCCTCTGCCCTCAACCTCGCCAAACAACACTACTTCACTTCACTAATATCAACCCTATGCTCTAACCCAAAGTGTCTGTTCGCAACGTTCAAAACTCTCCTCCACCCACCACCTCCTCCCATCCCTTTCTCTCTCACAGCTGAAGACTTTGCCAACCATTTTATTCATAAAATCGAAAATATCCGCAATGAACTCTCATCTCACAGTGGCTCACTCACTCTACAATCTCAACTATCCAACCACACCCACTCTTCTTCCTCCCCCAATCCAACAGCCACTTTGAACTGCTACAGAGGATGAAGTCGCTAGCCTGCTATCATCCACTCGCCTCACTACATGTCCCCAGGACCCTATTCCATCTCAGCTCACCCCTCCCCTCTCTACCACACTAATTCCAGCTCTCACACACATTTTCAACCTTTCCCTAACTACCGGCAAGTTTCCATCTTGTCTAAAACACGCCACAATTACACCCATCCTCAAAAAGTACTCATCTGACTTTGACATTGCTTCTAACTACCGCCCTATCTCTCTACTTCCTCTGGCTTCCAAACTGCTCGAGCTGCTCGTCTATACCCGCCTTACCAGCTTTATTTCGTCTAACTCCTTTCTTGACACCTTCCAATCCGTCTTTCGGCCCCAACACTCCACTGAGACAGCTCTCACTAAAGTCATCAATGACCTGCTTACTTTCATCTATTATGAATGCCCCTGCTAGACTCGTCTTCCGTACACAACGTTCAGTTGCGGCTTCACCTCTCTGTCAATCTCTCCACTGGCTTCCCATTGCCTCCAGAATAAAATTTTAAATCCTGAGCCTAACTTTCAAAGCCCTCAACAAGAGCGCTCCCCCATACATTTCTGGTCTTATCTCCAAATACTCCCCCACCCGCCCTCTTCGCTTTGCTAATGACCTTCTTCTTTCCACAACTCTTGTCACCTCCTCTCACTCTCACTTTCAGGACTTTTCTCGTGCTGCCCCTATTCTCTGGAACTCCTTGCCTCGCTCCACCAGATTATCCTCCAGCCTCAAAACATTCAAAACCTCTCTAAAAACACATCTCTTTAAAGAAGCGTATCACCTTCCATCCTAACACACTCTCAAATCTCTCTCCCTCCTTTTCCTCACACAATAACTTTAGGATGTAAGTCTGCGAGTTTCAATCCAACAAGGTGTTTTAGGGAAAGCACCATGGACACTGGATTCCAAACTCAAAAACAGGGCCCTCCTTGTTTTACTATGTGTTAATTTGTATGTATTTTTGTCTTGAACGTATCTTATGTACAGCGCTACGGAATATGTTGGCGCGTTATAAATAAACGATAATAATAAAGTATCGTATATACTCGAGTATAAGCCGACCCGAGTATAAGTCGAGGCACCTATTTTACTACAAAATACTGGGTAAAACGAGTGACTCGAGTATAAGCCGAGGGTGGGAAATGTGCTGCCCCATGTGTCCCACCTCTCTCTCCCGTGTCTCTTCTCCTCTCTCCCTTCCCTGTGTCTCTTCTTCGGGAACAAAAATATGCTATGTGGTTATATAGACCCCTATTCCATTGCACAAATTGCAATTGAATGAGGCCCTTAATATTTAATTATTCATGAATAATTACAGAAAAAATGCATACATATATGCTTACCTAATTACCTTTTAAAGAACATAAAGTAAACATCAAACTTTGTTGATTTATTAATTAATTAAAAAACTAAATTGAACATTATTTTAACCACGATCTATACTTTCCTCATAGCTCTTTGGGTTTGCCCTTCTTTAGGAAAACATAATTACCTCTTTAGATTTACCACTGATGTCAGTTATTGATTAATTCATTAACATATTTTCATTTTTTAATGACTTAATAATTAATTATTACAAAAAACATCAGTTATTTATCAATATATATATATATGTGCAGCGCTTTCCTTTTTAATGTATGCCAATAATTTTTATTTTTATTTATTTCATAGAAAAATTCAAAATGCGTTTCAAATCATTGCATTCTTTCAATAATGCTATTAAGTTTTGCATTAAGAGCAGGTAAAAACAATATGTACAATACAAAAAACATTACATCTTATACCTGTATTTACAATTATAGATTACAATGGCAGACAACGGAGAAGACAGGATTAAACGCAAAAGAAGAGCAGCAAGGGAAAGGAAGCAAAGGTGGAGAGATGCACAGTAACCTGAAACTTCCCAACGCTTAAGAGAAGAGGACCGACAGAGACTTTAAATAAAAGAAAAATGAGTAAGAAAGCACAAACTGAGTGTGCTGGAGGTTCAAAGAAAAGAAAAAGTAAGCAAAAAAAATGTCTGTGAAACATTGCCTAATGATCCAATATTGCCTTCATGACACCAATGTTCATACACATGACACCAATGTAGATATAGAAAGTTGTAGTGATATCTATGTTGAGGAAGCTCAGGATGCTGCTTTCATTACAGCACTAACAGTAGACACTCATTATTGTGGATTACTCAATGTTGTTTGTCAGTTTTGTGGGGCCTATTTTCTCAAGGAAAGACCAACTGACGGAGACTTCATTAGTTGCTGTCAGAAAGGAAAGGTAAGACTTCCACAAAGACACACATTTCCAGATTACTTACAAAATATCATGAGCGATCCAACATTTCCAAATTATAACATTTAAAAAAGAACATCAGGTCTTATAACAGTGCATTTTAATTTGCTTCTTTGGGTGCTACATTAGCAGAAAATGTCCCAGAACATGGTCCATATTGTTTTAGAGTTCAAGGACAAATTTACCACCACACTTCACATTTACACCCACAAGAAGGAGAGCAAAGGAAATGTGCACAGTTATATGTCTTAGATACAATGGGAGCTGTTGAAAATTATAACCAACAACCCATACAGTCAAGCATACAAACAATTGGCACAGGTTGAAAAAGAACAACAGCAACATGCTCAAATACATCACTTGCCAACGCCAAGAGTAAATATGGTTTTGAAAAGAGATCGCAATACTGATCAAAGACGTTATCATTTACCAACAGTAAATGAGGTTGCCATGGTCTTTAAAAATGAGGATGGTGAACCACCTTTTCAGCGGGATATAAGAATATATCCATAAAATGAAGACCAACCCTTTATAAACATAATAATATTAAGTTGTAATTTGGATGCAATAACATATCCCATTTTCTTTCCAAAAGGCGAGCAAGGATGGGAACCAAAATTACAATTGCAAAGTTATCCCAATAGTAAAGTTTGTGTTAGAAGAAATATTTCTATGCTGGAATATAAAGTGGCACAAACTGATATTCAGGATCATTTTAATCCTATTTGATGTGGGGGCAAACTCACACAACAATAGATTATTGATTCCTATTTACAAGCCAAAGCAAATAATGTAAATTGTATCAAATTTCAACAAAACAAGCTTTGCATAGAACAATATTGTGGATTGATGGATTATGTCACTGAATTGGCTACCAACAGAGACATTCCAGCTGGAAGAGCAATCATTTTGCCATCCACTTTCCAAGGATCTCCTCGCAATATGCAAGAAAGATATAATGATGCCATGGCTATTGTCACAAAATTTGGAAAACAAGATTTATTCATTACATTCACATGTAATCCACAATGGCCAGAGATCAAGGAAAATTTTAATCTGGGACAAAATACTTCTGACTGATCAGATTTAGTGGCAAGAGTATTCAAAATAAAACTCAATTCATTAATACATGATATAACTAAAGCACAGTTATTTGGAAAATGTGCGGCTTGTGTTTATACCATTGAGTTTCAAAAAAGAGGCCTGCCACATATATACATACTTTTAATCCTGCAGTAAACATGCTCAAATACATCACTTGCCAATGCCAAGAGTAAATATGGTTTTAAAAAGAGATCGCAATACTGATCAAAGACGTTATCATTTACCAACAGTAAATGAGGTTGCCATGGTCTTTAAAAATGAGGATGGTGAACCACCTTTTCAGCGGGATATAAGAATACGTACCAAAATATTGTCCTGTGGATCCTATTTAGGAATCCTTGAACAACCAACCAAGGTTGTACAGAAACACATTTTATGCAGCCTTTATTTTAATTATTATTGCCACATACTAATTTTAAAAAATTCAATCTTTATTTGTACATTTAAAATATTGTTAAAAATGCAACGATTAAAAAAATCATGTTAAACCCAAGGTGTTTAATCCTTTGGGTTTTTTGACGTCCAGCAAATTGTTAGAGGTTTATTTAAGTTTTATTTTTGTTGTTATTATATTCTTTGCTTTGATCACAGCTTTTTTATTTAATTACTTTATTATGCTCAAGTCAATAAAAGATTTGGTTTTTCAATTCAATTGTATTTGTGTATTTTTGGGTATGTTTCCTTAGTCAAATCCTTATCAGGTACCCTGGATTTTAATTTACATAAGATTAATTTTTTTACATAAGATTAAGATAAGGTTTTATAATCCTTTTGTCTGTTGTATAGTTTTGTTTATTCATACAGCACTTCACTGGAGTATATGTTTTAAGTGCCTTTGCATTTCTTTTGTGTTAATCTTTTGTCCTGTTTATTTATGGAAATTTAAAACATCATTGACATGTTCTAATACACGGCGTCTTAACTGTCTTTTGGTTTTGCCTGTGTATTTTTTATTACATGAGCAAATTATTTGGTAGATAACACCTTCAGTTAGACAATTTATATTGTGTCTTATCTTATAATTCTTTAATCCTGTTGCATCTTGAAATTCTGTGGTTTTTAATAAAAATGGACATGCTTTACATTTGCTGCATGCTTTACATCCTTTTTGGCCTTCTATTAGCCAGTTCCTCTTATTTTTCTTTTCTTCATAGTGGCTATGTACCAGGAGATCTTTTAGGTTTTTTGCTCTTCTGTATGTAATTGTACTTTGTTCTGTAAGTACTTCATCCAGATCTCTGTCTAATTTCAAGATGTTCCAGTGTTTTTGCAATATAGATCTTATTTGTTGGGATTGACTGGAGAAGTTTGTGATGAATCGTATAGGTTGTTGTTTTTTGTCTCTTTTATTTTCAACCAATAGTTGATTTCTATCCTATGTTAAGGCCCTATGGTATGCTTTCTTCAACACTTTTTTTGTGTATCCTCTTTGAATGAATCTTTCCTGTAGTTCTTTAGCTTGTATTTTGAATTCTTGTTGACTGCTACAGTTTCTTTTTATACGTAAATGTAGCTTGTATTTTGAATTCTTGTTGACTGCTACAGTTTTTTTTTATACGTAAATGTATTTACGTATAAAAAGAAACTGTAGCAGTCAACAAGAATTCAAAATACAAGCTAAAGAACTACAGGAAAGATTCATTCAAAGAGGATACACAAAAAAAGTCTCCTTCCCCCTCCCCTCTGTCTCCTTCCCCCTCTCTCCCATGTGTCTCCTTTCCTCCCTTTCCCTCCCCTGTCCCTCCTTCCCTCCCTCTCCCTTTCCCCTCTCCCTTTCACCCCTCTCCCCCCCCCCCCCCCGTGTCTCCTTTCTCCCCATCTGCCTCCCCTGGGTCTCTTTTCTCCCCTCTCTTCTGTTCCTCCTTTCCCCCTCTCCCTTTCCCAGTGTCTCCTTTCCCCCTCTCCCCCCCCCTCGTGTCTCCTTTTCCCCTCTCCATTACCCCATCTCCCTCCCCTGTGTCTCCTTTGCCCCCTCTCCTGTTCCTCCTTTCCCCCTCTCCTGTTCCTATTTTTCCCCTGTCCCTTTCCCCTGTGTCTCCTTTCGCCCTTCTTGTCTCCTTTACCCTTCTCCCTCCCTTGTGCCTCCTTCCCCCCTTTCCCTCGCTTGTGTCTCCATCCCCCCTCCTCTCCCTTCCGTGCCTCTTTTCCCCCCTCATCTGTGTCTCATTACCTGGATGCAACCCTGCCAGCAGCACCGCACACACCTCCTCTGCGGGTCCCTACTGGCAGGGTTGCATCCAGGTACGTGTTTGAGCTACTGGCAGGAACCAGGTACTGGGGGTGATGCGAACCCTGGGGGCGCTTATCGCGAGCCCCACGCTCATGGCGCTGACCTGCGGTTGTGACCTTGCTTAGCAAGGTCGCAACTGTGTGACCAACATTGCAAATGTTAAGAACAGCACAAAGATCCACAGCTATATATGTGATATATATATATATATATATTTATATATATATATATATATATATATACAGTATCTCACAAAAGTGAGTACACCCCTCACATTTGTGTAAATATCTTATTATATCTTTTTATGTGACAACACTGAGGAAATGCCCCTCTGCTTCAATGTGAAGTAGTAAGTGTACAGCCTGTATAACAGAGTAAATTTGCTGTCCCCTCAAAATAACTCAACACACAGCCATTAATGTCTAAACCATTGGCAACAAAAGTGAGTACACCCCTAAGTGGAAATGTCCAAATTGGGCTGAATTAGCCATTTTCCCTCCCCGGTGTCATGTGACTCGTTAGTGTTACAAGGTCTCAGGTGTGAATGGGGAGCACGTGTGTTAAATTTGGTGTTATCGCTCTCACACTCTCTCATACTGGTCACTGGACATTCAACATGGCATCTCATGGCAAACAACTCTCTGAGGATATGAAAAAAAGAATTGTTGCTCTACATAAAGATGGCCTAGGCTATAAGGAGATTGCCAAGATGCAGTGGCATCAAAATTATTTTTTTCTAATTAACATCTATGTATATTATTTTTCCCTTTCTGATTATACTTTGTATTATATTGAAAGTATTAAACATATATGTTTTCCCACTGTACAGTGGTACTATAGGAGCGTTATAGCAAGGCCTCGTACGGTAGCCAAGTGATAGAGCAGAAAACCAGGAGGCTTGTGGGTAACAGGTTTGTACGTCAGTGGAGGCCGGTGAATTTTTATCTGGCCCCTCCACTTGCATTGACTCCAACAATACAGGTTACTCCCAGCCATACAGACCTGTATATTGACCCATATATGGCCCTACCCACTGACCCCATGTAGGCTCTTCATACTTACACAGACTACACCACCTATGAGCCTGAGGGAACCCCCAGGACCCCCCTAAACCCTGCGGTGGTTTAGGAATCCATAGTATTACCTTTTAAACCCACAGTTGGTGCAGGAAGACTTCTGGTGATTCCCACTAGGCGTGTAGGGGGCATCAAGACCCTCGGGGGTCCCTACTAACACATATAGTGTAGCAGGTTCAACACATCCTCTTGATGGCCAGTAGTTGTTGTTCTTATGGCCCATATGGGAACGTGTTGCCAAGTGGTCGTGTCAGTATCCTGGTTTATGACTGTGAACCTCCCAACATGGCCAAAGATGGGCACATGTCCTTGATATATTATGCACTATTACATGGTATTAGTACCATCCTCTGTAATGTGTAAACTCTTAGTATGTGCACACTACTCCATACACACGTATGTTCTGTAGAACTGACACTCCCAGCTTCTGTCTTTCTCCTGGTAGCTGTACAGTTGACTGTGCTCTGTCTGGAAGGAGATAAGGTTGGGAGGTGGAGCGCTTGGTGATGGAGTCACGATTGTGGGTAGGTTGTGGATCTACAGGAGCCTCATGGGTCCTTCAGACATTAGAAGAGCCTCCTCCTCTCCAGTAGTCTTAATGGGATGCAATAAGTTCACCAAAATCTCAGTACACATGTGAATCCTATACATGGGTGAAGGAACTAGGGGGGTGGGACACATCTCCCCCAGATTTTTCTATGTTTGTATGTATGTGTATAGAAGCTATATTTCAGCCTGTGTATATAATGAGCTGTATCTCCCCCAAAATTATTCTGGCTCCTACACCCCTGCTCATATAGCGGCAGTATCTCCAGCTTCTACCATGGATGATGGTAAGAATTTGAGTCTCCGGGACCTTATGGACAACAGCACGGCAGGCACATCATGTCTCTGGTTGTGCTTATCCATAATGTTATCTTGGCAAAGATACTGGATTGGGTTGCCAGTTCTTTTTTCAATGGACAATGATTTGTCTGAGCTCTCTGCTATGACCTGCCCATCTTGGGTGACCCTACATGGTATAGCTCACAGCTTCATTCATTTTACACAAGCCCCTTCACCACGACAAGGTAGTGGGTGGGTACCATTAGTGTAATGTTATGACGGTTCTGCCTCAGTAAAGAAAATTAAGATGTACAGCCGGCAATAACGCACTGAGAGGTAGATGGCCGCACGCTGGTTATATCCATGCTAGGGCCACAGCTCCGCCATTTGTTATCCAGGCCAGATGATGACCAGGTCCCCAAAGTAGCAGCAGGATCAGCAGGTTAGTGTCTGTAACCTGGAGGTGTTTTAAAGGGCTGGTGGCTAGTTTAGATATTGTGAAGAACGTATAACACCATCTAGGAGACGTTCTGCTTAAAGGGCCCCTGCGGACAATTCTTTTCTATATGTTCGTTTTGAATATTTAAACTTGTTAATGGGCAAAAAGTATTTAGAAAGCAAAACAAACACAAACTGTATATATTTTAATCAGAATTATAATTATCTGACATTTTTGTATCTCATCTGAGCCCCCCCCCCCCCACAAACAACACAACCCCCCCCCCCCCCTCACAAAAAATCGTAATTTTCCTCAGTGTAAGTAACTTTGAATCTCCATACGACTTAGGCAGGGAGCGCCAAAGGCGATCACTCCGCTGGTGGACATGAGCACCATAGGCGCTCATCACTACGACTCCGCACGACTTGCGCATCATACCTACAACCCGCGGAACTACACATCAACACAAAACTCAAATACACAATTCAAAGTGCGAGACCCGCAGCACTTTTAAAAAATCGGCTATAAAAAATTACGGCCCTTAACACTTAGAAAAGGAAACCACCACTTAAAAAAAAAAAAAAAAAAATGACCTGCAAAAAATACGAACTTAACGGCCGCACCACGCAATGCGAAAAACACAAAAAACACACAAAAAGCAAACTAAAATAATAAAAAAATACACACACAGAAAGGGGGGGCAGCCAGGACGTCTTGGAAGGAGGTTACACGCCAATTTAAATACAATTTAAAGATTTGCACCACTCGAAAATCCCCATATGCTAGAGAAAAAATGGCCACAGAAAAAACACGAAAACTAGGCTACACGACCCCTAAGCACGCAAAACACTGCCAAGCACATACGACTTTTACACAGACCCGTACGACCTAATAAATACACTATTACGAAGGACGCTAAATGCTCCACACCCGCCTAACACATACACAATCGCAGCCATTTTACACCACTAACTGCAAACTAATAACGTTACCATTATAGAATATGTAACTACACAGCTAAACAAGCGTCTTCCCCCGGCGCACGCAGCCTATTTACACTACACACTGCGCACATTGCTGACACTTACACCTCAGGTCACCAACACTGCAAATGTACATTGTATGCTACAGGAACATAAAAACAGATTGTCAGCTCTTCAGCATATTGATTGCTGGATATATTAATTACAAATAGGTAAAGTATATTCATTTATAACTTCACAAATAATTAATTAACATTACAAAATACATACACAGAAACAAAAAAAAAAAAAAAAAACAGAATCACAATAAACGCTAAAGGTGCTCAGCGCGCCACTCACAAGGAGCGCCAACAGTGTTTAAAGGAGCACAACTACACCAGGGGAGAGGCTCACAATGAGCACCAAAAGGCCATCAGCGAGAATCTTGCAATGAGCGCCAAACAAGCTCTGAAAACCAAAAATACACCAACCAAGAGGCTTGCAATGAGCGCTAAAGGTACTCACACATCCAAAAGACTTACTTTGGATAGCAAACAACATTACCTGCCTTACAATTCTATTGCCATCATTTTTTGACGGGCAAGTCGCTAGTATTAAGATAAACTACCTAAGTATTTATTTTCATATTGAAACATAATTTTATTAACAAGTGATAAAAAGCTTTGTTTTTCCTCACTGAAACCTTTCAAACAGTATCTACAAAGCTCCGCCCCCAGCAGCTCATGCACACAGTGTTTATGTAGTACTAGACGCACTAGCCAATCACAGACAGTCTCTCAGTAGCATTTTGAAACATACTGTTAAGAAACAGTCTGTGATTGGCTAGTACATCTAGTACACTGCATGGATAGTTGTGGGGTCAGAGCTTTGTAGGGACTGTTTGGAACATTTCAGTGAGTAAAAACAGAGCTCCTCCTCCCCCTCTGTGTTTCTCCCCCGTGTCTCTCCCCCTCTCATTCCCCTGTGTCTCCCCCCTCACTCCTTTGTGTCTCTCCCCCATCCTCTCACTCCCCTGCGTCTCCCCCCTCCTCTGTTTCTCTCTGGCCTCCTCTCCCTCCCCTGTGCCTCCCCCTCCTCTCCTACCCCTGTGCCTCCCCCTCCCCTGTGTCTCTTCTCCCCTCTTCTCCCTCCCCTGTGCCTCCCCCTCCTCTCACTCCTTTGTGTCTCTCCTTCCCTCCTCTCACTCTCCTGTGTCTCTTCCCCCTCCTCTCACTCCCCTGTGTCTCTCCCCCCTCCTCTCACTCCCCTGTGTCTCTCCCCCCTCCTCTCACTCCATTGTGTCTCTCCTGCCCCCCTCCTTTCACTCCCCTGTGTCTCTCCCCCCTCCTCTCACTCCCCTGTGTCTCCCCCCTCCTCTGTTTCTCTCTGGCCTCCTCTCCCTCCCCTGTGCCTCCCCCTCCTCTCCTACCCCTGTGCCTCCCCCTCCCCTGTGTCTCTTCTCCCCTCTTCTCCCTCCCCTGTGCCCCCCCCTCCTCTCACTCCTTTGTGTCTCTCCTTCCCTCCTTTCACTCCCCTGTGTCTCTCCCCCCTCCTCTCACTCCCCTGTGTCTCCCCCCTCCTCTGTTTCTCTCTGGCCTCCTCTCCCTCCCCTGTGCCTCCCCCTCCTCTCCTACCCCTGTGCCTCCCCCTCCCCTGTGTCTCTTCTCCCCTCTTCTCCCTCCCCTGTGCCTCCCCCTCCTCTCACTCCTTTGTGTCTCTCCTTCCCTCCTCTCACTCCCCTGTGTCTCTCCCCCCTCCTCTCACTCCCCTGTGTCTCTCCCCCCTCCTCTCACTCCTTTGTGTCTCTCCTGCCCCCCTCCTTTCACTCCCCTGTGTCTCTCCCCCCTCCTCTGTGTCTCTCCCCCCTCTCATTCCCCTGTTCTCCCCCCCTCCTCTATCTCCCCCCTCCCCTGTGTGTCTACCCCCCTCCTATCCCACCCCTGTGTGTCTCCCCCCTCCCCTGTATCTCTTCCCCCCTCCTTCCCTGTGTGTCTCCTCACCTCCTCCTGTGTCTTTGGCGCGCAATGCGCCTGCGCGAGCCGCCGCCGCTCAATACGCAATGCGCAGTTGTCAAACTGCGATTTGTCGCAAGTGTGACGACGAATCGCAGTTTGAGAACTATTATATGTGATTAAAAACAGGGAAACCTTTGAAGGGACATGGAAGTTTCCTGGTGTTACTAGGTATATAACATCCCTCTGTATCTATTTACTGACATGTACTTTATATTATTAAGAAGTGCTTATAAGCTAAGTTTTTTCTGCCTAAAATCAAACAAATAGTACCTGTATGGGTCTGCCCTCTGCAACATATGCAGATGCAAACTCTGTAGAGGCGAATGTCCAACCTGGAGGCCGGGTTTAGTTGCTAAACTAATTTTATTAATAACATCCAGCTGCAAAAGTATTTGTATTGGGATGTGATGTCCAATAATACCAGACCGTGCATTGTATCCGTGGCCTTGATGAATTAATGACTTCTATTTGGTTATTAAAGGGACGTGCAACTTAATTACCTTTTTCATGCAATTAAAGGATCAGCTTTACAGATTTGCAGCCTTATTAAATTGTGATTTGGCCAATTGAATAGGGCTCTATATAAGCACAGAGCATATTTTATTTACAGAAGTTTTTAGTTAGTGAAGACCTTGCTTTTGGATAGAAGATCACTAACTAAAAACTTCTGTAACAAAATATGCTCTGTGCTTATATAGAGCCCTATTCAATTGGCCAAATCGCAATATAATAAGACTGTTGGTGTGTTTTGCATTGAAAATGACTAAGGAAAGCCTATTAACTCCATAGACACTAAGGGCCTCATTCAAATGCGATTTGGCCAGTTGAATAGGGCTCTAAATAAGTACAGAAGTTTTTAGTTAGTGAACTTCTATCCAAAAGCAAGGTCTTCACTAACTAAAAACTTCTGTAAAAAAAAGTATGCTCTGTTCTTATATAGAGCCCTATTCAATTGGCCAAATCGCAATTTAATAAGGCGGTTAATTGGCAGATAAGTATGACCCACACATCTATGTTCCTCCCATATATATCACATAAACATTTCCCCATTGCAATGTAAGGGACGTTATATCTCCATCCACTTGAATAGAAGATGTTAAGGGAGAAAGTTTTAACCCATTTTGGGATCATAACAAATCTTTTCTACAACTAATTACTGATTTTCTTTACATTTCTGTTTATTATTATGGTATATTGATGCGGCTGCACAGATTGCCATACAGTCATATAAATGGTAATATAAAGTACTTCCATATATCTAGATATAGTGCAAAATGGGGGAGGTAGTGGAGAGGGAGAAAAGAAAGTGAGAGGTTATGATCTGGACAAGGTCGTTTTTCCAATTTTATTAAGAATTTGCAGCAATGGCAGGTCTGGTGATTTCCATTTTGAAGCTACATGGTGATTGATGATGCTGAATACGGAAGATAGAAGCCCAATAAGCACAATTGGGTGGTCAGGGGTACCTGTCTATCATTCATTTTAGAGATACGTTTTTCCACGATCACCATGGGGGCAACAACTAAGGGAAAGGGTCTTAGGAGGGGTGGAGTTATGGAAGGGGGTCTTAGGAGGGGTGGTGGTATGGAAGGGGGTCTTAGGAGGGGTGGAGTTATGGAAGGGGGTCTTAGTTATGGGAGGGAGTCTTAGGAGGGGTGGTGTTATGGAAGGGGGTCTTAGTTATGGGAGGGAGTCTTAGGAGGGGTGGTGTTATGGAAGGGAGTCTTAGTTATGGGAGGGAGTCTTAGGAGGGGTGGTGTTATGGAAAGGGGTCTTAGGTATGGGAGGGAGTCTTAGGAGGAGTGGAGTTATGGAAGGGGGTCTTAGGTATGGAAGGGAGTCTTAGGAGGGGTGGTGTTATGGAAGGGGGTCTTAGTTATGGGATGGGGTCTTAGGAGGGGTGGTGTTATGGAAAGGGGTCTTAGGAGGGGTGGTGTTATGGAAAGGGGTCTTAGTTATGGGAGGGAGTCTTAGGAGGGGTGGTGTTATGGAAGGGGGTCTTAGTTATGGGATGGAGTCTTAGGAGGGGTGGAGTTATGGAAAGGGGTCTTAGGTATGGGAGGGAGTCTTAGGAGGGGTGGAGTTATGGAAGAGGGTCTTAGGTATGGAAGGGAGTCTTAGGAGGGGTGGTGTTATGGAAGGTGTCTTAGGTATGGGAGGGAGTCTTAGGAGGGGTGGAGTTATGGAAGGGGGTCTTAGTTATGGGATAGTGATGCTGAATACGGGAGATAAAAGCCCATGAAGCACAATTGGGGGGTCAGGGGTCATTCATTTTAGAGATAAGTTTTTCCACGATCACCATGGGGTCAACAACTAAGGCAAAGGGTCTTAGGAGGGGTGGTGTTATGGATGGGGGTCTTAGGTATGGGAGGAGTCTTAGGAGGGGTGGAGGGGTGGTATTATGGAAGGGGGACTTAGTTATGGGATAGTGATGCTGAATACGGGAGATAGAAGCCCAATAAGCACAATTGGGGGATCAGGGGTCATTCATTTTAGAGATAGGGTTTTCCACGAACACCATGGGGGCAACAACTAAGGGAAAGGGTCTTAGGAGGGGTGGTGTTATGGATGGGGGTCTTAGGTATGGGAGGAGTCTTAGGAGGGGTGGAGGGGTGGTATTATGGAAGGTGGTCTTAGTTATGGGATCGGGTCTTAGGAGGGGTGGTATTATGGAAGGGGGTCTTAGTTATGGGAGGGAGTCTTAGGAGGGGTGGTGTTATGGAAGGGGGTCTTAGTTATGGGAGGGAGTCTTAAGAGGGGTGGTGTTATGGAAGGGGGTCTTAGGTATGGGAGGGAGTCTTAGGAGGGGTGGAGTTATGGAAGGGGGTCTTAGATATGGGACGGAGTCTTAGGAGGGGTGCTGCTATTGGAATGAGTCTTAGGGAGGGGTAATGAGTGAGTTGTTTTTTACAACCCACCCCTTGAGGGAGGGGAACCTTTTTTTTTTTTCTCACTGGTGCCCTCCATTCCCTTGCTCCACCACAGGTGATAACGTGTGCCACTTCCCCCACCCTGTTGCCCTGGGTACTTAGGGTATATAATGTGCAGGTTATTTGGGATTAGATACATTCCATGTAATACATTGAGATTAGATTCTAGTGTCATGGAGTGGCCAATATGTTCCAGATCCTATATCCATCATTGTCCTCACATTACTTAAAAATGGGGAGATGTTCACGAGGAGCTGAGCGGAGTGGAGGTGATGATCGCACTCAGGAATGTTTCTTATGATAAGAAGTGGACAAGAATAAATGTCACCTCTGATGTAAATGTTATTTATAATGCTCCTGGAGGAACTGATGGTCCAAGTGGATATGAAAAACAGGTCATAGTGTACAATTCTGGGAGATAAAGGTCCATTCTCACCATGTGAAGCTGTGAGCTATAACATGTAGGCCCACCCAAGATGGACAGGGCATAGCAGAGAGGTCAGACAAATTGTGGTCCACTGGCGAAGGAACTGGTAACCCACTCCAGTATCTTTGCCAAGAAAACCCTATGGATAAGCACAACCAGAGACATAATGTGCCTGGTGTGCAGTGGTCTACAGGGTCATAGAGAGTTGGACCCGACTGAATAACTAAACAACAATATATATATATATATATAAATATATTATAATTGTCAAACTACGAGACATCATCATGCTTTGCGTGGTGCGTACGACTTAGCGATAAGCGCCAAAGACGCTCATCGCCTGTGAGCCTCGCGTAGCAAGGCGAGCCGTTAACTCGGAGCACTTAAGTGATGAGCACCGAAGGTGCTCATCGACTGCGAGCCTCACATAGCGAGGCGAGCTGTTAAGCCTCTAAAACTTGCAGCACTTAGCGAGGCTAGCCATTAACTTGGAGCACTTTTCGGCACTCATCTCCTGCGAGCTGTTAACCTACTACAACTCGCAGCACTTAGGCGATGAGCGCCAAAGGTGCTCATCGCCTGAGAGCCTCGCGAAGCGAGGTGAGCAGTGGAGGTAATGAAACACGCGCGACTTAGCCAGAAAAGAGCGCGGAAGCGAGACAGGCCGATCACACATTGAAACACGCAGGACTTAGCCTCCAAACACTTACAAAACGCAAGATCGCAAGCAGCTGACGAACGCGAGACTTAGAAAAAATTAAATAAAAGATAGTAAAAATACGAAGTTAACGGCCGAACAGCGCAAAGCAAAAAACACGAAAAATACAAAAACAAATACAACAAAAACATCACACACAGCACGGGAGAAGAGCCAGGACGTCTGGAAGTGAGGTGGAACGCAAAATTAAGTCCAATTTAAGCAGTTTCGGCACTTGAAGATCGGCTTAGCGAGAAAAAAAATGGGGGCAGAAAAAAATGAAAAGGAGGCT
Source organism: Discoglossus pictus (assembly GCA_027410445.1). Taxonomy (NCBI): domain Eukaryota; kingdom Metazoa; phylum Chordata; class Amphibia; order Anura; family Alytidae; genus Discoglossus; species Discoglossus pictus. Next base: position 19,113,364 of record CM050172.1, read on the forward strand.
ACACGACCCTGAACAACAGCAAAACACAGCCAACGACGTACGAGGTAGAAAAAATACTACTAGGAAGGACGCAAAATGCTTACGAAACGTGTTAAACATAGACTAACGCCACCATTTTACAACACTAACTTTCTCACCTAAACAAACGGTTTTATCTTGCGTACGCAGCCTAGGGCACACTTGCCACAGAGCTGATAGTTTCTCCTCAGGTGATGACAGTCTGAGTGGACATTTTCTGCTGCCAGAAAATCCAAAGAGATTGTTAGCTCTTCAGGATACTGATTGCTGAATATTAATTACAAATAGGTAAAGCAGTAACTCAGATCTCCTATTCCCTCACTCTGGACACAAATATCACACAGATTTCAAGGTATTTGCAGTTACCTGGAAGACCAACAACAATATACTTCTGTCTGCTTCCTTAATTCTTAACCTTCATATTGTATATGATTTCTGGCCACATAGTAACATTTGTGTAAAAATGTTGTATCTTAGTTAATAGTCTAGCTTGTTGATGTACTATATACTGTGTGTTATACCTCACCTCCCCCGTCTAATTTACTATCTAACATCTGTAGCAAATGGTCTTCTTATCTGCATATCCAACACTCATACTTTCTCTCCCTGTCTCATCACAGCAGTAACTCAGAGCTACATTATCCTCAGTCTGGACACAAATATAACACAGAGATATATCCCCTAACCCAGGCCCCTCACTCATCTCCATGTGCTGTCAGCCACGCTCTGGTTCATGGCCAGCAAACACCCATAACACCCAGAATCTGATACCCATCACATGTCACAAACCCTCTACTCTACCTTTCTCCTGCACCCTCTGGTCTATCTGCAATATACTCACTTTCACTCACGACTTATTCATCTCCAACTCCCTCAATCTATTGGCTCTCACGGAAACCTGGCTCTCATCCTCAGACTCTGCCTCCCCTGCCGCACTCTCTTATGGTGGTTTTCACCTCAGCCACACACCTAGACCTGGGAACAAACAAGGTGGTGGTGTGGGTGTATTGCTTTCCATTCACTGTACATTTCACCTCTTACCCCCTGTCCCATCCCTCCAATTCTCATCCTTTGAAGTGCATACAATCCGCCTCTTCTCACCTTTCTCTCTACGTTTAGCCGTGATCTATCGCCCCCCTGGCACTCCCTCTCAATTTCTTGATCACTTTTCTGCCTGGCTCCCTCACTTTCTCTTCTCCAATGTACCTTCACTGGTACTTGAAGATTTTAACATTCCCATTGACACTCCCACCTCCCCAGCAGCAGCCAAACTGCTTGCACTCACCTCTTCCCTTGGCCTCTCACAACTAACAGATTCTTCTACTCATCATGCTGGACACTCTCTTGACCTTATCTTCACCAATCTCAGCACAGCCTCCAACCCAGTCACCCATCCACTCCCTCTATCTGACCATCACTTACTTACCTTTAACCTCACCTCTTCTTCCTCCCTCCTCTTCTCCATCTACACTTCCTCACTTGGTACCCTTAGAAACTCTTTTGGGCTGCAATATCATCTCTATGCAGATGACACCCAAATCTATCTCTCAGCACCAGATCTATCCCCTCTCTTCTAACACATGTCTCCAACTGACTCTCTAGTATATCCTCTTGGATGTCCACCCACCATCTCAAACTCAACATGTCTAAAACTGAACTCCTAATCTTCCCTCCCTCTCCCACTGTGTCAATTCCTCACATCTCTCTCACTGTCAATAATTACATCATCACCCCCTCCTCCCAAGCCCGTTGTCTTGGGGTTCTACTGGACCCCGCCCTGTCCTTCATCCCTCACATTCAATCACTAACTAAATCGTGTCTTCTCCATCCATAAAAACATCTCCAGAATTCGCCACTTTCTTACACAAGACACAACTAAAATCCTTATACACTCTCTCATCATCTCTCGACTGGAGTACTGCAACTCGCTTCTTGCTGGCCTACCCACCACCCGACTATCTCCACTTCAATGCATTATGAATGCCTCTGCTAGACTCGTCTTCCGTACACAACGTTCAGTGTCGGCATCACCTCTCTGTCAATCTCTCCACTGGCTTCCCATTGCCTCCAGAATAAAATTTAAAATCCGGACCCTAACTTTCAAAGCCCTCAACAAGAGCGCTCCCCCATACATTTCTGGTCTCATCTCCAAATACTCCCCCACCCGCCCTCTTCGCTCTGCTAATGACCTTCTTCTTTCCACAACTCTTGTCACCTCCTCTCACTCTCGCCTTCAGGACTTTTCTCGTGCTGCCCCTATTCTCTGGAACTCCTTGCCTCGCTCCACCAGATTATCCTCCAGCCTCAAAACATTCAAAACCTCTCTAAAAACACATCTCTTTAAAGAAGCGTATCACCTTCCATCCTAAAACACTCTCAAATCTCTCTCCCTCCTTTTCCTCACACAATACCTTTAGGATGTAAGTCTGCGAGTTTCAATCCCACAAGGTGTTTTAGGGAAAGCACCATGGACACTGGATTCCAAACTCAAAAACAGGGCCCTCCTTGTTTCACTATGTGTTAATTTGTATGTATCTTTGTCTTGAACGTATCTTATGTACAGCGCTACGGAATATGTTGGCGCGTTATAAATAAACGATAATAATAAAGTATCGTATATACTCGAGTATAAGCCGACCCGAGTATAAGCCGAGGCACCTATTTTACTACAAAGTATAAGCCGAGGGTGGGAAATGTGCTGCCCCATGTGTCCCCCCTCTCTCTCCCGTGTCTCTTCTCCCCTCTCCCTTCCCTGTGTCTCTTCTTCGGGAACAAAAATATGCTATGTGGTTATATAGACCCCTATTCCATTGCACAAATTGCAATTGAATGAGGCCCTTAATATTTAATTATTAATTAATAATTACAAAAAAATATGCATACATATATGCTTACCTAATTACCTTTTAAAGAACATAAAGTAAACATCATAACTTTGTTGATTTATTAATTAATTAAAAAACTAAATTGAACATTATTTTAACCACAATCTATACTTTCCTCATAGCTCTTTGGGTTTGCCCTTCTTTAGGAAAACATAATTACCTCTTTAGATTTACCACTGATGTCAGTTATTGATTAATTCATTAACATATTTTCATTTTTTAATGACTTAATAATTAATTATTACAAAAAACATCAGTTATTTATCAATATATATATATGTGCAGCGCTTTCCTTTTTAATGTATGCCAATAATTTTTTTTTTTTATTTCATAGAAAAATTCAAAATGCGTTTCAAATCATTGCATTCTTTCAATAATGCTATTAAGTTTTGCATTGAGAGCAGGTAAAAACAATATGTACAATACAAAAAACATTACATCTTAAACCTGTATTTACAATTATAGATTACAAAGGCAGACAACGGAGAAGACAGGATTAAACGCAAAAGAAGAGCGGCAAGGGAAAGGAAGCAAAGGTGGAGAGATGCACAGTCACCTGAAACTTCCCAACGCTTAAGAGAAGAGGACCGACAGAGACTTTAAATAAAAGAAAAATGAGTAAGAAAGCACAAACTGAGTGTGCTGGAGGTTCAAAGAAAAGAAAAAGTAAGCAAAAAAAATGTCTGTGAAACATTGCCTAATGATCCAATATTGCCTTCATGACACCAATGTTCATACACATGACACCAATGTAGATATAGAAAGTTGTAGTGATATCTATGTTGAGGAAGCTCAGGATGCTGCTTTCATTACAGCACTAACAGTAGACACTCATTATTGTGGATTACTCAATGTTGTTTGTCAGTTTTGTGGGGCCTATTTTCTCAAGGAAAGACCAACTGAAGGAGACTTCATTAGTTGCTGTCAGAAAGGAAAGGTAAGACTTCCACAAAGACACACATTTCCAGATTACTTACAAAATATCATGAGCGACATTTCCAAATTATAACATTTAAAAAAAAACATCAGGTCTTATAACAGTGCATTTTAATTTGCTTCTTTGGGTGCTACATTAGCAGAAAATGTCCCAGGACATGGTCCATATTGTTTTAGAGTTCAAGGACAAATTTACCACCACACTTCACATTTACACCCATAAGAAGGAGAGCAAAGGAAATGTGCACAGTTATATGTCTTAGATACAATGGAAGCTGTTGAAAATTATAACCAACAACCCATACAGTCAAGCATACAAACAATTGGCACAGGTTGAAAAAGAACAACAGCAACATGCTCAAATACATCACTTGCCAATGCCAAGAGTAAATATGGTTTTGAAAAGAGATCGCAATACTGATCAAAGACGTTATCATTTACCAACAGTAAATGAGGTTGCCATGGTCTTTAAAAATGAGGATGGTGAACCACCTTTTCAGCGGGATATAAGAATATATCCATAAAATGAAGACCAACCCTTTATAAACATAATTATATTAAGTTGTAATTTGGATGCAATGACATATCCCATTTTCTTTCAAAATGGTGAGCCAGGATGGGAACCAAAATTACAATTGCAAAGTTATCCCAATAGTAAAGTTTGTGTTAGAAGCAATATTTCTATGCTGGAATATAAAGTGGCACAAACTGATATTCAGGATCATTTTAATCCTATTTGATGTGGGGGCAAACTCACACAACAATAGATTATTGATTCCTATTTACAAGTCAAAGCAAATAATGTAAATTGTATCAAATTTCAACAAAACAAGCTTTGCATAGAACAATATTGTGGATTGATGGATTATGTCACTGAATTGGCTACCAACAGAGACATTCCAGCTGGAAGAGCAATCATTTTGCCATCCACTTTCCAAGGATCTCCTCGCAATATGCGAGAAAGATATAAAGATGCCATGGATATTGTCACAAAATTTGGAAAACAAGATTTATTCATTACATTCACATGTAATCCACAATGGCCAGAGATCAAGGAAAATTTTAATCTGGGACAAAATACTTCTGACTGATCAGATTTAGTGGCAAGAGTATTCAAAATAAAACTCAATTCATTAATACATGATATAACTAAAGCACAGTTATTTGGAAAATGTGCGGCTTTTGTTTATACCATTGAGTTTCAAAAAAGACGCCTGCCACATGCATACATACTTTTAATCCTGCAGTAAAAATATAAATGTAATACTGCAGAGAGAGTGGATTCAGTAATTACTGCTGAATTGCCACATCCAAAAAAATATTCAAAACTTTATGAGATTGTAACACATAGAATGATTCATGGGCCATGTGGAGATATCAATTCAAATTCACCATTTATGGAAAATAAAAAATGTACAAAAGAGTTCCCAAAACAATTTCAAATGCAAACTTAAGCTAATTGTGATGGATACCCTTTGTATAAAAGAAAAGAAGGACAAACATCTATTATCCGTGGCCAAAAGGTTGATAATAGATATGTAGTTCCCTACAATCCACATTTGCTGATGAAGTACAATGCACACATAAAAGTGGAAGCTTGCACTTCTATTAAATCCATCAAATATGTGTAAAAATATATATACAAAGGATATGATGCAGCAACTGTTGTTGTGCAAGATGCACAAAATTAAAAGGAAAATCCAATTTTACACGACGAACTTTCATGTTATTTAGATGCTCGCTATGTCAGTGCTCCAGAAGAAATGTGGCGTCTTCTGAAATTTGAGATGCATGATCGGTCACATGCTGTGTATCGATTAGCTTGTACATTTGCCACAAAGTCAGTTTGTTTGGCTTACTGCAGGCAATGAAAGAACTGCCTTAGCTCAAAGTGAACACAGAGAAACAACAAGTACTGCTTGGTTTCAATTAAACTCCCAGGACACTGAGGCCAGACAATTTTTATACATTGAGATTCCATATCACTATGTATTTGTAAATGGCCAATGGCGACAACAGAAAAAGAGATACTCATAAAACTATGCCACAAGTGTATACCGTCAGTCTAAGAGACATTGAACGTTTCAGTTTAAGATTACTTTTATATGTTCCCGGTGCACAAAGTTATGAACATTTGCGCACAGTGAATGACATAGTTTATGATACTTTCCTGTAGCTGCAAGACATCAAAACTTCATAGCTGCTGATACAGAATGGGAGAGGTGCCTGGAAGAAGCAGCAGTATGTCAAATGCCAAAGCAAATGAGAGAAACATTTGCATTAATTGACATCTTTTGCCATGTACCTAATGCATTTGCTTTGTGGGAAACATTTAAATTAAACATGTGTGAAGACTTCTCTAAACGTTAAAATGAGCCCATTAATGGAAATTCAAGAAATATTTCTTGCTCGTGGATTGAATTGTGCAAGTTTTAATTTGCCTGATCCAGGACTTATAGATGACATCAACTTTGATGATTATGACACTGACCTTCAAAAACAAAAAACATAAGAAAAACTGGCAACATTAAATACTTTACAATTGCAAGCATTTAATGCCATCACAAATGCTACAGATGATGAAATGGTCAAAGACCATTATTTCTATCTACATGGCCCTGGTGGATCAGGAAAAACTTATCTGTACAATCGTTTGATGAATTACATTCGAGCACAGGGTCAAATAGCAATGATATTTGCAACCACTGAAATTGCCACAATTTTGTTAGAAGGTGGCAGAAATGTGCATAGTCGATTTAAACTGCCAGTTCCCATTCTGGAAACATCAGTGTCAGATATTCAACTGAATTCTGTACAAGCAAAAAAAATAAAAAATAAATTAATTAATTATCATAGATGAGGCAACAATGATGTCATGTCATGCCTTGCAATGTATTGATAGATTATTAAAAGAAGTGATGGATAATAATTTGTCATTTGGTGGAAAGGTGATGCTGTTAGGAGGAGATTTTAGGCAAACATTACCTGTTATGCCACATAAAATAATAGGACTGACATGTATCAAATCAAGTAAACTGTGGAAAATATTTACACATCTGAAATTAGAATTAAACATGAGATCTGAAGGCCAAAACTAATTCAATGATTGGCTCATTCAATACACTCTCAATAACGACGATTACTCTGAAATTGCAAACACAGTGATATTAACATCCAAAAATATAGATGCCTTGAATCTAAATAACATTTTAGAAATTCATCAATGCACCCCAAAATAATTATTACAGTGCAGATTCAGTTCTGGCTGATGATAAAGGCAGTGAATCTAATTTTAGTATATAATTTATTAATTCTTTAACACCATCTGGAATGCCACCACATGTTTTGCAATTGAAAAAAGGGACAATTGTCATGCTATTGAGAAATATGAATCCAAAACAGTACTTTGTAATGGGACCAGATTAATTGTGCAGGATTAAAAAGATCATTTCATACATGCAGAAATTATTACTGGTACCCAAAAAGGCTCCGAGTGAGAGCGGTTTGCCATTTGTCCTTCAAAGGAGACAATTTCCAGTTATCATGGCATTTGCCATGACCATCAATAAATCACGAGGACAAACCTTTAAGTCTGTGGGTATTTTTTTACAGGAACCTGTTTTTGCATATGGACAACTCCATGTTGTTTTTTCAAGGTGCACAAATCCAAATTATATTAAAGTTTCAATTGAAGACAACCCAAGTCAGGGTGATCTATAACACAATGGACGCAATTTTTAGCAAAAACACTGTGTACTATGAGGTTTTGTAACCATAGAGAACACTGGTTTCATTTTGAGGACGAAATTTTATGTCACCTGGGCTCTTTTTTAGAGGACCACTATTTCACAATGGAAACTATGTACAATTTTACAAAACTACAACAATAACAACAAAAACTGGAAAAAAAAACCAACAAGAATAAACAGTGGTTATATCCCATAGACAAATTTAAAAGTCTGCTGGGCTCTTTTTAAGGGAACCACTTGGACATGCAAAAACAAAAAGTATTGGAATGTCTTGGAAGTGGCCTTTTGCCAGGAATGCCCCCACAAAACAGTTTTGTTGCAATTTATTACTATTACTGTTTAAATTTTAATACATTAACTTCATGTTTGTAATGTTAAAATTGTTTTTTCAAAGGTCACAAAAGTTGGTTCATTGTATGTAATTAAGGGTTCATGTTAGTAGGAGGATGATCATTTGTTGTAAAAATTAAATGTATAATTAAATGCAGAGTATCGATCCAGGGAGTAATCTGACCGCCAGTTAATGGGGTCAGGAAGGAATTAATTTTTTCCCTTTTTTGATACAATTGGCTTTTTAACGAACGTAACGGCCGAACTGCGAAACACCGAAAAACACAAAAAACACGAAAAACACAGAAAATACAAACAAAAATAAAATAAAAACATCACACACAGCAAGCGGGGACACCCAGGACGTCTGTAAGTGAGGTTACACCTCAATTTAAGTCCAATTTCAAGAGTTTAGGCACTCGAAAATCCCCTAAGATAGAGAAAAAATGGCAGCAGAAAAATATGAAAACAAGGCTACACGACCCCTAAACACGCAAAACACCGCCAGGTAAATACAACTTTTACACAACCCCGTACGAGCTACAACATACACTATTAGGAAGGACGCAAAATCATCCACACCCGTGTACCACATACACAATCGCTGCCATTTTACTAACACTAACTTACAAAATGCGGAAGTACCCAGCTACACTAACGTTTTCCCCTCGCGTACCAGCCTATTTACACTACACACTGCACACATTGCTGACACTTGCACCTCAGCTCAACAACACTGCAAATCTACATTGTATGCTGCAGGAACAGATTGTCAGCTCTTCAGCACAATGCTTCCTGCATATATTAATTACAAATATTAATTTATCAGTTCAGTTAATTAATTAATTATAATTACAAAAATACATATACAGAAAAAAATTACAAAACACCACACGATAGTATCACAATAAACGCCAAAGCCGTTCACCGCACGCCTCACAAGGAGCGCCAAGGGTGCTCAGAGGAGCAAAACTACACTAGGGGAGAGCCTCGCAATGAGCGCCAAAAGGCGATAAGCATGGACCTTGCAATCAGCACCAAAAAGGGGTTCTGTAATGAGCGCCGAAGGTACTCACACAATCAAAACACTTACTTTGTGTGCCAAACAGCATTCCCTGACTTACCATTCTACTGCCGTCATTTTTAACGGCAAGTCGCTAGTTGTTAATAAAAATGGTTCACTAATGTTCAAATATAACTTGCGTGTTGCAAAGCATTTATGTAATTATTTACAATAATTTATTCATACAAACTTCATCCTATGCTTATAAAATGATCGTTTACCAGTTGTTGAAATACAAGTTGACTGTTAACAAAAAATAAATAAGTACATTTTGTACTTCTTTCTACATAATAAAAAGGTTAAGAGTGTCAGAGACTCACATTGTGTGGCAAACAGCATTAATAGCTTTAAAATTGTATTGACCGTCATATTTGACGGGCAAGTCGCCAGTATATATATATATATATATATATATATATATTTATTTATATTTATATATCAAGGCCTCAAACTAATCCGTAAACCCAGTGCCACCATATCACATAGCTCCCTCTGCAGAGATATTAATCATGTACAGCGATTCGGAGCATGATTTAACAAAAAAAATAAAGAAAGTAATTAATTGTTTAAATGCACAGTAAAGGGTTAATAAAGTTTTTTTTTCTTATCAGGCCCTACCTAATTATTCTTTAGGGAGCCCTTTATAAGACACTAATGTGGCCCTAAAGTGATCTGAATAGTGACCAAGCCTTAAAGCCATAGGGACGTAGGGCCACAAAAGTGGATATTGCTGGTAGGGATCCATAGCATAGATGGAGCCCAGCGTGAGAGCTGAGACAACACCTACAAATGAGGCAATGCCGAGCTGTTAGGACAAGAAGCCCAGGCCTAGGGCAGCACATTGTCAGGAGCACAAGGCGGTCTGAAGATACAATGCAGTACATTGAAATATGTTTGTACTGTATCTCACAAAAGCGAGTACACCCCTGTGACAAATTTGCTGTCCCCTCAAAATAACTCAACACACACTTATTAATGTCTAAACTATTGGCAACAAAAGTGAGTACACCCCTAAGTGGAAATGTTCAAATTGGGCCCAATTAGCTATTTTCCCTCCCCAATGTCATGTGACTTGTTAGTGTTACAAGGTCTCAGGTGTGAATGGGGAGCAGGTGTGTTAAATTTGGTGTTATTGCTCTCACACTCTCTCATAGTGGTCACTGGAAGGTCAATATGGCACCTCATGGCAAAGAACTCTCTGAGGAAAATAATTGTTGCTCTACATAAAGATGGCCTAGGCTATCAGAAGATTTCCAAGACCCCGAAACTGAACTGCAGACCGGTGGGCAAGACCATACAGAGGTTTCACAGGACAGGTTCCACTCAGAACAAGCCTCGCCATGGCCGACCAAAGAAGTTGAGTACACATGCTCAGCGTCATATCCAGAGGTTGTCTTTGGGAAATAGACGTATGAGTGCTGCCAGCGTTGCTGCAGAGGTTGAAGGGGTGGGGGGTCAGTGCTCAGACCATATGCTGAACACTGCATCAAATTGGTCTGCATGGCTGCCGTCCCAGAAGGAAGCCTCTTCTAAAGATAATTTACAAGAAAGCCCACAAACCGTTTGCTGAAGACAAGCAGACTAAGGACATGGGTTACTGGAACCATGTCCTGTGGTGCAATTAGATACCAAGATAAACGTATTTGGTTCAGATTGGGTCAAGCGTGTGTGGCAGCAACCATGTGAGGAGAACAAAGAAAAGTGTGTCTTGCCTACAGTCAAGCATGGTGGTAGGAGTGTTATGGTCTGGGGAGCTACTGTTCATTGAGGGAACCATGAATGCCAACATGTACTGTGACATACTGTAGCAGAGCATGATCCCCTCCCTCCAGAGACTGGGCCGCACAGCAGTATTCAAACATGATAATGACCCCAAACACACCTCCAAGATGAGCACTGCCTTGCTAAAGAAGCTGAAGGTAAAGGTGATGGACTGGCCAAGCATGTCTCAAGACATAAACCCTATTGGGCATCTGTGGTGCATCCTCAAATGGAAGGTGGGGAAGTGCAAGGTCTCTAACATCCACCAGCTCCATGATGTTATCATGGAGGAGTGGAAGAGGACTCCAGTGGCAACCTGTGATGCTCTGGTGAACTCCATGCCATGAGGGTTAAGGCAGTACTGGAAAATAATGGCGGGCACACAAAATATTTACACTTTGGTCCCAATTTGGACATTTTCATTTAGGGGTGTACTCACTTTTGTTGCCAACAGTTTAGACATTAATGGCTGTGCGTTGAGGGGACAGCAAATTTCCACTGTTATACAGGCTGTACACTTACTACTTTACATTGTAGCAGAGTGTCATTTCTTCAGTGTTGTCACTTGAAAAGATATACTAAAATATTTACAAAAATGTGAGTGGTGTACTCACTTTTGTGAGATACTGTATATGCAAAGAAATGTCTATATATAGTGAGATTTCTATCTGTAAGTGGACCTGACTCTTTTGAACATACTATATATATATATATATATATATATATATATACATATATATATGTGTGTATGTGTATATATGTGTGTGTGTGTATGTGTGTATATATATATATATATATATATATATATATATATATATATATATATTGTGACCGTTTGCCCCCTAGAGGATGGTGCCAGGTACAGAGTGTGAAGAGTTCTTGACAGGAGTGACGGAGTTAAACTCCTAAAGAATACCGGATTGGTCCAGCTGCAGCTTTACTTTAAAGCCTGGAAAGTAGACATGGGAAGGGCTGCTAACTAGGCTCTGGCCCAGGTTGTGCGCTGCTGCTAAGCAGCCAGTGCAAGCCACAGAGAGGAGTTTGCTGGCTGGTCCTGTGTGGATTCTGTACTTTGAAAGCAAACCTGAAGGAGATCACCTTGTTTACTGGGGCTGCAAGTTTTGGACAACAGCAAGGAGTGTTTGCAGTTGATGGACGAACAGAGCTGACAGAAAGAGCAACTACAGACTCAGGAGGTGAAGCTACAAAGGCACCAAGTAAGGGAAGTGAATACTGAGGATTACCAGGCAGAGTTGCCTAAGAAGACAATATCTAGGCGATTGTGGAGCTGTCAGAGGCACTGAATAAAGGCACAAGACTTATTATACCCCAGGGAAGAGTCTGAGGGCTTGGCCTGTTAGTTTGCAGTAAGTTAATATTGCAACATCAAAGGGTCCCTGGGGTGAAGCATATGGCAGAGACGGGCAGGCCCTACGCTTCATCTGTTGTTACTTATTTAAAGAAAAAGAACAGACTTCTGCTAAAACAGAGACTATTTGGTGCCCTGGCCACTAGGTGGCGATATATATACAGTGGTCACTAAGTGAAAAAGGATACTGATGACCATAGGACTGGTTGCGGCAAGCCGGTGGAAGAAATTGCTGATATTCTAATTAATTTAATAAAGGATTAGAGAAATACAAAACAATAAATCTTTATTTGTACTATTGGAGACAACGTCGATTAAAAACCACTTTAAAATCAAGGGACTGGGATAAAATTCCTTAAAAACATTTAATATTGACTCCCTTATTTTTGCACATTAGACCACTCAATGAGAGATAAATATAGTTTTTTAGTCTCTCCTTTTTAGTGTCTAAATAAGTGCTTATACAAGTATTAAGCTTGGCTTCCTTGCTTTTTGTATATATATATATCTCAAAGAGTTTTATTTTTGCACATTAGACCACTCAATGAGAGATAAATATAGTGTTATAGTCTCTCCTTTTAGTGTCTAAGTAAGTGCTTATACAAGTATGAAGCTTGGCTTCCTTGCTTTTTGTATATATATATATCTCAAAGAGATTTGTTATATATATCCGGAACTGTGAGTCCTATAAATTATCAGTCCATACATCAATATTGTAATGTGCCTTTTTTTTATCTGTAGTATGCTGCAATATTTATATCTGTTCTCTTATATAACTTGGTATATAGGGAATACCCCCTCTTATTGATGTTAGTATGAGATATACTTATCATTAAAGAATGTATATATATCTCCTTTTGTGGTATTTTATATCTCTTTTATTTGCCACTTGGATTGCATATACCACTTGAGGTGTTATTTTACTCAGTAAATTGTAGGAATTCTCCTGTGTAACTGAGATATAATTGCAGCATGTATATTAGGTGTATTGATGTGCCTTGCATTATACTGGGGAGATCAATGCATATATATATCTCTCTTATGATGTCCACATTGGGGCTATCTCCGTGGGGGACTATCTCCGTGCATAGACTTCTCTATATTGGCTCAGTCCTAATATTCTAGATAGCATTAATACTTATATCCAAATTTATGTATGCACGATCTCATTTGCAGCGTTGTATGATTTAAATTGATCTTTTGCTGCTGGTTAGGGCTTGGCACCGGGCTCTCACATGTGCTGGAGCTAAAGCACCAAGTGTGTAACTGATAGGGACTCAATGGTCACGGAGCTGCATTCAGCTGCATAGGAAGCGCTGGCTTGTTTACAAAAGTTGGCGTCTGACGTCAGACGTCACCCTGACGTACGTTTCGTCACATGGGTGTGACTTTCTCATAGGGGGAAGGCAATACTCTCCACGGTGCCTCCTATTTATAGTCGGATCGGTAGTCATGGTTATCCTTTACCTTATTTGCAAGTGAAGGGGTAACATATATAAGTGGGTCTGACAAGTCTAACTCGTTATATCAAAGGGTCAAATTCTGATTCCCTTTGTCATATTTTGTATGGAGTGTCCCTGACAGGGGCACACCATATAAATAACTGAATCTCATATATTTAGTATATGTATACTGGTGTTCCAATCTCATCTGAGACAATAATACATCTTGCATGTGGTTTAGATATACCTTAATGTAAAGTGGATCATATCTCACTTGTGGTATCAAAGGATCACATACTGATTCCTTTTTCCCTATAAATAGCTGGATCTCATATATTTAGTATATGTATACTGATGTTTCAATCTGATCTGAGATAATAATGTATCTTGCATATGGTCATGGCTCCATATGACTCGAAAATAGATATATATTAATATCAAGTCGATCATATCTTCTTTAATATGGTTGATCAATCTCCTATTTCCCATTACATTACTTCATAGAGATGTCTTAAGTTATTATACCAGGATCATGACAGGAATATTTCTTGGATTCTATTCCCATCTATAACTCCTATCATGTTATAGTGGAGTTTAACATATATATCTTATATAAAGTTTTTTCCTTTTTTCCTTTTGTTCTTTTATGTAGAGATATACCTCCCATGTGATTCCACATTCATTCTTATCCATTACATTAATTTAGTGTAAAATATATATGTGGCTTACTGAGAAAGTGAAATTATATAACTACTATGTGCTGTATTATTATAACCATAGACTATATGGGTTATACCCAAACTACTTGTATCATCCTGTGCAATTATAAAGAAACTTAGCACTATTATTAATAGTGGATCAGTTACTATGTGAACCATATTCTAGTAGTTACTCGTATAGTTGTGTGGATTGAGATTATTCTCATAACATGTGAACATATCCAAAATCGAAAAATATATACTAACTGGGTGTGATTGTGCAAATAATGAAATTATTATTGTGAATATTTGATGAATAATCTTATATATAATCCCTATTCAAAAATAATGTGAATACTGGTATATCTATATGTGGACATAATCCAAGAATATCCAAATATCTCTTCTATTGTGATCCTAAGTATCATCATTTTCTTAGGGTATGTTCTATTCTCTAGAGTGTTCCACCCATTTACTTTATAGGGACTTATAAGAATGCCTTGAAGGAGAACCCTTCATTCAGACCTTTAGGTGTTTGGGCCTGTAGTTCGTAAATCCACTTGGATTCCCTTCTAAGTAGTATATCATCTAGATTCCCTTTTCTTGGGCCCAATTTAGCTCCGTCTATTATCAAAAATTTTAAGACAGATGTATCTTTCTGATGTTTTAATTTTACATGACGTGCAATTGGTGTGTCATAATCGTTTGTAATTGAGCAGATATGCTCTCCCATTCTACGTCTGAATTCTCTACTCGTTTTTCCGACGTAGATTTTCATACAAATACATTGTACCACGTAGATAACTCCTTTGGTTTTACAATTATAAAACTCTTTTATAGGGTATTTTTTACCTGATGTTGGATGGACAAATTCCTTACTCGGTTTTATAAATTTACAGTATTTACAACGTCCACACCTATAACAGCCCGTCAAGGGTTTTAGCCAAGTTTTTTCCTTCTGTTCTGAAAAATGACTGTGTACAAGAAGGTCTCTTAGATTCGGGCTCCGTCTATATGTTATTGAACTTTGTGTAGAGACCTTAGTTTGTAGGTCTTCATCCGCCGTTAATAAATACCAAAATTTTGAGAAGATGTCTTTAATTTCTCTTGAATTATATCCATAAGTGAGTATACATCTTATGACATCATCATCTTCACTAGAGGCCTTCTCTTTCTGTGTTAATGGTTGTTCCAGTTTTATCTTTTGTATACATTTCTCTTGTGTATTTAGAAGATCTGTTCTTTTTGCGTTCAGGGCATTTTGATATGCTTTTTTGAGGCATTTATTTGGGTATCCCCTATTCTTGAAGCGTTTCCTAAGTTTGTCAGCCTCTAACTTGAAGGAAATATCGTCGCTACAATTCCTTTTGGATACGTAGGTATTGGCCCTTTGGTATCCCTCTTTTTGGGGGTTCATAATGTTGACTTGACCACTCTAATAAGCTATTAGATGCTGTATCTTTTCTGTATGTGGTTGTACTGATGTTTCCCAAACTATCCTTCATTATTTTTAGGTCCAAAAAGGCCAATTCAGTTAAGTTGATTTCATATGTAAACTTCAGACCCAGGGTGTTGTTATTAAGGGTATCTATGAAGGAGGACAGTTCTTCTTTTGTTCCAATCCAGAAAATTATGTTATCGTCTATGTATCTTCTCCACATTAGTATGTTATCTGTCATACTTTTTCTGGTTTCCTCGAAAATCCATCTTTCTTCCCACCACCCTAGGAATAAATTTGCATAATTAGGGGCACATTATGTCCCCATTGCTGTGCCCCTAATTTGATGTATCCATTTGTCAGCAAAGATAAAATAATTTCTAGTTAGTATGTACTCTAAGAGAGTTAATAGGAAATTATTAAATTGTTCCATTTTAGTTCCTTTAGTTCTTAGGAAGAAACCCACAGCCTCAATACCCTGAACATGTGGTATAGAGCTATATAAATATATATACAAAAAGCAAGGAAGCCAAGCTTTATACTTGTATAAGCACTTATTTAGACACTAAAAGGAGAGACTATAACACTATATTTATCTCTCATTGAGTGGTCTAATGTGCAAAAATAAATCTCTCTGAGATATATATATATATATACAAAAAGCAAGGAAGCCAAGCTTAATACTTGTGTAAGCACTTATTTAGACACTAAAAAGGAGAGACTATAACACTATATTTATCTCCCATTGAGTGGTCTAATGTGCAAAAATAAGGGAGTCAATATTAAATGTTTTTAAGGAATTTTTTCCCAGTCCCTTGATTTTAAAGTGGTTTTTAATCGACGTTGTCTCCAATAGTACAAATAAAGATTTATTGTTTTGTATTTCTCTAATCCTTTATTAAATATATTTGAATAGGTGTGATGCACTGTGAGAAATAAATACTATTATTTCCCAACATTATTATATCTATATATTAGTGGTTTAATCCATAGTTTTGGGTATCAATTGAATTCAGGAATCTATGTTATTTTCCTCTAAAAACTATATATCTTAAAACAAGATGGCGAGTCTTAATATAGACAGTTGGAAATTTATCAACCTACACAACGAAGCAGCAGAAAGTTTCAACTTTACAAACATAGAAAAGAAAGATGAGGATATTAACATTAAAATTGCCTTTAGAGACCTGAATAAGAATTTAAAGAAGCAAGTGAAAATAGTATGGGAATTGACAAGCCTTGAAAATTACATTAAACAAAAGATTATACCGAGAGGCCTTAGGATAAAAATAATGCCAGCAACAAGTTTAATCAATGATGATTTTCTAAAAAAATGGACAGACATTCTGTCACAATGTTCATTAGATTTAATGGACTTAATAGTGCAAACAGAAAAAAAGCACCTGGAAATGTTCAGTATTGACCTAGACAAAAGCCAAAAATTAGTTGAAACATTTAAAGAGAAACCTGAATATGAAATGAACTGCCAGAAACTAACTGAAAATCTAGAGAGATTTAAAAATGAAATAAAATCCAGAAAGCAGAAGAAGTTCATAAGAGATCAGGATGACTATAAAAACAACAGGATATACAAATATACCGAAAATAAAAAATAGAACTAAGATATCATCTGACATAAGTTCATCAGAATACGAAACCTCAGACATTGAAGACCCAAATAGGAGAGTGGAAGCCAATATAAGTACTGATGGACCACAAAGGGGTCTAAGAACTAGGTCAATGCAGGAACATGAACAGAGACAAGAAAAAGCTTTTTTAGACAGAGGCCGGTACATCCAAAGAGGAAAAAGGAAAGCAACCAATACACAGATAAGACCAAATCGATATCAAGGACCATCACACTAAGTCCGAATGCCTCTGAATCAGAAGACTGTTTACAAACAATGAATTTATCAACCTTTGCACTAAATGAGACACATAAAGCTGTCCTAAAAAGAGGCCTCTCTTTTGTTCCATCATCCAAAGTAGAACTCTTTACAAACATAAAAGACTTGAATCTCTTTGGTAGGAAATTGGCACTGTATACATTTTATAAGAATAAAAACATGAAAGAATATGCCTATTTAAATATTGATAAAAAAGATCAAGATATATTTATGGACATGATGGCCCTAATAGAGGAAAACGAGAATGAAGAAGTATCCATAGTAGAGTCTGGAATACCAAAAATATGGAAAAAAAAAGAGTAAATTCACCAATTAAGGACTATCCAAATATCAGTGTATTCATACAACAAGTCACAAGAGAACTGGAAAACTTATATATGTCTAAACAAAAATTCATATATAATTTAAGTAAAAAGGAAAATGAAGCACTGAAGGAACTTCAAGATTGCAAAACTATACAAATAAAACCAGCAGACAAAGGGGGAAACATTGTAATAATGGCAAATGAGGACTACCAAAAAATGTGTGAGAAGATTCTAAAAGATAAATCAACTTATGAAATATTGGATGCAGATCCTACAAATATGTATATAGAAGAACTCAAATCAGTGCTTGATAAAGCACTGTTAGAAGGAATAATCAACAAAAATACATATAATTACTTACTACCAAGTAGTCCAACCATCCCTACTTTCTATGCACTTCCAAAAGTGCATAAGAAGATGTCACCAATACCTGGTAGACCGATTGTATCAGGGAATAATACTATATCTGAAAACATTAGTAGATTCTTGGATTACCATCTCAAAGATTTGGTCACAGGCCTTCCCTCATACATCAAGGATACAACAGACATACTGAGACAATTAGAAGACATAATAGTACCAACTAAAACATGGCTTGTGAGCATAGATGTAGAAGCTTTATATAGCTCTATACCACATGTTCAGGGTATTGAGGCTGTGGGTTTCTTCCTAAGAACTAAAGGAACTAAAATGGAACAATTTAATAATTTCCTATTAACTCTTTTAGAGTACATACTAACTAGAAATTATTTTATCTTTGCTGACAAATGGATGCATCAAATTAGGGGCACAGCAATGGAGACATCATGTGCCCCTAATTATGCAAACTTATTCCTAGGGTGGTGGGAAGAAAGATGGATTTTCGAGGAAACCAGAAAAAGTATGACAGATAACATACTAATGTGGAGAAGATACATAGACGATATCATAATTTTCTGGATTGGAACAAAAGAAGAACTGTCCTCCTTCATAGATACCCTTAATAACAACACCCTGGGTCTGAAGTTTACATATGAAATCAAATTAACTGAATTGGCCTTTTTGGACCTAAAAATAATGAAGGATAGTTTGGGAAACATCAGTACAACCACATACAGAAAAGATACAGCATCTAATAGCTTATTAGTGTGGTCAAGTCAACATTATGAACCCCAAAAAAAGGGATACCAAAGGGCCAATACCTACGTATCCGAAGGAATTGTAGCGATGATATTTCCTTCAAGTTAGAGGCTGACAAACTTAGGAAACGCTTCAAGAATAGGGGATACCCAAATAAATGCCTCAAAAAAGCATATCAACATGCCCTGAACGCAAAACGAACAGATCTTCTAAATACACAAGAGAAATGTATACAAAAGATACAACTGGAACAACCATTAACACAGAAAGAGAAGGCCTCTAGTAAAGAGGATGATGTCATAAGATGTATACTCACTTATGGATATAATTCAAGAGAAATTAAAGACATCTTCTCAAAATTTTGGTATTTATTAACGGCGGATGAAGACCTAAAAACTAAGGTCTCTACACAAAGTTCAATAACATATAGACGGAGCCCGGATCTAAGAGACCTTCTTGTACACAGTCATTTTTCAGAACATAAACAGAAGGAAAAAACTTGGCTAAAACCCTTGACGGGCTGTTATAGGTGTGGACGTTGTAAATACTGTAAATTTATAAAACCGAGTAAGGAATTTGTCCATCCAACATCAGGTAAAAAATACCCTATAAAAGAGTTTTATAATTGTAAAACCAAAGGAGTTATCTACGTGGTACAATGTATTTGTATGAAAATCTACGTCGGAAAAACGAGTAGAGAATTCAGACGTAGAATGGGAGAGCATATCTGCTCAATTACAAACGATTATGACACACCAAGTGCACGTCATGTAAAATTAAAACATCAGAAAGATACATCTGTCTTAATTTTTTTGATAATAGACGGAGCTAAATTGGGCCCAAGAAAAGGGAATCTAGATGATATACTACTTAGAAGGGAATCCAAGTGGATTTACGAACTACAGGCCCAAACACCTAAAGGTCTGAATGAAGGGTTCTCCTTCAAGGCATTCTTATAAGTCCCTATAAAGTAAATGGGTGGAACACTCTAGAGAATAGAACATACCCTGAGAAAATGATGATACTCAGGATCACAATAGAAGAGATATTTGGATATTCTTGGATTATGTCCACATATAGATATACCAGTATTCACATTATTTTTGAATAGGGATTATATATAAGATTATTCATCAAATATTCACAATAATAATTTCATTATTTGCACAATCACACCCAGTTAGTATATATTTTTCGATTTTGGATATGTTCACATGTTATGAGAATAATCTCAATCCACACAACTATACGAGTAACTACTAGAATATGGTTCACATAGTAACTGATCCACTATTAATAATAGTGCTAAGTTTCTTTATAATTGCACAGGATGATACAAGTAGTTTGGGTATAACCCATATAGTCTATGGTTATAATAATACAGCACATAGTAGTTATATAATTTCACTTTCTCAGTAAGCCACATATATATTTTACACTAAATTAATGTAATGGATAAGAATGAATGTGGAATCACATGGGAGGTATATCTCTACATAAAAGAACAAAAGGAAAAAAGGAAAAAACTTTATATAAGATATATATGTTAAACTCCACTATAACATGATAGGAGTTATAGATGGGAATAGAATCCAAGAAATATTCCTGTCATGATCCTGGTTTAATAACTTAAGACATCTCTATGAAGTAATGTAATGGGGAATAGGAGATTGATCACCCATATTAAAGAAGATATGATCGACTTGATATTAATATAAATCTATTTTCGAGACATATGGAGCCATGACCATATGCAAGATACATTATTATCTCAGATCAGATTGAAACATCAGTATACATATACTAAATATATGAGATCCAGCTATTTATAGGGAAAAAGGAATCAGTATGTGATCCTTTGATACCACAAGTGAGATATGATCCACTTTACATTAAGGTATATCTAAACCACATGCAAGATGTATTATTGTCTCAGATGAGATTGGAACACCAGTATACATATACTAAATATATGAGATTCAGTTATTTATATGGTGTGCCCCTGTCAGGGACACTCCATACAAAATATGACAAAGGGAATCAGAATTTGACCCTTTGATATAACGAGTTAGACTTGTCAGACCCACTTATATATGTTACCCCTTCACTTGCAAATAAGGTAAAGGGTAACCATGACTACCGATCCGACTATAAATAGGAGGCACCGTGGAGAGTATCGTCTTCCCCCTTTGAGAAAGTCACACCCATGTGACGAAACGTACGTCAGGGTAGCGTCTGACGTCAGACGCCAACTTTTGTAAACAAGCCAGCACTTCCTATGCAGCTGAATGCAGCTCCGTGACCATTGAGTCCCTATCAGTTACACACTTGGTGCTTTAGCTCCAGCACATGTGAGAGCCCGGTGAAAAGGCGCCCCTAACCAGCAGCAAAAGATCAATTTATATCATACAACGCTGCAAATGAGATAGTGCATACATAAATGTGGATATAAGTATTAATGCTATCTAGAATATTAGGACTGAGCCAATATAGAGAAGTCTATGCACGGAGATAGTCCCCCATGGAGATAGCCCCAATGTGGACATCATAAGAGAGATATATATATGCATTGATCTCCCCAGTATAGTGCAAGGCACATCAATACACCTAATATACATACTGCAATTATATCTCAGATACACAGGAGAATTCCTACAATTTACTGAGTAAAATAACACCTCAAGTGGTATATGCAATCCAAGTGGCAAATAAAAGAGATATAAAATACCACAAAAGGAGATATATATACATTCTTTAATGATAAGTATATCTCATACTAACATCGATAAGAGGGGGTATTCCCTATATACCAAGTTATATAAGAGAACAGATATAAATATTGCAGCATACTACAGATAAAAAAAGGCACAATACAATATTGATGTATGGACTGATAATTTATAGGACTCACAGTTCCGGATATATATAATAAATCTCTTTGAGATATATATATATACAAAAAGCAAGGAAGCCAAGCTTCATACTTGTATAAGCACTTATTTAGACACTAAAAGGAGAGACTATAACACTATATTTATCTCTCATTGAGTGGTCTAATGTGCAAAAATAAATCTCTTTGAGATATATATATATATACAAAAAGCAAGGAAGCCAAGCTTAATACTTGTATAAGCACTTATTTAGACACTAAAAAGGAGAGACTATAACACTATATTTATCTCTCATTGAGTGGTCTAATGTGCAAAAATAAGGGAGTCAATATTAAATGTTTTTAAGGATTTTTTTCCCAGTCCCTTGATTTTAAAGTGTTTTTTAATCGACGTTGTCTCCAATAGTACAAATAAAGATTTATTGTTTTGTATTTCTCTAATCCTTTATTAAATATATTTGAATAGGTGTGATGCACCATGAGAAATAAATACTATTATTTCCCAACATTATTATATCTATTTTAATTAATCCTGTTTTGTGTTTTCCTGAGGCCGAATAGCAGCTCTGGCTAGTCAGGGTGTTCCGGCAAGTCAGTAAGCCTGTTAAAGTAGATTTTGATTTTCTTAAGGCCAAGTAGCTGCTACTGTCGTTGTTCTATTTTTACTGGCACAATAAAACACCAGTCTACTGCACCATACTGTACGTGTTTTGCATAATGCTTTAAGGATATCTCCGTTTTAGTCGGCCATCTTTGTCACAATATATATATATATATATATATATATATATATATATATTATTATTATTATCCTTTATTTATAATGCGCCAACATATTCCGCAGCGCAATACAGGGGTTAGGTACAAGTATAAACAATACCCCACAATGAAAATAATGGAAGAACCTGTTATTGAGCTTTCAATCTGATATACACTGTGCTTTCCCTAAAGCACCTCACAAGATTAAAACTCGCAAACTTAAATTCTAAAGGGTATGGGTGAGGTACAGGAGAGTGAGAGATGCATAGTGAATGAAGAGGCTAAAGATGATAAGCTTTTTTGAATAGATGTGTTTTTAAAGAGATTTTGAAGGATCTGAGGCAGGAAGATAGTCTGGTGGTGGGAGGTAAAGAGTTCCAAAGAATAGGGGCAGCACGTGAAAAGTCTTGAAGACGGGAATGAGAGGAGGTGATGAGAGAGGAGAAGAGAAGAAGGTCATTAGCAGAGCGAAGAGGGCGGGTGGGAGTGCATTTTGGGATGAGAGCAGAGATGTAGGAGGGTGCACTATTGTGGAGGGCTTTATATGTTAGGGTCATGATTTTGAATTGTATTCTAGATGCTATGGGAAGCCAGTGGAGTGCCTGACAGAGAGGTGCTGCAGACACTGATCGTATAGTATGGTAGATGAGTCTAGCGGATGCATTCAAAATGGATTGGAGTGGAGACAGACGGGCGATAGGAAGGCCAGCAAGAAGAGTGTTGCAGTAGTCGAGATATGATGAGAGCGTGAATAAGAATTTTAGTTGCGTCTTGTGTGAGGTAGTGGTGTATTTTGGATATGTTTTTTAGGTGAAAGTGACAAGATTTTGTGAGTGATTGGATGTGGGCAATGAAAGAGAGGGAAGGGTCCAGTAGGACCCCAAGACAGCGGGCCTGAGAGGTGGGAGTGATGATGGCATTGTCAACAGTGAGAGATATTTGCGGAGTGAAAGCTGTAGTAGAGGGTGGAAAGATAAGGAGCTCTGTCTTAGACATGTTGAGTTTCAGTTGACGGGCAGACATCCATGAGGATATGCTCGAGAGGCAATTGGCAACTTGAGCTAGCAGAGAGGGGGATAGTTCAGGTGCAGAGATGTAGATTTGGGTGTCATCAGCATATAGATGATACTGAAATCCAAAAGATTGTATAAGGGCACCAAGGGAGGATGTATAGATGGAGAAAAGGAGGGGGCCTAGGAATGAGCCTTGGGGTACACCGACAGTTAGAGGGCGAGGAGATGAGGAGGTGCCAGAGAAGGAGACACTAAATGTTTGATTTTCTATATAAGATGTGAACCAAGAGAGAGCTGTGTCACGGATGCCAAGAGAGTGGAGAATTTGGATAAGAAGAGGATGATCAACTGTGTCAAAGGCAGCAGAGAGATCCAGGAGAATTAGGATAGAGAAATGACATATATATGTGTGTGTATGTATGTGTGTATATGTATGTATATATATGAGGGTATAATATATATATATATATATATATATATATATATACACACACACATATATACATATATGATGTGTGTGTATATATATATATATATATATATATATATATATATATGTATATATGTGTGTATATGTATGTATGTGTGTATATGTATGTATGTGTGTATACGTATGTATATATATGTGTGTGTATATATATATATATATATATATATATATATATATATATATATATATATAGTAAATAAATAGTACATCTGTGATCACATTTGAATGTCTAAAACAAGTTAAATAACCTGCTTCCAGCTCAAAATTCTGAGAAAAACAGTTATTACACTGCATTATGTTGCAAATGCAAATGTGCCCACAAATGTCTTGCTCTTCAATCCATAGCCATTATCAAACATGGCTTCCTTTAAGCTTATGCCTGCTGTATTACACTGCTTAATGCAAATCTAAGGTTGGATTAAACAAAGGCTGAGTATCCTATCCATGTACAGCTGTTTAAAGCTTACTGGCTATCATCAGCATGGAGTGGGATCTCAGCCTGTGTTGTGGACCTTATCAGTAGGTAGTTCACCACAACAATCATTTATAATATAGTGGGCAAAGGAGCGATAGAAGCCTCCACCGTACAGTAGTACAGTAAATAAATAGTACATCTGTGTTCACACTTGAATGTCTAAAACAAGTTAAAAAACCTGCTTCCAGCTCAGAATTCTGAGAAAATCAGTTATTACACTGCATTCTGGGAAGCTAAGCAGGTACATGCAAATGTGCCCACAAATGCCTCGCTCTTCAATCCATAGCCATTATCAAACATGGCTTCCTTTAAGCTTATGCATGCTGTGTTACACAGCTTTAATGCAAAGCCAAGGTTGGATTAAACATATATATATATATGTGTATATATATATATATATATATATATATATATATATATATATGTATGTGTGTGTGTATATGTATGTATGTATCTATATATATATATGTATATGTGTGTGTGTGTGTATATGTATGTTTATATATGTATGTATGTATGTATGTATATATATGATCCCGTACGACTTAGGCAGGGAGCACCAAAGGCGCTCACTGCTCTGGTGGAGATGCGCGACGTAGGCACTCATCCCTACGACCCTGCACGACTTAAACACCATACCTATGACCTGCAGGACTACAGATCAACAGAAAACTCAAATACACAATTCACGCTGCGAGACTCGTAGCACTTTGAAAAAATCGGCTGCAAAAATTACGGCCTGTAACACTTTGAAAAGGAAACCGCCACTTACAGAAAAAATAATAAGACCTGCAAAAGATACGAATTTAACAGCATTACCGAACCAAGGACGTCTGGGAGTGAGGTTGCACGTGAATTTAAGTCGAATTTGTAAAGTTTCACCACTTGAAAATCCAGACCCGTGTAACACATAGACAATCGCAGCCATTTTACAACACTAACTTAAAACTAATAACATTAACATTCTAAAATACCCCGTTACACAATGAAACAAATGGTTTCTTCTCACGCCCGCAGCCTATTTACACTACACATTGATGACACCTACACCTCAGATCAGCAACAGTCCAAATGTACATTGTATGCTGCAGGAAAACAACAGATATTGATTGCTGGATATATTAGTTACAAATAGGTAAAGTATATTCATTTATTATTTAAGTAATTAATTAATTATTATAAAAAATATATATTGATATAAAAAAACAGAGCAGGGGTGAGACACGCGATGAGCGCCAAAGATGCTCAGCGCGGGGCTCATAATGAGCTCTGATGGTGCTCAGAGGAGCAAAAGTACATAAAGGGAGAGGTTCACAAATGAGCGCTGAAGGCACACAGCGTGAGGCTCGCAATGAGCTACGAAGGTACTCAGAGGACTAAAAGCCTTACATTGTGTGGCAAACAGCATTACCTGCCTTACAATTTTATTGCCGTCATTTTTTGACGAGCAAGTCACTAGTATATATATTTATACTAGCGACTTGCTCGTCAAAAAATTACGGCAATAAAATTGTAAGGCAAGTAATGCTGTTTGCCACAGACAGTAAGTGTTGTGGTCGTGTGAGATCCTTCGGCGCTTATTGCGAGCCTCTCGGTTGGTGTGTTTGTTGTTATCAGAGGCGGTTTTGCACTCATTGAAAGTTTGGCACTGATCTCCTTTTGGTGCTGTCACGACCGGCCAATTTGGGGGACCACGCTCACCCCAAATCTCTCTCTCTCTCTACGGTCGCAACTTTTTATTCAGATCTCGACACCAGCAGACACTTCAGATGACAGCATCATTACTGCAGAGACATGCACCTCAGACCCCTATTCTTAGGATCTAAGAATCACACACCATGTACCTTGGATTAGTACAAGCAGACTCTGACACAACCTGTGTTTAGTGTGTCCAAAGTCAGACTGGCCACTTCTTTATTGTTTCAGAGATATCTATAAACACAGAAAAATTACACAAAACACCAGACCTTCCCCCAGTTCTAGCCCATCCTCCTAGGCAAAAAGCTTGCTATCCCCCCTCACTCACATGATTTCCAGATGTATAGAGGCATCTGGCTTTCTTCTAATTACACTTTTTTTTTTCTCCTCTCCGCCATAAAACTAGTTCCCCCTTTCATGAATAAAACCAGAGCCTTCACACGTGGCCGTTTGCAGGGCCATAAAGATTCTTTAGAAGATTACTTCTTTGTCACATAAGTGACTGCAGTATTTTTTAGATAATTCTAGCATCCTATGGCCTACTTCTATCACAGATGCATTATTACAATGCATATAACATGATCTAGTAACCAACCAAATGAATTATTGTGGTCCATACTACACACAAAAACAATCAAGTCAGTCCTCACAAGTTTCAGGTCCGTTGTAATAGTTCTTGACATTAACACCCAGTGTGCCAGCATTCCAAATAGCAGAGTTACTTGTGGGTTGCAAGGGGTCCCATCATGGCCCCAAATTGTTCATGACAGCTTTCCCCCATTTAAAATGCAGAATCCCGGCTTCCATCTTTAATCGGATGGATGCCGGCATTTCTGCGGCTTAGAGATACCATCCCAGGAGAAGCATTCTGTGGTTCCCCCCTTTCCTGCGGCTGCAGGAAGTAACAAGTAGTGGGGTGGGCAGGAAATAGCATCCTGTAAACCCCTATTATAATCCATAGAACGTGATACATCCAGGCTAGCAGGCATCTTGAAAGGTCAAATAACCCCCTCTGTCCGGCTGAAACAAAAGGACCACCCAACTCCATTTGAGCCAATGTGGAAAATAATTTCTTCAGACCTCCACCAGCACGGGGCCTGATCCTGGGTGTGCATGGCGGATTCTTGTCATTATTCCCCTCTACCAACTCCAGGGAAGAATTAAAAGCCAGGGGAATGTCCTGTGGATTCCTGGCCAGCACAAACTCAACAGGCCAGGGCAAGTACTCATCCCTGGCTATTAGGCCAGGAGCATAGTCATTTCCCTTTGGAACAAAAGCAGGCATTGCCAGTATGTACTGGCTGGCATTAGAAACCCGAGCCTTGGGTGTAGCCTTCACCCCCCTGTGTTGACACATGACCTGAGCACTGTATCCCACTTTCCCCTGCACTGCAGTCTGGGCACAGTAACCCCTCTCACCTGTAGCAATGGTCTGGGCATGGGACTCCATTTCTCCATCACCTTGGACCACAGTTGGTGCGCTGTATTCCATCTTGCCTGGATTGGGCACACAATAAGGAATGTAGTCCCTCTTTAAATGATTTGCAGTGTCTCTGTTTGTCAGGATCTCAGGGATCATAACCTCCCATGCCCCCTTGTCTGTGGCTAGCTCTCTGACATTTTTTATCAGTGGAAGCTCCATGCTAGGCCCAAAGTCCATTCCCAGGGCACAGTGAACATAGCTGCTCCTATCCAGACTGTTTGCTTGGCCTGGGTTCTGCCAACAGTCCTCTGTGCCAGGCAATCAATACACTCCAAGGGTGTCATTGCCAGCCCACCCCCCAATAACCAGGGCCCATACACTCTTCTGCCCCACTGCATGGGTAAAACACTCCCCTGGGGTGCCCAGAAAAATAGTAATTCCAAGGAGGAATTTACTGGACGGATCTGGAAGCCGGCACCTAATGTTGTGGGGAGAGGATCACAATGAGCGCCGAAGGTGCTTAGAGGGACCATGGCCTCGCATTGTGTGGCAAACAGCATTGCCTGGCTTACAATTTTATTGCCGTAATTTTTTGACGGGCAAGTCGCTAGTGTGTGTGTATATATATATATATATATATATATATACACACAAGGAAATTGCCCGTCAAAAATGACAGGAATAAAATTGTAAGCCTGGCAATGATGTTTGCCACACAATGCGAGGCTATGGCCCCTCTGAGCACCTTCAACGCTCATTGCAATCCTCTCCCCCCGTGTAGCTTGGGTGTCTTGCGAAGAGTGTTACTGCCTTGGGTTAAATGTTATTGCCTTGGAGGACGTGTTACTGCCCTTGGAGGATCGATTAATTAGTTTAATACAACAACATGATTTGGGGGTGTCATGGTCCCCTTTAACAGCATCCATCCATCTATATGCTGCACTACTAGACCTACATCCTCGTCAGACTGGGGTGGAATGACGAGGCTTCAAGAGGAATTGTAGGCCGCCTTCTCAGCTCTGTATGTATCATTGGGGTGAGCCTTGATTGTCTACCAATCTATTGGGGTGTGCAAGAAAACAACTGACCCACTCACATCTGATATGGAACCATTGCCTATAGTAGTCAAGTGGTACTTGTAGCAATGGCCCTTTTTTTGCACAATATGCGTTTGGTTATTACTATTCCATTTCAATAACCAGTAATCAAATAATAAAGCTAAATTTGGGGTTGTTGCTTAAATAGTGGACAGGCCAGGGGTCAGGAACATGTGTATAACAGGTCAAGCCAGAGGTCAGGGTCATGTGTGCAATAGGTCAAACCAAGAGATTAGGAGACGTAGAATGGAAGGATTTAAATGGTAATTTATATGAATGTGCGCAGGATGGGGCTTATGTGACATGGGAGAAGCCACGGAAGGAGGAAGATGAATCAGGAGTGGGGCGGGGTAAATGGTGGGAGTGGTGCTGGGCACATGGTGGGAACAGGAGTGGGGCTGGGCACATGGTGCGCGTGGGGCTGGGCACATGGTGGAAGTGGGGTGGGAAACGTGGTGGGAACAGGAGTAGGGCTGGGCACATGGTGCCCGTGGGGTGGGGCACGTGTTGGGAACAGGATTGGGGCTGGGCACATGGTGAGAGTGGGGCTGGGCACGTGGTGGGAACAGGAGTGGGGCTGGGCACATGGTGCAAGTGGGGCACATGGTGGGAGTGGGGCGGGGCCTGTGATGGGAACAGGAGTGGGGCTGGGCACATGGTGCGAGTGAGGATGGGCACATGGTGGAAGTGGGGTGGGGCACGTGGTGGGAACAGGATTGGGGCTGGGCACATGGTGCGAGTGGGGCACATGGTGCGAGTGGGGCGGGGTACGTGATGGGAACAGGAGTGGGGCTGGGCACATGGTGGGAGTTGGTGGGGCACATGGTGCGAGTGGGGCTGGGCATGTGGTGGGAACGGGAGTGGGGTGAGGCACATGGTGGGAGTGGGTGAGGCACAAGGTGCGAGTGGGGCTGGGCATGTGGTGGGAACGGGAGTGGGGTGAGGCACATGGTGGGAGTGGGGGGGGCACATGGTGCGAGTGGGGCTGGGCATGTGGTGGGAACGGGAGTGGGGCAGGGCACATGGTTGGAGTGGGGCAGGGTATGTTGTGGGAACGGGAGTGGGGCAGGGCACATGGTGGGAGTGGGGTGTGGCCATTTTAAGTTATGTTCCGAATCACTGTACATGATATATTATCTCTGCAGTAGGAGCTGTATGATATATATATATATATATATATATATATATATTTATTTATATGTTTATATATATAATTATTGTTGTTGTTTAGTTATTCAGTCATGTCCAACTCTCTGTGTCCCTTTAGACCACTGCACACCAGGCACATTATGTCTCTGGTTGTGCTTATCCATAGGGTTTTCTTGGCAAAGATGCTGGAGTGGGTTACCACTTTATTGAAGAAAACAAGCCCCATCACCATGACAAGGTAGGGATCCAGAAGGGGTATATATTTATATATTTTAATGAATAAATAACTCACAATTGGCTCTTAAAGGAACAATTCCTTTTTTCATGCATTTAAAATAACCACTTTTTTTTTTTTTTGTGCATGAAAAAATATTAAGGAAAAAGTATTAAACTTAATTAAAACTAACAGGAAATGCTGTTGTGTACGTCTGTAGATTTAATTGGCAGACAGGTATGGCTCATAGATAAATATTACCGTTCACTGGCTGACAGGGACAAGCCCCCAGTTTAAATAATTGCATCAGTTTTTTTCTTCTTTGAAAACTACATTTGAAGAAAGAAAGCACACTGTGTTATATTATCAAATACTTGCTTCAGAAGCTGCCATCTTGTGACCATTTATAGACATTGCAATCACATATATAGTTGTGAGCGTACGAGTTGTTGCTAACGCTGCGGGCTCGCGTAGCGAGTCGCGGGCCTCGCGTAGCGAGGGCCGCGGCTCGCGCAGCGAGTCGCGGGCCTCGCAAAGCGAGGGCCGCGACTCGCGCAGCGAGTCGCGGCCCGCGCGTAGCGAGGGCACTGTGCCAGGTTCTCAGTTGCTGGCAGGGAGCGCCGAAGGCGCTCCTTGCCAGCAACTGAGGACCCTCGCGAAGCGAGGGCCTCAGTTGCTGGCTTGGAGCGCCGCAGGCGCTCCATGCCAGCACCTGAGGACCTCGCAAAGGGAGGTCTTCAGTTGCAGCAACTGCGACCCTTGCAAAAAAAATTTTACGTCGCAACACATTACGACACTCGCAAACAACATACGACACACGTTCACACACATTACGACACTCGCAAACAACATACGACACACGTTCACACACATTACGGCCTCGCAACACTCGGACGCAACTCGCGAACATTACAAAATTACAAACACAATACATACACACAGCACATACATAAAAAACTTACCTACACAAACAGGAAGCACCCAGGACCTCAAAAATGCAACTTACAACTTAATTGCACTCAAAATAAAAGAGTTTAGACACTAAATACTTTGTTAAGCGACAGAAAAAATGGCCGACGAATAAAACGAAAACGAGGCTACACACGCAAACACCATACGAGACACGTTACTACACATTACGACTTCGCAAACATCGGACGCAACACGCCGACATACAAACATTTAAAACTTAACAAAGACACACAACAAACACATAAAAAGCTTACCTACAGCAAGAGGAACCAGCCAGCACCTCAAAAAAACAAGTTACACCTACATTTAAATCAAAATAAACACTTTAGACACTAATACCATCGCTAAGCGAGAGAAAAAATGGCCGACGAACAAAACGAAAACGAGGCTTCAGACGTAACTACACTACACTTACTCGCAATAATGAAACACATACTATGCGGAACGTATCACAATCATATTAAACACCATTTTGAACAGTAATACGCCTAAAATGGCGGATGGAACGCAAATTGTAAGCTGGAACGCAAATAGCGCATGCGTATTGCGTTCTAACGGTCTCACTTTCCAGAACTTTCTACAAGTTTATAAATACTGCCTATTTCCAACTAAAAAATACATTTCTCCTCAGGTGATCAACGGAGTGACTTCTGCTTTTACTTGAGAAGACAATTCTTTACTAATTTACTACTTTACATTGTGCAAATTACAACTGACAGGTAAGCTATAATATATTACATTTTATTATCAGGTCAGGTCAAACAAATAAAAAAATAAACTAGGATTTATGTAGTCATCATGTATTGCACATTTATGTGTATAGGCTCACAAAAAAAAATAAACTGAGCTTTATGTATAGTGACCTCTCACACGCACATATATGTCTATAATGTATAGTCACATGTGACACGCACATATATGTCTATAATGTATAGTCACATGTGACACGCACATATATGTCTATCATGTATACTGACATCTGACACGCACATTTCTGTGTATTGCCCCTTCATAGTGACATGTGACACGCACGTATATGTGTATAATGTATAGTGACATGTGAGACGCACATATATGTCTATAATGTATAGTGACATCTGACACGCACATTTCTGTGTATTGCCCGTTCATAGTGACATGTGACACGCACGTATATGTCTATAATGTATAGTGACATCTGACACGCACATTTCTGTGTATTGCCCCTTCATAGTGACATGTGACACGCACGTATATGTGTATAATGTATAGTGACATCTGACACGCACATTTCTGTGTATTGCCCCTTCATAGTGACATGTGACACGCACGTATATGTGTATAATGTATAGTGACATGTGAGACGCACATATATGTCTATAATGTATAGTGACATCTGACACGCACATTTCTGTGTATTGCCCCTTCATAGTGACATCTGACACCGACATATATGTCTATAATGTATAGTGACATGTGACACGCACATTTATGTGTATTGCCAATGCAACAAAATTAGCTTACAACAAAAACAGTAAACAACTACATTTAAATGACATTATATCTCATGTATACTGATATGTCACACGCACATATATGTGTATCATCTATAGTTACATCTCACACACACACATTTATGTGTGTTAGAAAAAAATAAAAAATAAGGTTAATTTAACCATTTAAATTTGACTCATGTATACTGATATGTCACACGTACACTTCATGTATGTGACATATGTGTGTAGACACCAACAAAAAATAAGGTTAATTGAATTCATTTACTGCAATTCAATAGATCATATAAAGCTGAATCTTTCTATTTCTTTTAATATTCAAACAGACTCTGCATCAACAGCGTCTCTCAACAATTTGCACCGTGCACTGTGAAGCACAATCCCTTTTAAAGAACACCAACAAATTTGAAGAGGTAAGATACAACAAGACATTACATGCTCAAAAGGCCATGCTTTGCTAGATGAAAAAGTATAAATATACAAATAACTATTTCACTTTCTTTTTCAAACAGACACTACAAGAACACCGGCGGATTAAGATTGCCAGGAAGGCACCGTCTGTCATTCAAAACTTCTATCAAGGTAAAGTATTAAGTATAAACAAGAAAGAACCATGAGCCTTATTCAATTGCAACTTTCTCAATTGAATAGAGCTCTATATAAGCACATAATATTTTTTTATACAGAACTTTTTAGTTACTGAACTTCTAACCACAATCAAGGTTTTCAATAACTAAAAAGTTTGCTCAAGAAATATGTTATGTGATTATATAGAGCCCTCTTCAATTGGCAAAATTGCAATTCAATGAGGACCTATATATCTTTAATGGCCAAGGGCCTCACTCAAATGTGATTTGCCCATTTCAATAGGGCTCTATATAAGCACAGAGCATATTTTTTAAAGGAAATTTTTCTTTTGTGAACACGTTCCTTTTGGATACAAGTTCACTAAATACAAAATTCCGTAAAAAATTATGCTCTGTGCTGATATTGAGCTCTATTCCATTGGTCAAAACACAATTGAATGAGGAGCTCACAATATAACAAATGCAGTAACCAAAGGCCCTCATTCAATTGCTATTTTGGACAATTAAATATGCCTATAAATAAGAACTTTTAGGCCCTTACTCTATTTTAACAAATATATGTCATGTGCTTATTTACAACCCTATTCAAATTTATACATTGCAATTCAATTACGGCCTTAGAGTACTATTACATTGTAAAATATGCAATTGAATGAGGGCCAAACTATGCAACATATGGTACACACAAAGGCCCTCATTCAATTGCAATTTGCCCAATTGAATAGGGCTCTAAATAACAACATAACAATTGCTTAAAACTAAGGTTTTACTTAATAAAAAAATATCAAAAATACAGTTTTTCAATGACTACAAAATTATTTTAAATAATATGCTATGTGCTTATTTAGGGCACAATTCAATTAGCCAAATCGCAATTCAATAACACACAAACTGCTACACACAAAACAGATTTTCTTATTAAATGTTTAACAACCTATAAGCCTTACAAAGAAGCCAAAATAAGAATAACAAAAGTGTTGCGCACCTAATAGCATTGTACAAAAAATCCCACAAACACATAGGAAACTACATTAACATTCTTCTTTAATGTTTAACAACCTATAACCTGTACAATCAAGAAGAAATAAGTTTTGCACAAGTGATGCCCACCAAACAGGATTGTCAAAAACTAACACAAACACATAGCAAACTACATTAATTATATTATTTCATGTTTCACTAACTATAACCATCCCAATAAAGGTTAAATAAGTATACCACAAGTGGTGCGCACAAAATAGGATTGTACAAAAACTAACATAAACACATAGCAAAATAAATTCATATTCTTATTTAATATATCACAAACCAAAAGCCTTACTAAGAACCTTAAATAAGAATAACAAAAGTCGTGGGATTGTACAGAAAGTTACAAAAAAATTTTTTGAAAAAAATAACCATAAATGATACAATACAGCCTAATTCATACATTTTTAACTTATTTAAAAGACATTTCACTCAAACAACATTTTCTATTTTACATTACAACAGATACTGCGTGAAGACAATCGGACGAGGACTTTTGCCACAGGACCGGACCATCGGACGAGGACTCGGACCAGACCAGCAGACGAGGAATTTCAACACAGGACCAGACCAGCAGACGAGGAATTTCAACACAGGACCAGACCATCGGACGAGGACTTTCACCAACGGACCACAACATCGGACGAGGGATATCGCTACAGGACCACAATATCGGACGGGGGCTATCGCCACAGGACCACACCATCGGACGAGGACTTCCAACAGAGGACCACACCATTGGACAACGATTTGGAACCGAGGACCAACAAACATTCGGATTTAAATCACACTTCAACCAAGGTAAAGTATAATAAGTACTAAAGTATAAAACTAAAGAAACTGCTTTCAGTTGCATCTGTGTCAACAGAAAAATACAATAATTAATTTACTATCTCCCTTATTTTATTTCAATTGCTACTATGCAATACATAGCTCAATAACCACATCACTTTTTTTTTCAGCAAAGAAGTTTTGCAGTCGTAAATATGTATCCACAAACAAAGTTTTTAATAAATAAAACCATTATTTTAAATAAATATGTTACATGCTTATTTACAGCAGTATTCCATTGCCCAAATTCTGAGCCACTGAAGACAGGAATTATAAATTTAACTAAATATCAATGATACATTCATGATTTGCCTTTTATTTCAACAATTGTGCACAATAATCTTTAACAGGAATTACAAATTTAAATATACACAATTACATTTATTTGTTTCCGTTTACAGATTAATATGGCTGATAACGAGACCAAAGAAGAGAAGAAAAGACGTCAAACTAGAGAAAGACAAGAGAGATGGGCCGCCCAGCAGACACCGGAGGAGAAAGAAATTCGAAGAGAAAAAGAACGCAAAAGACTTGCAAATAAAAGAATATCAGCTGCAAAAATGAAAGATAGAACCAAAAAAAATAAAAAAATAATAAAGCATTTACAAACTGTTCCTAAAACATCAGATGACATTTTACAACATACCAGTCAAGACAGACCAAAAAAAACAACTACAAAAAAAAAGCATTTACAAACTCTTACTAAAAACTTACAGGACATTTCAACCGAACAAGTCCAACATATACCAAGAAAAGCTACGAAAAAAACTAAACATTTAGAACCTGTTGTTGAAACATTTCAGGACTTTTCATCTGATGAATATCAAAGTCAACATCCAATATGCGTTGCAAATTGTCCTTTAATGAAGTCTTTAGCAGTAGAGGTTCATAGTTGTGGGGACATGACTACTCAATGTCAATTTTGTGAGGCTTATTATTTTAAACAGGAGAGACCTCGAGATGGACAATTTATTAGTTGTTGTCAAAAAGGAAAGTTCAAACTTCCACAAAGGAAACAATTTCCAACCTATTTACTAAATATTATGACTCAACCTACTTTTCCAAATTACAACAATTTTAAGACAAACATAAGATCCTACAATAGTGCCATATCATTTGCATCTATGGGGGCAACATTGGCTGCTAATGTACCAGGACATGGTCCTTACTGTTTTAAAGTCCAAGGACAAATTTATCATCGGACTTCACATTTACATCCAGAGGAAGGAGAGCAAAGAAAATTCGCTCAACTATATGTCCTAGATACAATGGAAGCTGTTGACCAACGTATGCAGATGGAAGAAAATAAAAAATGCTTACCCAGTGTTTTTATAGAGCTAAATAACATTATGGACAACAATCCCTACAGTAAAGCTTACAAAAAATTGGCAGAAGTAGAAAATGAACAACTACTTCATGCACAAAGACATCAATTACCCATGCCAAAGGTTAATATGGTGCTTAAAAGAGACAGACATACTGATAAACGTCGTTATAACTTGCCAACATCAAATGAGGTTGCAATGGTCTTTCACAATGATGAAGGAGAACCACCATTTCAAAGAGACATTAGAGTATATCCCAGAAATGAGGACCAACCATTTATTAATATTAATATCTTAAGTCCAAATTTAGATCCAATGACATATCCCATCTTTTTCCCACACGGAGAAGCAGGTTGGCAACCAAAATTAACCCTTCCGAGTTACCCAAATGCTAAAGCCAGAATCCGAAATAATGTTTCTATGCTTGAATTTAAAGTTGCTCAAATTGCCATTAGAGATGATTTTAATCCCATTTTATGTGGTGGAAAACTAACACAACAATGGATTATTGATTCATATTTGCAAGTTGAGGCAAATAATTTAAACTTTATAAAATATCAACAAGATAAACTACGTGTAGAACAATATTGTGGACTCATGGACTATGTTGCTGACGTGGCTACAAGCAGAGACATGACAGCTGGCAAAGCCATCATTTTACCATCTTCCTTTCAAGGATCTCCTCGAAATATGAGAGAAAGATACAATGATGCTATGGCTATTGTGACAAAATTTGGAAAACCCGATTTATTTGTGACATTTACATGTAATCCACAATGGCCAGAAATTCATCAAAATCTACTTCTTGGACAAAGTGCTTCAGATCGACCAGATTTAGTAGCCAGAGTTTTTAAGATAAAATTAAATGAATTAATACGTGACTTTACTATAAATCAGTTATTTGGCAAATGTCTTGCTTATGTATATACCATTGAATTTCAAAAAAGAGGCCTTCCACATGCACATCTTCTCATAATACTTCAAGAGAAAGATAAATTAGATACTTCGGCCAAAGTGGATGCAGTCATAGTTGCTGAACTACCGGATCCAGAACTATATGGTAGACTATATGAGATTGTTACTCATCGCATGATTCATGGACCCTGTGGAGACCTTAATCCACAATCACCATGTATGGAAAATAATCAATGTTCAAAAGATTTTCCCAAAGATTATAGAGACAAAACATATGCCAATTGTGATGGATATCCACTTTATAAAAGAAGAGAAGGAGATAGTGCCATTATTCGTGGAAAAAAAGTGGACAATAGATATGTAGTACCCTACAATCCACATTTACTCATGAAGTACAACGCCCACATCAACGTAGAAGCCTGCACTTCCATCAAATCAATTAAATATGTCTACAAATATATTTACAAAGGTTACGATGCAGCTACTGTAGTCGTCAAAAGTGCAGACAACCCTGAAAGTAGTGAGTTAGTACATGATGAACTTGCATCTCATGTAGATGCTCGCTATGTCAGTGCGCCAGAAGCTATGTGGCGGCTTTTAAAATTTGAAATGCATGATAGATCACATGCAGTATATAGGTTAGCAGTACATTTGCCACAACGACATTTAGTCTATTTCCATTCTGGAAATGAAATGAATGCATTGGCCCAAAGTGAAGATCGTCACACTACACTAACTGCATGGTTTGCATTAAATTCCACTGATGCTCAAGCAACACAATACTTATATATTGAAATTCCATATCACTATGTTTTTGTGAATGGATTATGGAGAGCAAGAAAAACCAGAGGCAATAAAATAATTCCACGAATTTACACAGTCAGTCCAAGAGATGTTGAACGATTTTGCTTACGGATATTACTTTTAAATGTTCCAGGAGCACAAAGTTTTGAACAATTAAGAACTGTTAATGACATTGTATATGAATCCTTCCATTTAGCTGCAAGAAATAGAAACTTACTCGCTGATGATACAGAGTGGGAAAGATGTTTAGAAGAAGCAGCACAATGTCAAATGCCACGACAGATGAGAGAACAATTTGCTTTTATTTGTATCTTCTCAAATGCTCCAAATGCATTAGCTTTGTGGGAGACTTTTAAAAGTAATATGGCTGAAGACTTTATGCGACGATACAATGAACCCATTGCACACTTAAAAGCCTTAATGGAAATTCAAGAAGTCTTTTTAACTCATGGATTAAGTTGTGCAAGTTTTAATTTGCCTGATCCAGGTCTAATAGATGACATTAACTTTGAAGACTATGACATTCAACTACAAGCAGAAAGAACACAAGAAAGACTTGCAACTTTAAATACACTACAATTGCAAGCATTTCATGCCATTAAAAATGCTATAGATGATGACATGGTGACAGAGCGTTATTTCTATCTTGATGGACCTGGCGGATCAGGGAAAACATATTTGTACAATTTATTAATGAGTTCAGTACGAGCACAAGGACAAATAGCAATGGCGTTTGCCACTACTGGAATTGCTGCACTTTTATTAGAAGGTGGAAGAACTGTTCATAGTGGATTCAAACTGCCAGTGCCTATTTTGGAAAATTCAGTGTCAGATATTCGCATGACATCCTTACAAGCAAAGAAATTGAAGAAATGTAAATTAATTATAATAGATGAGGCCACAATGATGTCATGCTATGCCCTCCAATGTATTGACCGTTTGCTTCGTGAAGTCATGGATAATATTTTTCCATTTGGTGGAAAGGTAATTTTGTTGGGTGGCGATTTTAGACAAACATTACCTGTCGTTGTACATGGAAATCGAACAGACATTATTGAAACATGTATAAAGTCAAGTACAGTATGGAAACATTTTACCCATCTTCAACTGCAACAAAATATGAGATCAGAAGGCCAAACTGATTTCAATGATTGGCTTATTAAAATTGGAGAAGGAAGAACAGAAAAAATACTACATTTACCTGACGACACTGTAGAGAT
The DNA here is from genome assembly GCA_027410445.1 of Discoglossus pictus. Lineage (NCBI taxonomy): Eukaryota > Metazoa > Chordata > Amphibia > Anura > Alytidae > Discoglossus > Discoglossus pictus. The sequence goes on from CM050172.1 coordinate 19,152,765, forward strand.
CCCACCTCATATGATTTGTCAACAAGATATTATATCGGCTATATTTGAAGGGAGCATAAATAACGAAGAATATTCTGAGCTTGCCAACCAAGTCATACTGACGTGTAAAAATAAAGATGCATTAATACTCAATAATGAAATCTTAAAAACAATTAATGCACCACAAAGAAATTATCACAGTGCTGATTCTGTACTTGCTGATGACAATGAAAGTCAGGCAAACTTTTCAACTGAATTCATTAACTCTTTAACTCCTTCTGGAATGCCACCACATATTTTGCAGCTAAAGAAAGGTGCAATTATCATGTTACTGCGAAATATGAACCCCAAAAAAGGCCTATGCAATGGCACAAGATTAATTGTTCAACAATTAAAGGACCATTTTATAGATGCTGAAATTTTAACTGGGACCCATAAAGGAGAGAGAGTTTTCATACCAAGAATAGATTTAGCACCAAGTGAAAGTAGTCTCCCTTTTATACTTCAAAGAAGACAATTTCCCATTATTATGGCATTTGCCATGACCATTAATAAATCACAAGGTCAGACTTTCAAATCTGTGGGTATTTACTTGGAAGAACCAGTTTTTGCACATGGTCAATTGTACGTTGCGTTGTCACGGTGCAAAAATCCACAGGCTATTAAAGTTTACATTGAAAACAATGAAAGTCAAGGTGATTTATTAGAAGATGGACGTATTTTTACTAAAAACATTGTCTACTATGAAGTACTATAACTTTGCAGGATACAAACTAAAGCCATGCAAACATTTTGGAAAAACATTCAAAAATACAAAACAATTGGTTGTTTAATTCAGTCATAATTAATGGAAGTCATGTTTATGGATAATTCGCCTCACAAAATACTTGCCTTGCATTTCTATGAAAAATTATGTTAAAATGTTAAGTCACTATGTTAATGTTTCATTCATGTTTATCGCCAGTTTATGTGCTCAGTAATGAATTACTTTAATTACGTACGGTTTAAGGAGAGTTTTTACTGTATGCCTTCCTCTACATTCAATGTATATTAAACTTAACAATTATTCTGATACAAATTGCATGTTAATACTGATTAATTTAAAGTTAAACTGTTTTTACATTCAAATGTTAATACTTTTAATTCAAAATTATGTTACAAAATGTATTTACTATGTTCCTGTTTATAATGTTCAAAATTACACAAATGTTTTGCAAAAATTCCAAAGTTACATAAAAAATAAAGTTCAATTTTAAAAATATATACTTTCAAGGTTATTCCTTACATATATTTTAAACTTCATGTTAAAATTCGGCACGTTGCAAAAAGTCTTTTTACTTTTTACTTTCCTCTGGATTCTATGTATATTAAAGTGAACAATTCTTCAGATACAAAATTCATTTTTAAAAACCATTACATCAACGTTTTACAAAAATACATCTTCATATCACAATACTTACAAGGGTCAAAAATATATTTAAATAACTAAACAACTTCACAAACATATACATCACATTGCCGTCATTTTTTGACGGGCAAGTCGCTAGTTACATGATAATAACAAGAGTAACGAACCACTGCCATCATGTGGGCAAAGTAATTATACAGCAATATACACACATTACAGTATCTAAGAAATTAACATTATTGATATATTTCTTTTCTTACAGAAACATAATTTATTCAAATGTTTTATAAATAAAGCAGCAGACCATCTCTATATCTATCTATCTATCTATCTATCTATCTATCTATCTATCTATCTATCTATCTATCTATCTATCTCTCTCCATCTGCCTGCCCGCCCATCTATCTATCTATCTATCTATCTATCTATCTATCTATCTATCTCTCTCCATCTGCCTGCCCACCCATCCATCTATCTATCTTAGGTTATACATAGTGGTAAGACTGAAAAATTCCTGGGACCCAGGTCTCCTCATTTTCTTACTTCTGGCTCCTAAACATTTTCAGAATCTGTTACACTGAATAGTCACCCTCCCTAGCTCGAAGAAGCACCATGTCTGGTTCCTATAAATATATCTGGCTCCTAAGTACTACATATTTTTCCCATTCCTACAGACAGGTGTATGGTTCTCCTAGACCAGGCCAAGGTCTTCTCATTTGGTCCTATTTAATGTCATTGTTGGCCCCACTTCGTATCCCATTTCTTCTGGGTTAGACATCGAGGTCATGTTGTTAATCTGTGGCCAGGCACATGTACCCTCTGGTGTCCTGGCAACCCTCTATTTGATAAGCTGGCTTGTCACTGGCTTGTCATAGAACACTATTATGTGGTCATCACCAGCTCATGCTATATAAGGAGAACACCCAGGACCAGCACTCACTTTATCTCGGCTATTTGCCCAGAACAGACCGGGTGTTGCCGAGTGATTACCTGCTCTACATTTTGGAGATATCATTGAGTTGGCTCTCTAGGCCCGTCATTGCTTGTCTTTAATGAAGTATGGTATATCCTGCCAAAAATGTGGCCTATCCTTTTAACAATATAGTCTATCCTACTAACAATGTAGCCTGTTCTGGCAACAATGTAGCATTTCCTCTGAACAATGTTGCACATCCTATCTGCGATGTTGCATTTCCTGTGGGCGATGTTGCATTTCCTGTGGGTGATGCTGCATTTCCTGTCAACAATGTTGGCCAGTTGTTCGTTATGCAGCCATTGATGGTTATGGTGCCCGCCATATCTCATTCTGTGGTTCAAGTGGTAAATATGCCACCAAGTGCTCAAGGTAAGTCCTTATTTTGTCAGCTATGTACTTAAATTAGAACTTAGTTTTATATATATATATTTAATGTGCTCTTTTGAAGAAATAGACTTGATAATGGGCAATATTTTTAGAATTAAAATATATATGTAGTCTTTAATTTATTAACTATGTTCTGCTTTTAATTATTTATTAGAGGAAAAGCCATTTGGTTGGTTGAGATACTTGACTGAGCTGTTGTACAACAATTAGATTTCAATTAGTCTTCTGGTTAACATATTGCACCAAGTATTGGCACTTTCCTTCTGAGGAAACTGAATTATTCTGGGTCTCTTCCCACTGACAAATAAATAAAAATGGAGGCACTCCCTATTTGTTTACTGTACCCTTTACACAGTCTAGTTCTTCAAAAGAGTGTCCATAAACATGTTTCTTGTAATGGGCTGTTTATGGTTATGGTTACTCCAGTTGCTCCAGGTCAGTGACATCCTTAAGTGAGCAGAGTCAGACTAGTGTGGACATGGATTAAAGGGCCGGTATAAGTGTCAGGGAAAGGACTGTTGGTATTGAGTTCACCTTGTGCGTGTCAACAATAACTAAAATTATTTTAAAATGAATGTTAGCCTGCCTGGGGTGCTGGGTCTGTGTCCACCCACCTCTGGTAACATGGCTCACGGGGGCGGTCTGGAAGCCATTGAAATTAACTGGCAGCTGATTAATTATTCAGGAGTTTACTTAGGTATTTGTTTCATCTAGTTAATTAACCATTGTTTGAAAATTCAGGCATAAAAAGGAAAACACTGACATCACTAATGACATGCGGTGGGGTCATGGTCATACATGCTCACAGGACAGGGATAGGGGAAGATAAGGCACAGCTGCTGAATATTATACAGCTTTCTGGTTACTCCAATGGCTGCCATACAAACAATATGAGTCATACGATAGACCCAACACACCATGCTGGTCACATTTATTTTAAAACCACTTAATCTACAAATGGCGTTCTTATTGATTTCAGTGGGGAAATAGACACTCACAGTCCTTTAACTGGGGCGTATTTTATACTGACAGTGGAATAGATAGGGGTGAACCCCAGTATATGGAAACTTTATTGATGGACAAAACACTATGGATGGTCTGAATAGCCCCAGAGTGAACTTCCTTTTTGTTCAGGTATAAAAGCCGTCTGTATTTGCCTTTCAGAGATTTCTTCCACAAAATCTAAAATCTTGTCTGAATCAACTAATGAGTCATCAAAAGCCCCTCCTTCGCCAAACGCCTCTCTCCACTCCTGAATACATAACTAAAATTAGCTGAACACACTCCTTTAGACTCCAAGCCAAAAAGACATGTTTAGATCATCCTTTTCTGGAAGCCCTCAGGCATAAACAGTCTGTCAAAATTACAATTTTCTCTAAACATGCCAATATTGATAGTTTGTTACATGCTTCAAAATAATTTTTCCAGAATACAGTGGTCCTTTACGTATGTTATAAATCTACTAAAGTACAAAGTGAGTGTGGATTCTGAGACACGTCACCTCAGCTCACGCTAGTGATCACTACGCTTTTCTATTTCCCTCCTTTTATACTTACATTTTTTTAATTATTAGTGAAAGTAAAATGTGTGTTGATGAACATTACATCCATAGGGTCAAATATAAACACGTAATAGTTTGTATTATTTGTTTATTATTTTTATATACACTCCTCATTATGATGAAAAAAAGAGCGTAAAATCAATAAAATGCAGATCATTAACTTTCCCACTTGGGAAATAATTGTAGACGTATTTAGACCATATGTTGTCCTTGGCCAATTTAGAGGAAAAGATTAAATATAAAACAAAATAATATCACCAGTGAAAGCCCAAAGAGAAGATTTCACGTCTCCTCCCGAATTCAACGAGAGGCAATGGGGAAAAAATGACTATAATATACATACGGAGACACAAGGCGAGATGAGATAGCAAGACCATTGGTAGAAAGCCACTTAGAAGACACAAGTTGAGGTGAGATAGCAAGGCCATTGTTAGAAGGACACTTAGAAGACACAAGTTGAGGTGAGATAGCAAGGCCATTGGTAGAAGTACACTTAGAAGATGCAAGGCGAGGTGAGATAGCAAAACCATTGGTAGAAGGACACTTGGAAAATACTGTGACTATCACCTTCTTGATTTAGATTAGCACTTACATTAACACTCAGACAGGGCAATGAGACATGAAGAGTAATGGAAGAATGGAGGGGAACAGCAGATAGTCATGATCACTAGGCTGGTATTGAAGTATGAAGAGATTGTGTTCATCAAGCTTTTGTATATTCTGTTTGTATGGAGAATAGAACATGAAACCACCTTGTGCCCACACGTTTTCATTTGTGTTGGCCCAACCACTCTGTGCCCACACGTTCTTTGTGTTGGCCAAACCACTCTGTGCCCACACATTCTCAACTTAATATTCCAAAATAATATTCCCATTATGATTATCCATGAGGCCACAATACATTGGGATTGAACACAGATGATTCACTCAATGTGATTGGACTACACTGACCATTTGGTTAAGCAGCCTTATTAGTATGTCACAGACTACATGATGACTGACCATGTTGTGTTCTAAACATAGAAGTCTATATCATTGTTTAATATCAAAATAATGTAGTGGTATAACACTGAAATGCAATGTATAATTTCATGTGCTATATTTCTGTTGATGCGTCCCTACTACCTCTTTGTTTTATTTCTCCCTGCTAACTTCTCTCAGTTATTGGGAAGTTACACATGCTCCAATTGTCAGTGGAATTAGAACATTTTTTGCTAATTATACTGGTAAGCTTCTAGGTAAATGAAAGTCCACCGAGGATCGAAGTATGTGTGATCCTCCCACTGACTAAATATAACAAGCTGGGAGAGATTTTCTCTGTTTATTTTTTTACTACTCATAAGTTTGGTTATAAATGGAATATGACTATTAAATGCCCTTAACATAATCACAACTTTATGGTCACTAGATATTGGCCTCTTACAGGTATAAAAATAACCTTTTTAAAATACATAGTAGGACAGTGATCATAATTATACGTCATGTATTGCTATTAAGACCTCACTGAAAGAAAGACATATCTTGTAATCAAGGTACAATTGTTCTGTTGCATACTCCTCACGTATCTCATACTCTCCCAACTCTGTCTCTGCATCTTTTGTTTCCCTACCTCAGGAGCAAGCTGTAATGGCATTAGCAAGAATTTGCATGTTGGTAAGAAAACCCCACTACCTCTTGAGTCAAGGCAACTTCCACAGACGCTACCCTTCCCCAAACCGGTCTCCTCTATCTCCAACATCAACCACTTCAAATACTCTGAAAATGGAGGCAGACATGCTGCTGTTCCATGTGCAAATAATCTTATGACCACAGCGAATTCATTGCCACCTTCATTGAGAAGCGATATATCTGTTGTTGACTGTGGACCTTCAACATCTCAACAGGTACAGATGTCATCTACTGCAAAGAAAAGCACAGAAGAATTGTCTATTCAATTGAGGATGCCGGGAATTGTTGAGAAGCAGAGAGCTACAATACCATTTACAAGCTTATTTGATTTACCACCTAAAAGCTCTTCTAGCTCTTCTATGGTGGCATCTACTAGGGCTTCTATGATACCATCTACAAGAGCTTCTATGATACAATCTACAAGTAGTAGGGCTTATATGATACCATCTACAAGACCTTCTATGATACAATCTACAAGTTCTATGATACCATCCACAAGAGCTTCTATGATACCATCTACAAGTTCTTCTATGATATCATCTACAAGAGCGTCTATGATATCATCTACAAGAGCTTCTATGATAACATCTACACATTCTTCTGTGATAACATCTACAAGTTCTTTGGAGATACAATCTACAAACTCTTTCTTGATGCCATCTACTAGCTTGTCTAAAATACCATCTACAAGCTCTTCTGAGATGCCATCTACAAACCTTTCTGAGATGCCATCTACAAGCACTTCTGTGATGCTTCCGGATCCCAGTACACCGGAATGTTCAAGAACAAGGCCTTTAATGGGGCTGAAGCCAAGGAACCGGAAGGCCGTGCTGCAAGCGACAGAGCGAAAAACGTTAAGGGTGATACATTGGCCACTAGATGTATACCAGAACTGGGAAACGATTCGTGCGAAGTCATCCTTGAGATTTTATCATCATTGCAGCCCTAATTACATGGAAGACTACGACAGACAGAAGATAAACAGAATATCCAAATGATTATTCCTTTTTTTGAATGAACAAACCTGGCCTTCCAACCATTAAATGAAATCCCATTTTTTCTTATTAAAATGTCACACTCAAAAAAACACAAAATAACAAAATGTATTTTACTAAAATGTTTCCAGGCCATCTGTCCTCCGTTAGATAAACTAAAAATAAATTATGTTGGCAAAACGATTTCAGAGTTTAGTTTTCTTCATAAATAATGAAACCTATTTATTTTTTAACATTTTTGGAACTTATTATTATTATTTCTGGATGTACCCAATTTCATAGACATATAAAGAGTACGTTGGTGTACTAAGTAGACAGGTATTGGATATCAATTAAGCATATAGAGATGCAAATGTGTTTTATAATTTTGTTGAAAACAATTTTTATAATTCAAGGTTGTACTCCCTTCCAAAGGAGTTTAGGTCATCATTCATGGTGCCATGTATAATGACCTCAGATATTATATCACAACTTACATCATCCATGACATTATTAACATCCCACTAATGGCACCACACTTCAATGTGGTTCAGTGGTTCAAGTAATAGAGAACATCAATACAAAGAAGACTGAATAAGATAATATTACCAAATGCAAAATAAATGGATTAATGTTAGCACTCGCTTTTATCCTCACTCATCTAAAACTCCTTGGAGCGCAGTCATCTACATATCCATCAGGTACTAAAATGGAGGTAAGATATGATATCGACTCTTCTCTAGGTAATACATTTATCACTTTTACCTCTTTTGTAATTTTCATATCACAAATGTATTTCTCTCCTGTGTATCTACAGTAAACATGACACCACCATTAACTTAAACAAAATCCAAAAGTTTGTATTGGTTGTTAATACATTAACGAAAAGAAAATAGTAATAAAACAGAAGTAGAGTGTTCATGTACAGTACCAACATTTTCTGTCATGCTCGAGTTATATTCACAAAAGTTTTCTTTTCTGAATTTGTTTCAGATGTACCACAAACAAGAAAAAATAATAAATAACATCCATTTACAATTGCTAAGACATCCCATTATTGGCATATTTAATTACTTTACAACCAATAAAAATCTTTGCTTTGATGCCTAACTATAAAATCACATAAAATAAAATAAACCAATCCTACAACAAACTTCATTATGGAACAGAGATAGATATTCATTTTAATTATAAGACAGAGGTAAAGTAGTTATCCCAGATCATCCAATTATATACTTTGATATCTTAAGGCCTAGATTTTAAAGTCTTTCTCTAATTGTCTGTTCCTGTCTAAAACTACAATTACTTCTTCATTCCATTGAAGAATCAAATCCTATTTCCATTTTTTCACTTACAGCCATTTTATCACATTCACAATTTGTATAATAAAAACCTTCTATGATTATTCCAAGGACCGTTGGGTTCTTGGAAATCTCGGCACCAGCACCCTGATATCTGGCTTCTATATCAGTCAGAGTCTCTCCATCAGTAATCAGAGCTTCCTGTGGTAGTGATCAGGACAGGTTACTTAGATGGTGGCGATAGGTTCAGTATTGCAGCTACAAGGAACAAAATAAGAGAACATACAATTTCTATATGCCTCAAAGTGAACGGATGTATTTTTGAAATGACAGCATTATTTATAGGGGATAGATACAGAGGGGGTGTACACAATGTAACAATGAGAGGGGGTGGCAGACATACACAAGTGATAAACTCCACATGCGGTCTAACAGACATACACAAGAGATAAAACCAACATGGGTCTAACAGTAGCTTTCTGAGATCAATAGGATTAACCTCCCATACACATCCTGTCATCTCTAGCACATATCAGACATGATTAACTTAATCTGGCAAACAATAGGACAAAATAATATTTACAAATACAATGGAGGTGTTTATGCAGATAATCCAGTGGCTGGAGCCAAGCAGTCTGTGCTTTAATGAGATCATTGGCCCAAAACCCAGGCCAGGAAAATGGGATCTGTGACAATAGCATTGGGTAATTCCAATGTAAGACATCTGAATAAGTAATTGATCCTTGGCAAGATCAACATCTTAATGGCGCCAATCCTGCTTAACCATGATAAAGTGACCAATTTCCAATTATCTAGTATCGTTTTAATATTATCATACATTTATGGTAGTTTAGTCCGACCACCTTATTTTAATTAGGAGTAAATATAATTCCCAAATAAGTAATACATTCAGAGTTCTTTATTAACAAAAGATCTTCCTTATTTATATTTATGCTCAAAATTTCTGTTTTAGTCATATTAACGTTATAGTACAACATTTTCCCAAAACTTTCAATAATATTTTGTAAGTAAGAGATACTGTTAGCTTCAGCAAAAGGTTCCATCATGAGTGTGAAGACCAATGGAGAGGACCATCCTGGTGATTCCCATTACTAATTCCACATTTCTCTGATCTGAAACCCACTCCAGATACATAGGCAGATAGTGGAGAATAAAGCACACCTATTGCCAGCAGACCAAAGTCTCCCAGGCCAAATTTCTGTAACACTATAGCCATATATTCCCAATGAAGGTGATCAAAGGTTTTTTTTGCATCAAGAGCAAGTACAAAACATGGCATTTTTAAAATTTACAATATGCTATTATGTCTATAAGCCTTCTAGTATAATCCACACCATGGCGTCCAATCATAAAGCCCATCTTATCGGGATTCATTAATCTACCTTCAGAGTAAACTTCTCTAACTTCTTCACATATACTGGTAGGTATGGTTCTTTGACTGTTTGCCAGTTAATCTGTCTTTTAAATGCCAAAATGAATCCTGTACATTTTGTGAGATAATCTTTTTTATTCATCAGAGACATCGCGGTCCACTGGAGGAGGAAACTTCAAACCACTCACAGTAACGTTGCTAAGAAAACTTTATGGACAGGCACAACCAGGGACATAATGATATGGCACCAGAAGATGAGCCCCTCAGGTCAGAAGGTGCCTACCACATTACTGAGGAAGAGCAGAGGGCAAGTACAAGTAACACCAGATCTAATGATGTGGTTGGGACAAAGCCGAAAGGACATCCAGCTGCTGATGCATCTGGAGGGGAAAGGAAAGTCCAATGCTGCAAAGATCAATTCAGAATAGGAAACTGGAATGTTAGAACTATGAGCCAAGGCAAACTACGTATGATCAGGACTAAGATAACAAGGTTAAACATTGATCTCATGGGAATTAGTGAACTTTAACAGATTGGAATAGGACATTTCACACCAGAAACCCACCAGATCTTCTACTGTGGTCAAGAATCCTGCAGAAGAAATTGAGTAGCCATCCTAGGCAATCAAAGTGTGGCCAAAGCAGTGCTCGGTTACAACCCAATAAATGACAGAATGATTAAAATTCAAAGTCAAGGCAAGCCATTTAACATCACAGTGATCTAAGTCTATTCTCCAACCATGGATTCTGAAGAGGCTGAAGTTGTCTAGTTCTACGAAGATCTCCAACACGTCATAGATATAACAGCAAGAAAAGATGTTACCACTTTAGACTGAAGGTTGCAACATTATCCAGGAAACAGCAACACAAAATACCCCATTAAAGAAAGAAAAGTAAGAAGGCAAAATGGCTGTCTGATGAGGCTTTGAAAGTAGCTCAGGAAGGAAGAAAAGCAAAAGGGGAATAGATGGGTGAAGTTTTGAAGAAAGACTAACCAAATTAAACTTTTTTTCTCTAGAAAAAAGGTGTCTAAGAGGAGATATGATTACCTTATATAAATATACCCAAGGTCAGTATAAAGATTTGTCAAGGGAGCTTTTTGTGCCAAGAGGTTTTCAACTGACATGAGGACATCCTTTGAGGTTAGCAGTAAAAAGATTGCACCTTAAAGAAAGAAAAGGGTTCTTCACAGTAAGGGTGGTTAATCTGTGGAATTCTCTACAAAAGGATATGGTGATAGAGGATTCGATAGATATCAATAAAAAGGGAATGGATATATTTTTAATTAAAAAGGGCATTCAGGGTTATGCTGGATAATCAGAGAACGAGTATTGATACAGGGAGGAGTCCGACCGCCAGTATCTGGGGTCAGGAAGGAATTAATTTTTCCCCCTTTTGAGACAATTGGTTAAATTTCACTTGGGTTTTTTCTGTTTGCGTTCCTCTGTATCAATTAACAACTAATCAGCATATTGCAGATCAGAGGAGTACTTAAAAGGTTGAACTTGATAGAGACCTAACAGGAGAAAATCAGATAAAGAAGATGTGGTAGGAATACACTGAAGATCTATACAGGAAGGATCTTAACAGCAGTGATGACCCTAATAGTTTGTTCGAGTCAGACAACTTGGAGAGCTCCATAAGATGGAATAATTAATTAAACAATTCAAAATCCTACAAGATGATGCTGTGAATATGTTACTTGCCTTATGCCAACAAATGTGGAAAACTCAGCAATGGCCAATAGACTGGAAAAGGTCAGTCTACATCCCAATCCCAAAAAAGGCAGCGCCAAAGAGTTTTCCAATTATAGAAAAATTGCACTAATTTCACATGCCAGCAAGGTAATGCTTAAGATCCTACAAGCTCGACTCCAACAATATATGGACCGGAACTACCAGATGTGCAAGGCGGGTTCCGCAGAGGAACAGGCACAAGAGATCAAATTGCCAATGTCCGCTAGATAATAGAGAAAGTAGAGAGTTCCAGAAAAACATTTACTTCTGCTTCATAGACTACTCTAAAGCCTTTGACTGTGTGGATCACAACAAAATGTGGCATGTCCTTAAGGAGATGGGAGTACCAGATCATCTCATCCTCCTCCTGAAGAATCTATATGTGTACCAAGAAGTAAAGGACAGAACCAAACATGGGACAACTGAATGGTTCAAGATTGGAAAAGGAGTGCAACAAGGTTGTATATTGTCACCTTATATGCAGAGTATATCATGTATAAGGCTGGACTGGATGAATCCAAAGCTGGAATCAATATTGCTGGAAGGAATCTCAACAACCTCAGATATGCAGATGATACTACTCTGATGGCTGAAATGAGGAGGGACTAAAGGACATACTCTTGAGGTTAAAAGAAGAGAGTGCAAAAGCTGGCCTGCTGCTCAACGTTAAAAAGATGAAGATCATGGCAAACAGCAATCTCACTTCCTGGTAAATAGACAGGGAATAAGTGGAGGCAGTGACAGATTTTATTTTCCTGGGATCTAATATCTCTTCAGATGGTGAATGCAGCCATGAAATTAAAAGACATTTGCTTCTGGAAAGGAAAGCTATGGCAAGCTTGGATAAGCTAGTAAAAAGTAAAGATATTAAACTATCAATAAAGGTCTGCATAGTTAAAACTCTGGGATTCCCAGATGTTAGAGCTGGATCATAAAGAAGTCTAAACACCGAAGAATTGATGCCTTTGAATTGTGGTGTTGGTGAAAGCTACTTATAGTCCCTTGGACTACAAGAAGATCCAAGGAATCCATACTACAGCATATCAAGACAAACTGGTCATTGGAAGGTATGATCATGAGCCTGAAGCTCAAATATTTTGTATATATCATGAGATGGCAGGATTCCCTAGAAAAGACTCTGATGCTGGGAAAGATTGAAGGCACAAGAAGAACGGGACGACAGAGGTGGACGAGAGAGGCGGATAGATGAGGTTCCTGAAGCAATGGACATAATTTTGATGGAGCCCATAGGGGCAGTGGCTGAGAGATGTACCTGGTGTGCTGTGGTCCATAGGGTCATGGAGAGTTGGACGTGACTAAATGGCTGAAGAACAACAAGAAATCCTATATCTTTACCAATAGGCTCTCCAGGAATATCCTCTCCTCCCACAAGCCAATCTATCTGCTCCATTAACAAACAAAAAAATGTAAACATACATCATACATTAAACCAAATGTTGTCCTTTAACATACAGTAAATAAAAAAACAAACATCTTTTCTACCTGATTTTGATGGTCTACATGTTTCTGCAGAACAAGAACTGTGTGTTCAGAGACCCTCTCATGTGGCTCCTTGCACCCCCCCAACCATTATAATACAGATGCCTGAGCAAACTATAACCCTTCCCCAGATTTTAGCTCATGATAAGGGCGTCCTCCATTACAGGGCGTCATCACTGAGTAAAACAGAAAGTGAAAGTAGATCCGTATCTCAGAGCTGTTGAGTTTCTGGGAAATCTCTTTTATTTTGCAGTTAACGTGACTGAGCCTCTCTGGCTGTGTCCTGGCCTCCCGTCCATCTTGTCCAGCCCGGATGGTCCAGACAACAGGTAACGAGCTTTGTGTATTCAGACAACTAAACCTGATAACTGGGAAATACTAAAACACAGGATTTAACATTTTCACCGCAAAATATTTTATATGCAATCAATTAGAATTTCTTTTTGCAGCTTCTGTCTCAGCAGGGTATGTCTTTGTAAACTAATGAGCTTTACATTACTTGTAAAAAAGAAAGCACAGGCGGCCATTTTGCTAATCAATTCTTATACACACATTTTGCGTGCAGTATTAAATTAATGCAAATATGTATGTTAATATACGTTTTGATGCAGATTGTGATCACTACTTGCCTCCACAATTGAACAGGTTAGCCAGAAATTGGAATTTGAATTTAAAAGATAATAGCTATTAACATAGTAGAGATGATGAAGCTTAAAAACGGTTTGCCATATAACATGGTTTAGCTTAAAGCTTCATTGAAGTACACAAGCAACCTTAACCATGACTAGGTAGCGGTCCAGAAGGGGAAAAGAAAGCTTCTTTAGTCCAGTTATTCTGATTGGTTCCACCTCCCCCTGAATAATAATAAGCGTTTTTCTAGCAAAAATTGGTCACAACTTTATTTAATTACATGAACAGTCTTCACCCATATTCATTTGTGCACATACCTATATGTATACACATCTTACCTGAAAGAGCATACCCAGGTGCATCATGACCAACCGTTGACATGACCAAGACTGGTACCATTACACCCACAAGCTTCTGATAGTCAGGCAACATTTTCCTAATGGTTATGAGGTTGTCCACCACTATTATTGCCCTGTGTCTTTTTCTCCCTTTCCCCTCTGTCTCTTTCCTCCTTTCCCGTGTCTCTTTCCCCCCTCCCCTGTGTCTCCCCCACCCACCTCAATCCTCTATTTCTTCGCCCTTTGTCTCTTTTCTCCCTCCTCCCTCCCTTGTGTCTCTTTCCCCCCTCATCCCTCCCCCGATGTCTCATTCCCCTCAGTCTCTTTCCCCCTTTGTCTTTCCCCTGTGTCTCTTCCCCCTTCTCCCTCCCCTGTGTCCCTTTCCCCCTCTGTCTCTTTCCCCCTTTCCTCCGTGGCTCTATCCCCCTGTTTCTTTCCCCTTTGTCTCTTTGCTCCTTCCTCCTTCCCCTGTGTCTCTTTTTCCCTTCCCCCTCTTTCTTTTCCCCCCTTTCCCCTGTCTCTTTCCCCCTTTGCCCAGTGTCTCTTTCCCCTTCCCCTGTCTTTTCCCCCCTTTCCCCTGTGCATCTTTCCCCCCTCATCCCTCCCCTGTGTCTCTTTCCCCCTTTCCCCTGTGTCTCTTTCCCCCCTTTTCCCTCCCTTGTGTCTATTTCCCCCTTCCTCACTCCCCTGCGTTTCTTTCCCCCTTCCCTCTCTGTCTTTCCCCCCCTTTCCCCTTTCTCTTTGCCCCTTTGCCCAGTGTCTCTTTTCACCTCCCCTGTCTCTCTTTCCCCCTTCCCCTTTTGTCTTTTATCCCTTTCTATTGTGCCTTTCCCCCCCTCGTCCCTTCCCTTGTGTCTCTTTCCCCCTCTGTCTCTTTCCCCCTACCTCTTTCCACCTTTCCCCTGGGTCTCTTTCCCCCACCTCCCTCCCCTGTGTCTCTTTCCCCTGCCTCCCACCCTGTGTCTCTTTCCCCCACCTCCCTCCCCTGTGTCTCTTTCCTTCTCCTCCCTCCCCTGTGTCTCTTTTCCCCATCCCCCCTCCCCATGTCTCTTTCTCCCTCCTCCCTCCCCTGTGTATCTTTTCCCCCTCCTCCCTCCCCCTCTCCTCCCTCCCCTGTGTTTTTTACCCCCTCCTCCCCTGTGTCTCTTTCCCCCCTCCTCCCTCCCCTGTGTCTCTTTACCCCTCCTCCCTCCCCTGTGTCTCTTTGCACTATACAAATAGTCTCTAGAGCATTACACATGCTTATTTTAGTGATGAAAAGAGCTTCAGATAAAAAAACAACATCTTTTCTACCTGAGTTTGATGGTCTACATGTTTCTGCAGAACAAGATCTGTGTGTTCAGAGACCCTCTCATGTGGCTCTGTGCACCCCCCCCAACCATTATATTACACATGCCTGAGCACACTATAACCCTTCCCCAGATTTTAGCTCATGACAAGGACGTCCTCCATTACAGGGCGTCATCACTGAGTAAAACAGAAAGTGAAAGTAGATCCGTATCTCAGAGCTGTTGAGTTTCTGGGAAATCTCTTTTATTTTGCAGTTAACGTGACTGAGCCTCTCTGGCTGTGTCCTGGCCTCCCGTCCATCTTGTCCAGCCCGGATGGTCCAGACAACAGGTAACGAGCTTTGTGTATTCAGACAACTAAACCTGATAACTGGGAAACACTAAAACACAGGATTTAACATTTTCACCGCAAAATATTTTATATGCAATTAATTCGAATTTCTTTTTGCAGCTTCTGTCTCAGCAGGGTATGTCCTTGTAAACTAATGAGCTTTACATTACTTGTAAAAAAGAAAGCACAGACGGCCATTTTGCTAATCAATTCTTATACACACATTTTGCGTGCAGTATTAAATTAATGCAAATATGTATGCTAATATACGTTTTGATGCAGATTGTGATCACTACTTGCCTCCACAATTGAACAGGTTAGCCAGAAATTGGAATTTGAATTTAAAAGGTAATAGCTATTAAAATAGTAGAGATGATGAAGCTTAAAAACGGTTTGTCATATAACATGGTTTAGCTCACAGTTTTATTGAAGTACACAAGCAACCTTAACCATGACTAGGTAGCGGTCCAGAAGGGGAAGAGGAAGCTACTTTAGTCCAGTTATTCTGATTGGTTCCACCTCCCCCCGAATAATAATAAGTGTCTTTCTAGCACAAATTGGTCCAGCTTTATTTACGTACATTAACAGTCTACATCCATATTCATTTGTGCACATTCCTTTATGTATACACATCTTACCTGGAAGAGCGCACCCAGGTGCATCATGACCAACCATTGACATGTCCGAAACTGGTACCATTACACCCACAAACTTCTGATAGTCAGGCAGCATTTTCCTAATGGTTGTGAGGTTGTCCACCCCATCACTTCCACCTTTAAATGGCCAGTGTTAGGACCCTATGGCTTCTGTTGGGCTCAGAGAGATCCTTAGATCAATCTCATCCTGTAGATAATAGGGTTCTTTGGGATATCTCTGACTAGCAGCAATGAACCCAGCATAGCATATCACCTCCACCAATACCCAAAAAGTGCAAGAGAACAGGTCAGCAGCAATACCACCCCTACCGCGACCCTATTCCCCAAGGATTCAGGCGATATGCTTTATTATATTGCTTGTGGAAAACCTGTCATTTTGATACTGAACATGATAGGGGGATTCTCATGCTTAGCATTACATACATACGTCATATATGCCCCAATCATTCCCCAGACACCATTACCCCCCATGCCAACAGGGCAACACCAGTTCATGTTAATCCAGGCCCTCCCCTATAGTCCAACAGTCCCCCAAACGTTCAGTGACAGCCAGTGCAAGCTCTCTGCAAGTAACCTTCATATTTCAAGGTAAGTTCATGCTCTAGGGTTGAAACAATACATTACAATTTACAATCAAAAAAAGTTTTTTATTTTGTTTTACCTCTTAGACTTACATCAAGCTGGTAAATTAATGACATGTGACAGGTGAGTTGTACAGGTGACCTACAGTGTAACATTGTACAAAGGTAGGCACATTACTGGGTTTAGATTATGTAGTTTGTCATTTCTCTTCTTTAATTTGCAGGGACCCCTGCTCATATATTATAAATACAGGTGAGGGGTCTCTGCTCATATATTACAGTAACAGCGGAGGGGACTCTGTTTAGGAATTACAGGTACAGGGGAGGGGACTCTGCTCAGAAATTACAGGTACAGGGGAGGGGACTCTCCTCAGATATGGCAGGTACAGGGGTGGGGACTCTGCTCAGATATGACAGGTACAGGGGAGGGGACTCTGCTCAGAAATTAAAGGTACAGGGGAGGGGACTCTGCTCAGAAATTAAAGGTACAGGGGAGGGGACTCTGCTCAGATACTACAAGTACAGATGATATAACAGGTACAGATACATGTGAGGGGTCACTGCTCAGATATTACAGGTACAGATACAGGTAGAGGATTACTGCTCAGATATTACAGGGAGAGATACAGGTGAGGGGTCACTGCTCAGATATTACAGGTACAGGTGAGAGGTCTCTGCTTAGAAATTACAGGTACAGATAAAGGTGAGGGGACCCTGCTCAAATATTATAAGTACAGATACAGGTAAAGGGTCTCTGCTCAGATATCACAGGGACAGATACAGGTGAGTGGTCTCTGCTTAGTTATTTCAGATACAAATACATGTGAGGGAACTCTGCTCAGATATTATAGGAACAGTTACAGGTGAGACGTCCCTACTCAAATATTAGAAGGACAGATACAAGTGAGGGAACTCTGCTCAGATATTACAAATACAAGTGAGGGGTCCCTACACATATATTATTGGTATAGAGACAGCTGGCAGGTCCTAGATACAGGTGAGTGGTTTCTGCTCAGATAATTTAGGTGCAGATACAGATGAGGGGTCTCCGTGGAGATATTACAGGTATAGATACCAGTGAGGGGTCTCTGCTCAGATATTATAGGTACAGATACAGATGAGGGCTCTCTGTTCAGATATTATAGGTACAGATACAGGTGAGGGATTTATGCTCACATTATAGGTACAGATACAGGTGAGGGCTCTCTGTTCAGATATTATAGGTACAGATACAGGTGAGGGATCTGTGCTCAAATATTATAGGTACAGATACAGGGCAGGGGTCCCTGCTCACGTGTTATAGGTACAGATACAGGGGAGGGGTCTCTGTTAAGATATTATAGGTATAGATACAGGTGAGGAATCTCTGCACAGATATTACAGGTACAAATACAGCTGAGGGCTCCCTACTCAGATATTATAGGCACATATACAGGTGAGGGGTCCCTGCTCATGTATTATATTTATAGATACACGTGGGGGGACTATGGTAAGATATTATACGGTCAGGTACAGGTGAGGGGTCTCTGCTCAGATATTACAAATACAAATGGGGTCCCTACTCAGATATTATTGGCATAGAGACAGCAGGCAGATCCTAGCTCAGATATTATGTGTACAGATACAGGTGAGGGGTCTCTGCCCAGATATTATAGGTGCACATACAGGTGAGGGGTCTGTGCTCAAATATTATAGGAGCAGATACAGGGCAGGGGTCTCTGCTCAGATATTATAGGTACAGATACAGCTGAGGATTCTGCTCAGATAAAATAGGTACAGATACGTGGGAGGGATCTGTGCTCAAATATGATAGGTACAGATACAGGGCAGGGGTCTCTGCTCACGTGTTATAGGTACAGATAAAGGTGAGGGCTATCTGCTAAGATATTATATGTACAGATACAGGCAAGGGCTCTCTGCTAAGATATTATAGGTTAAAATACAGGGGAGATATCTATGCTCAAATATTATAGGTACAGATACAGGGGAGGGGTCTCTGCTCAGATATTATAGGTATAGATACAAGTGAGGGTCTCTCTGCTCAGATATTCTAGATACAGATACAGGAGAGGGATCTGTGCTCACGTTATAGGTACAGATACAGGGGAGTTGTCTCTGCTAAGATATTATAGGTACAGATACAGGGGAGTTGTCTCTGCTAAGATATTATAGGTACAGATACAGGTGAGGACTTTGCTAAGATATTATAGGTACAGATACAGGACAGGGGTCTGTGCTCACGTTATAGGTACAGATACGGGGGAGGGATCTATGCTCAAGTTATAGGTATAGATACGGGGGAGGGATCTATGCTCAAGTTATAGGTATAGATACAGGTGAGGGCTCTCTGCTAAGATAATATAGGTACAGATACAGGTCAGATATTATAGGTACAGATACAGGGGAGGAGTCTCTGTTCAGATATTATAGGTATGTTTCGGGAATAACAAAAGTATTCCTCAGAGATATCTGTCCCTGGCCAAATTTCCAATATATATATAGATAGTGTGCACACCTTAGAGAAATAATACACCAACACAGAGTTCTAGTATAAAGCTTTCTCTCGCCTCCTTTTATTACGTCAGCCGTCATTTATATAGTTTTTAATAATCAGATAAAAGTTACAATTAAGCAGAACATCAGGTTTATAAAGCAATTCATTGGTTCTGAGATGTCCGCTTTTACAGGATCTCGGTTAGGCATTGGGTTAGTGCATTAAGGAGTCTCCAGGTGTCATCCCACAGGGGGATGAGTCTTCTTCCCCATTGGTCAAGAGGTCAAGACAAAGGAAAGATGGCGCTTCTCCTTCTAGTGTCCAAGGTGTGGTTGCTGTCGTCATCCTTGCTAGACCGGAAGTAGTGCCACCGGCATCTTGTATGCGGAAGTAGTGAATCCTCCATCTTAGAGTGTCCGATGATTCAGCATTTATTAATAAAGCTTTGGTTATACGGTAATACTGCAAAGATAAGATATATAAGTAGGTGCATGAATACAGTTATCCATTTTGTACGGATCTCAATCCATAACAGGTATAGACACAGGTGAGGACTCTCTGCTCAAATATTATAGATACAGGTGAGGGGTCTCTGCTCAGATCTAGTTTTGTTTAGGTTAAATTATAAAAAGTAAAAATTTTGACCACATTACACTTTATTACACTCCATGTTATTTTAACCTTATAGTTTTCCGCTTGCTTTTCTTTAAATCCTGTGTATATGATGCTACAATTCAAAATGACATTGGGAGTTTCCATATATATATAATAAAAAACTGCAACAATTACATTCACTGAATGTTATGAAAAGAATTGCATTTTCTACAATAAGCTAAGATTTACGTTTTGCCAATTTGAACTGTCGGTCACTCTTCCTGATCCACCCATAAGAGATTTGAATATTTTGTTAATGATTTATTATTGACATTGGTTACTGATAAGTCCCAGAGACATTGGACCTATTGCCTTCCTTGCAGTCATCTGCATATTGAGCATGCTTACTCTCTTTTTGTGCTTTGAGTGCACGGAAGAAATGGACCCATCGCCCTAGGGACCAGTAATTAATGCCAGTTACAGTAATTAATGCTAATGATCTCAAGATTCTGAGATGTAGAATATGTTCACATAGAAACAGCTGAAATATGTCAAAACTTAGATGAAGACGTGACAACAAGAGAATAAAAAACCTGTTTAAATTTATTGTCTTACGTGAGGGTCTGTTGAGGACACTTCAGAACTGGCAGATACTCATGGGCTTCTCAAAATAGCAATTTATTAATAACTATAGGATTGAAGTCCTGTGAGTGCCTATCAATGTGGCTTATATCACTTTTGGTTGGATAATTGAAATATTTGGATGGAGCACCCAGTTAAGAAGTACAGGAGACGTGAGTGCCAGATCCCACACAATTATTTATAAAACCATATTCATAATTAAACACTTTCAAACATCAACTTGTAAACCTTTATCTTAGCAATTTGTCGCTAATCCTTATGAGGCCATCAAGGGGTGAGAACAACTCTAACTGGGAGGCAGTCCAAAATGGTCAGACTCAAACTTGTATCCTTGCCAAGGTAATCCAATTTAACAAACATCCAGCCAATGAAAAACATCTGTTCCTGCTTTAACATAAGCTGTGTCTGACCATTTAGCCCTGTTACCCAGTCATATCTACCACTCAACTGATGGTTTGTAAAGCTGATGTTTGAAAGCAAGTTTAATAATGATTATTGCTTTTTGTAATCACTGTAACTGACTCCTTTTCTTGGATCTTATCCAATTGAGCCACCATAAAGGACATACTGCTTGCTTTCAGTCACTGGACTATATACATAAACACCTCCATTGTATTGTAATCTGTTTGTCCCATTATTTGCCAGATAAAGTTAATGTACTTTATTTGAGGTCTGGACCACTAGACATGGAGACAGCAGTATGTGTATTTGGAGGTTGGCCTATTATTCACAGGTGCCAGACAGTATGCCAGACTATTAGACCCCATGTGGAGTCAATCTCCTGTGTTTGTCTGCCACTCCCTGTCATTGTTGTGTTGTATACACCCCCTCTGTATCTAACCCTATAAATATTGTTGATTTCCCACTGCTGAGTCATATAGAAAGTAATCTGTCCTGATCACTACCACAGGAAGGTTACTGAGACTCCTGGAAGTGCTGATTTCTGGTGGAGATACCCTGACTGATACAGAAGACAGATATCAGGGTGCTGGCGTCGAGATTTCTGAGAACCCAAAGGTCCTTTGGGTAGTTAACCTGTAGTCTATAGCAGGGGCCCCCGAGCAGTAATAGCCCCTACCCCTGGTTCATCACAATTACTGAATATGATGTTTATAGAGTTCCAATACCTAATTAAAATATAGTGCCTCTATTTGGGATCACAGTGGACATTTAGACAGACTTTTCAGTTGTTTCTCCCAAGTGCAACATCTAAGAACAGCTGAAGGCGAGAGATGGTCTTCAGGAGCATGCCCTATAATGGTAACCCCTCTCTATTACCTCCAGGACAATCACATTTTAATAACTTTAGTGCAGTTGTTTAGAATATGGCCATCCTATTACTTTAACAGATGCTCCTGGAGTTTCTGGCGACAGCCAACCCATCAGGGAGTTATCAGAGGGTCCCAGAGGAAGAACAGTTGGCCTTAATTCTCGTGGTAGAGGTTCCAACCTCCCCTCCAGAAGACATCAAAACAGGGCCCCTGACCAGCCAGATGTGCCATAGATCCAATAACACTGGGATGTATTGTTATATGATATGTTATAGTTATGTTCTACCTCTTATTTTGATCTTCTAAAACTTGCGACCAAAATATGAACAGACATGACTAGTTAAACTCTTGCATAACTATCTGTCACTTTAGAAGAATATTTCTTTTTTTTTTTTAATATAGATATTGATAGTGTCCCTTAAGGGCTTCACCATATACACACCCCCCGGCGAATCCAGTCAGTATTGGAGTCTAATACTACTGGACTCACCAATTTAATTAAAAGGACAGCACTCACTCTCCTTGAAGTAGTGTTATACTGCGTTCCTAGTTTTGTTATATTCTATTAGTATAATTTTATTTTTAGAATAAAAGTTTTTTTTTTTTATAAATTTGTGTCAACAAATTTGACGCCGGATTACTTGACAAGCAATTTCAACCACTGTATATCGTTGTGTTCTCCTCATCCGTTCTACCCTAACATTTTACTTTACGTTTACATCAATTTGCACAGTGAAGTGACGCAAGTGGTTTCTGGACGGAGTCCCAGCGGGAGGCTCATCAGACTAGATACTAGAAGGCGCCTATAACCCTTTGTGCTCTACTAAGCTTGGCCTTGAGCCCCAGACAAACGGTGAGTCATGAATATTAATATCATTTCACATAATGCTCAGGGCCTGAATGAACCGATTAAGAGAGGGGTTGCCATAAAAGAGTATCAGAGACTAGGGGGAGATGTAATATTTGTGCAAGAAACACATTTTAAGAAATTAGCGGTCCCCAAATACTGGGGGAAAGCATATAAACAAACTTTCCACTCCACCGCAACAGAAAAGAAAAGAGGGGTGACACTCCTTATTCATAATAGGTTTACATTTCGCCACACCCGCACTCAGACAGACCCAGAGGGTAGATATATGGCAGTACATGGCACCATTCATGACCAGAAAATTACCTTCCTTAACATATATGCGCCAAACACTGATCAGAAGCAATTCTTCACTAAGATTTCAGATCTGATTATGGGCCGGGAGCACTCCCTCCTGATCATAGGGGGGGGGGACATGAACACAGTCCTAGATCCATCTACAGACAAATCAACTGCTACCACTAAACTCACACCTCCCACGGCTACCAGAGTTCTTAAACATATTCTCAGATCTAATTGCCTGATAGACAGTTGGAGGATAATGAACCCCACTGATCAAGAGTATACTTTTTACTCCCCCAGACATCTGTCACATTCCAGAATTGATTACCTGTTCATTCAACAACACCTATCACTAAACTTAGAAGCAGCTTCCATTCGACCCATTTCGTGGTCAGATCATGACCTGGTTCTGATCTCCCTGTATGGACTTCTACCAGCGGGACGGTCCCCCTCGTGGGCACTAAATCCCTGTCTATTAAACGATTTAGTCCTAAGGGAAAAAATCAGCAGCGCAATTGTGGAATACTTCGGGATCAATAGTGGGGGTGAGGTAGACGGGGGAGGAGTGTGGGCAGCCCATAAGGCAGTGATTAGAGCAGTTTGTATTCAGCTAGGAGCAGCAGCGAAAAAAGCAGATAAAGCGCAAATTAGTGACCTTAATAGCAAGATCACAGAGTTACAATCACTATTTGCCAGGAATCATGATCCTAAGATCTACAATGAAATTCTGAAATACAAACACAGTGCTCAGGAAGAAGGTGGTCTCCATGCTACAACGTACGCAGGCCAGCTTCTTTAGGAGCACCAATAAACCTGACAGTATGTTGGCCAGAAAGCTTAAAGCACAGAGGGCGGACTCATTCATCCCAAAAATATTTACTAAAGGGAAAGGCTCGGTCTCTAAACCAGACCAGATTGCTGATGTCTTTCGACAATTTTATACAGGACTGTATTCCGCCCCCTCCCACTCAGGATCCTACTCTCACAAATCACAAATTGATGAATTTCTTTCTGGGATTCAGCTGCCACAAATTGAGGAATCACAGGCAGAGACCCTAGCAGACCCCATAACTTCTGAGGAAATTAAACAGGCTATTAAGGCCACAAGATCACATGCAGCACCTGGTCCGGATGGATTCACAAATTTTTATTATAAGCAATACATCGATCTCTTGCTACCGCACCTCCAAGAATTATTTAACAGTTTCCTGTCTGGTTCTTCAATCAGACCAGAATTTCTAGAGGCTAAAATTATCGTAATACCCAAAGAGGAGAAAGACCCAGCACAGTGCGGTAGTTATAGACCGATCTCGTTGATCAACACGGACCTCAAATTTTATTCCAAAATAATGGCAAACAGATTGGCCCCATTGTTGCCGGACGTGATCCATCCGGACCAGGTAGGCTTCATCTCAGGTAAAGAAGCACCCGACAACACAAGGAGAATCTTTAACCTGATAGACTTGGCTACCAGAAAGGATATCCCGCTAATGCTCCTATCTTTAGACGCCGAAAAGGCATTTGATAGGATAGACTGGACTTTTATGTGGAAAACATTGGCGAAGTTTGGTCTGGGGGACGGCTTTTTGAAGGGCATTATGCCTTTATACAGCGGTCCCAGAGCATGTATTATATATCAGGGATTTGTGTCCAAACAATTTAATATTACTACGGGAACTAGACAGGGCTGCCCACTCTCCCCCTTGCTCTTCGCCCTTAGTCTTGAACCATTGGCAGCGGTCGTTAGAAATTGTCCAAACATTAAAGGAGTGCAGATTGACCCTAATTAGCATAAGCTCAACCTTTTTGCAGACGATATCATGCTGTCACTTACAGATCCAATACCAAGCCTGCCTAATTTATTCCAATTGCTCACAGACTTTGGCAGAGTGTCAGGGTTCAAAATCAACACTAACAAGAGCATAGCCCTCAACATTACACTACCCCAAACAATGAAACAGAACTTAGAAAACAGCTTTCCCATAAAATGGGGCCCCAAACAGATAACTTATTTGTGTATTCATATTCCTCCTGTCTTTAACAGAATCAAGGCAGATATCTCCAAGTGGTCCTTCCTTAACATCTCATGGTTGGACAGAATAAATTCCATCAAGATGAATGTGATTCCCAAATTATTATACCTATTTAGGACAATCCCAACCCCGATCAGGTTACCCGACCTTAGAGTGATGCAAAAAACACTTTTTAAGTTCGCCTGGAATAACAAGAAACCAAGAATCAATAGAACCACAATGTGTGCTCCTAAACAGAAAGGGGGGCTAGTCTTCACTGATCTAATCAAGTATTATAAGGCCACTAGATTAGCTCAAACCACGACCTGGTTTAAAAAAAGAGGCCATACCGGTGTGGGCAGACATAGAGAGGCAACTTCTAGAAGACAAGCATTGGGTACTATCGCAGGTTTTATGGCTTAGCTTAGGTCGGGACCTACGAACAGGAGAGTTACCGATTTGTATTAGCCACTCTTTGAAATTATGGAAAGACCTGAACAGAAGGGTGGACCTCCTGAGCGTGGGTTCTGGCTTGATTCCACTATGGCAATCTCGCAAAGGTCAGCACCTCAATAAATTTACCCAGATGAAATGGTGGATAAAGAACAAAATAACAATTGTGGCAGATACTTGGGTGACCTCACAAAGCAACACATCGTCAATTATCACTGACATAATTCAGGTGCCACATAGAGAGTGGCTTAATCTGATGGCAATTAATGAGACACTAACACACTCCACGAAAATCAACAAATATCATACCAAATCTCCCTTTGAGAAATGCTGTATCAACAATCCCGGAGTTAAGGCCAATATAGCCATCATTTACAATCAGATGGTGTCTCTCACCAACAGGGTTAAACCACATTACCAAACTGCATGGGAGGCTGACTTGCAGGTAACTCTAGACGACAATGGAATAAGATCCTCAAACAAGCCAATACCTCTTCACTAAAGGTGACACTAAAAGAAAACTTTTTGAAGACAATAATGAGGTGATACTTTACACCAGCAAGACTCCATCTTCTGAACAAAACACACCCTGACACATGTTTTAGGGGCTGCACAGACACTGGTACACTGATTCACATGCTGTGGGAGTGTCCGAAAATAAGACCCATATGGACAGCAAAATACGACCTATTAGAAACACTTTTGGGGACAACAGTAACACAAAAGCCTGAGGAAGCTTTGCGAGGCCTTCCGATTACGGGGCTATTCAAATCAGAACAATGTTTAACAGCACAGATATTTTTGGCCACGAGATGCATCATAGCTAAACACTGGAAACTTACCTCCCCTACTCACATTGAAGTACTTCACAAAATCAGGTTCATTCGGGCTATGAGCTCACTTTCAGCTGAAATTGATGAAAGATACCGTTGATGGGCCTCCAGCTGGGACTTATGGACTCTACGAGGTCCACAATAAGGTTCGTGTGAACTACTTTTATGGGTTGACCTGTTGTTTGATCTATGGTTTCACCTTACTGTACCTCCTGGACACATGTCTGCTTTGAGGAATGTATATATGTTCAAGACCTTGGGTGACTTTATATATATGTTTTACATGGTCATGTGTTATTCTAACCAAAAAAGAAAAACTTGTTGATTCTTGAGAGATTTGTTATATGATTTGCTGAACTTACGATGTTATATTTGTTTATTCTTTCAATAAAAAAGTTAATTATAAAAAAAAGAATATGGCCATCCTCTGTTTCTTGCAATGCCGTCAAATACAATAGATTTATTATCATTCACTGTTCTAAGATTACATTTATTGAACCCGAAATCCCCAGGGGAGTATCAGTAGTTACTGTAATAAAGATACATGGATCTTTTTTGATGGATCAGAAAGGCTGACTGACAGCTAAAATTTGCAAACTTTTGTCCTATTTCACATATCAGGAACCAGACACCATGGCAACAAATGGAAAAGCCTCTCTGCTTGTACAGCGCTTGCAGAATGAGTCCGATGAGATCTTCCACATGGTCCACTTGTTGGAGGATCTTCCAATGTCCGAAGAGGAACGTCTGAATCTTCAAGCAATAAATGATCCAAAAGAGAAAATGGAAATGTTTTTAAATGAAAAGCTTCAGAAAGGAGAGTCCGCTTGCCAGGAATTACTGGACTGCTTAGAAAATAAAGCACCCCAGTTATTTCAGGGTGAGTACCATTGCTTGAGAGTGCAATTATTAAATTCTTATATATTATGCCAAGGAATAATGAATTTATCTGAAGCTCAGCAGTCAGGTTAGTTAGCATTTTTAGGAACGAGATTATGAAATATGAAAAAATATGTGTAAGAAATAGGAGCCAGCAGTAAAATTTTAGGAGCCGTGGTTTCTTGGCTCCCTGGAATTGTCAAGCCCCGTATTACACAGATGACATGAAGAAGAGGTAGATGCAAAATGTACATACACAAACGATAAAGGCAAATAGGATGGATATTTATATTTTATATATATATTATAAAAATAAATAAAATATTCACTACCCAGAATCCTTAGCAGTAGCGGAAACAATGTTCAGTGGGAAAACATGTCTTCTTGGCTTGCTTAGATGAGATTTTTCTTTCTTATTGGATATACAGTGGAGGGTATTTCCATAATTTTCTACCCCCCAAGACATACTTATCTCAGAGCGAGATCTGTAGACTTTGGAAATCTTGGCTGTCTTTTTCATCAATGCCTAAGTTTGAAAAATTAACTAACTTTATTGACAGATGGACACAGATATTACCGTAGTTAACTTAAGTTGATGTTCATTATACCCAGGTATTCCTGGGTTATTCAGCATTGTTTATGCACCTCCATTATGTTAATTTGTGGCTCCAAATTCAATTTTTTAGCTCAGAAAGCTTCAAAGTGCCCGAGAGCAACAGCAAATAATAAGCAGACTATATTATTAATTAATTCATCAAAACTATTGATAAATTGTTATGAGCAGTTGATTTGCATACAGAAGCAGTACAATATTGAATATCTCAGAAATTATTTATTTTAGTAAAAATGGCTAGTACCAGATTTTCAAGCTCTTTAGGAATAACCTAAAAATAGATTTAGGTGACAGAATCCTATTAAGTAAATACAAGCCTACAATAGACACAAAATGCACACAAAATTATACTAAAATGAAATGTAGGTGATATAGTAACAGAAAAATAGCTCTTATTGTCTTAGCCTTGCCACAGAATCTACTATAACTTTAATTGAATGAAAAATATTTTCTAGGTTTATATAACACTGGCTACTTGCACGTCAAAAATGACGGGAATAAAATATATATTTTTCTTTTTCGGGAATAAAATTTTAAGCCTCGCAATGCTGTTTGCCACCCAATGTGAGCACCTTCGCCTCTCATTGCGAGTCTCTACCCTGTCTACTTCCTCCCTTGTGTCTAATTTCTCCCCTTCTCTCCCTAATTTTATGCCTGGCAATGCTGTTTTCGCACGCAATGTGGACCCCTTCGGCACTCATCGCGAGCCCCGCATGGAGCGCCTTCGGCACTTATTGCGAGTCTTTCCCCCTGTCTACTTCCTCCCTTGTGTTTTATTTCCCCCTCCTCTCCCTCCCTTGTGTCTCTTTCCCCCTCCTCTCCCTCCCTTGTTTCTCCTTTCTCCCTCTCCTGTGCCTCTTTTTCTACCCTCTCCATCCCGTGTTTCTCCCACCTCCTTCCCTCCCTCCCGTGTCTTTCACCTCATCTCTACCCCATCTCCCCCCCTCTCCCTCCCCTGTGTCTCTTGCCCCCCTCTCCCCGTTTCTTTTCCACCTCCCATGTATCTCTTCCCCTCCCCTCCCTCCTCTATGTCTCTTCCCCCCTCCCCTGTGTCTCTTCCTCCCTCCCCTGTGTCTTTCCCCCCTCTCCCATCCTGTGTCTCCCCCTCCCTCCCCTGTGTCTCACCCCCCGCTCCCTCCCTTGTCTGTTCCCCTCTCCCCTGTGTCTTTCCCCCTACTCCCTCCCCTGTGTCTGTTCCCCTCTCCCCTGTATCTCTTTCCCCCTTCTCCCTCCCTTGTGTCTTTCCCCCCTCTCCATCCCCTTTGACTCTTTCCCCCTCCCCTGTGTCTCTTCCCCCCCTCCCCATTGTCTCTTTTCACCCCCTCCCTCCCGTGTATCTCTTTTCACCCCTCTCTCTCCCATGTCCTCCCATGTGTCTCTTTCACACTCTCCCTTTCCCTGTGACTCTCCACCCTCTTCCTCGCCTCTGTCTCCTTCCCCCTCCCTCCTCTGTGTCTCTTTTCAGCTCTCTCCCTCCCAAATTTCTCTTTTCACCCTCTTTCTCCCCTGTGTCTCTTCCCCCCTCCCCTGTGTTATTTCCTCACTCTGCCTCCCCTGTGTCTCTTTCCCCCCTCTCCCCCTCTTTCCCTCCTTCCCCTCCTCCTCCTTCCGTTCCCCCTTATCCTCCTCCTCCCTTTCCCCTTATCCTTCTCCTTTTCCCCCTTTCCTCCTCTTCCTCCCTTTCCCCCTTATCCACCTCCTCCTCCCTTTCCCCTCTTCCCCTCCCTCCTTCCCCGCCCTCCTTGCCCCCTTATCCTCCTCCTCCCTCCTTCCCCCTTATCATCCTCCCTCCTTCCCCTTCCCCCTTTCCCTTCTCCTTCCTACCTTATCCACCTCCCTCCTTCCCTTCTGCGCTCATTGCAATCACATATATAGTTGTGGATCTCAACAGGGGGCATCGCATCGTGAGGGCCGCAAGTGCGTGACCAACATCGCAATCGTCACCAACATTCGTAAGATCCACAACTATATATGTGCTAGTGCTTTTCTGATAAAAACAATTAGAACTAATGTCATTTGTATTAATTCTCTCAGATAAAAGAAATCCATTTGATGAACTATTGAGACAACTGAAACTGGAAGAGTATAAAGGATCTAAACTCACTTTGAAACAAGCACTGTGCATCGGAGTGGAGAGTCTGAGCAGAGATGAGCTGGAAAGTTCTGGCTATGAAGCATGGAATTTTCTAAAGAAACTTATTGCTTTGGATGGAACTGCTCGGAACACAAGACTAGACCAACATGAGCTACAAGGGGCATCAGGAGGGTTCTATTCTGATGATATTGAACATTCTTTTGATTTTGATTCTGAAAATAACCATTTCTTTTCCATCCATCCACTTGATGTTATTTGTGCTCTTCTACATTGTTCAGATAGTTTCTTGCAACAAGAAATTGTGTCTAAAATGTCCATGTCCCAGTTTGCTGTCCCTCTACTTCTGCCTTCTGGTGATGGGCAAAAGTGCACCTTCATGCTCTGGGCTGTGAGAGAGATTGTAAAGAAGTGGAGACCTCAATCATTAGTTAGTACCAAAGGGTTTAAAGAAAACAGCTTGGTGGACATATCCATGCCAATCTTCTCCTTCATGAGACTAGGAAAATGCAATATATCCAAGTCTAAAATCCTCAACCAGGTACTCAGCCCTGCTCATGCACAACATGACTTCTTTGTACACAGCAATCTGGAGTGCGGCTACAGTCCACAGAAAATATCAGATGGATTAGTGGAAATCACCTGGTATTTTCCAAGGGGCAGAGAAATGTCTGACATTTTCCCAGAACCCATTGCAATAACCAATCTACGCGGAGACTTATCGTCCAACTGGGCAAATTTTAGCTTTCTATCTCAAATTTCTTCAGCTGTGATTATTTTTGTAGAAAGTCTTGATGAAAAACAGTACAATTTGCTGTCTGGAGCGGGGAACACAAACTATTATTTTGTTATCTGTCCAGCCGATGGAAAGTGCCACAGTGGTAAAACACTAGAGTGGTTGAAAAAGTTATGTTCACTGTTAAAAATAAGCAGTCGAAATCTCTTGGTGAAGGATTCAAGGGCTAATGAAGCTGAATTGGTGAAGCAAATGCAAACTCTAATTAGAAATTTGATGAAGGGATACTCCAAGGGAATTAAATTGGAGGATGTGAAAGATACAGCCTATGAACTTGGAATCTATGTAGATGAGAGCTCAGAGGTTTGTCAAGATGCTAGAAAGCACGCTCTGAAAATCACAATGGAGATAAAGGATGTGGTACAGTATAAGAAAGAAAACATGAAACTACAAGGGGATCTGTGGAGAAAACTGACTGAAAATGAAAAAGAAATTTGTAGAATGAAAAAGCAAAGTGATGATAATGGGGAGAAGTACAGATCACAGCTATTTAATCAAAATTTGGAATTGCGCCGGCAGCAAAGCCAACATAATATTCCTGATGGCATTAAAACATTTCTGACCGCCATCACACAGTGTCAACAAGAAGAAAAAATGTATTTCTTGAAATGGTTGAAATATTATCTTGATTCAGTCACTAGGCATAATTTGTCATTATTACAGGCTGAATACAAGGAAAAATGTAATTTGTCTACCAGTACAACAGAACTTAAGCAACTGGACCAACGAATATCTGACAGCTGTTTAGGAGTGGAACATTTTCTGCGTGAGCTAGGGCAGTTTTATGAAGCTGAATGGTATATGGTTAAAGCTCTAAAGATGGACATAAATCAGAGACAACTCACTAATCTCCCAGGAGTAGCTGCCGATCTCCTTCTGGATGGGTTCCCATTAGAGCTGATGGATGGAGATGCCTCTAATATCCCGCTGCAGTGGATAAGTGATGTCTTGTTTGATCTGGAGAAGAAAACAGAAAAAAGATGTAGAATGAGAGTAATAACTGTGCTGGGAGTGCAGAGCACCGGGAAGTCTACTCTTCTGAACACCATGTTTGGTTTACAGTTTCCTGTGGCCAGTGGACGGTGCACGCGAGGAGCCTTCATGACTCTTATAAAAGTTAAAGAGAACTTCCAGGAGGAGCTTGGATGTGACTTTATTCTGGTGATAGACACTGAAGGTTTAAAAGCTCCTGAGCTGGCATCTCTGGAACACAGTTATGAACATGACAATGAGCTGGCAACGCTAGTTGTTGGATTAAGTGACATCATTATAATTAACATGTCTATGGAAAACATAACAGAAATGAAGGACACATTGCAGATAGTGGTCCATGCATTTCTCAGAATGAAAGAAATAGGTAAAAAACCCAACTGTCAGTTTGTGCATCAGAACGTGAGTGATGTGTCTGCTCATGAAAACAATATGAGGGACAGAAAGAAACTCCTGGAGCAGCTGAATGAAATGACAAAAGCGGCGGCAAGGTTGGAAAAAAAGAGTGGAATCACAACCTTCAGTGATGTTATGGAATATGACCTTGAGGAACACAGCTGGTACATCCCTGGACTTTGGCATGGCGTGCCACCAATGGCTGCGATAAACTATGGATATAGTGAAACCATTTTGTCACTTAAAAAGTATTTAATTGAATTAATGAAAAACAAGCTAAAGTCTCAAAGTCCCCAAAATATATGTGAATTTCTTGAGTGGGTAAAAAGTCTGTGGAATGCCATAAAACATGAAAAATCCATCTTTAGCTTCAGAAACAGCCTGGTTGCTGAAGCTTATAACCAGCTCTCAGTTAGATACTCAGAGTTAGAATGGGACTTTCGCAAACAAATGCACAACTGGATCATTGAAACTGAAAATATTATCAAGAATAAGTCTGTGGAAGAACTTCAAATAGAATTAGTTAATACTTTAAAAACATCAGTGGCCCAAAGTCTACAGAAAGAGGAAAGCAAAATGCTAGAACTTCTGGAAGCATATTTTGAATCTGGATCTGAAAATGTTCATCTTATAGAAAGGTACAGAGAGGACTTCTGCAAGAGTGTGAAAAGTCTGCGGAATGAGCTACAAGAATATTTAAGAGCTAAGATTGGAGAGATTGTTCAAATTCAAAGAGGGAAGAAGAATATACAAATAATCAAGGACAATTGTGTCAAAACCATTGAGGATAAAGTCAGCCAGCTGCTGGATAACTGTAGGAGTCGGCAATGTAAACTTAATGATCTTGAGCTGGAGTTGGAATTTGAGACCATGTGGCACAATACATTAGCTGGGTATCAGATCAGTTCATTTACAAAACAAAATGTTGACCAAAGTATGCTCCAACAGCTGAGGAAAGAGATGAGTAACAAAGGTAGTTCCATTAATGAGAGATTACTGAAAATAAAAAGTCTCTCAGAATTTTCTCAGAAACCTTTCACAATGCAAGATGAGTACATCGATCTGGAGTGGTACAAGAAGTGTGTAGACAAGGTGTGGTATCAAGCAGCAGGTGTTAAGGACTTTTACAGACAGGAATATAACTTCAAAACAAACGATCTTGCTGCATCCTTACTGGAAAGGTGCAGTACATATATTACAGAAAAAGTTAGTACCAAGGAGGATTATCATGAAACCTTCTGTCAAGAGTTGCTCAACATGGTCAATGAAAGGATTCGACAGAAAGATGTCTATAACCTTCAGACCACTGTCTTATTTGAGTTGGACCTGAAGATTCTCATTTTGGGGAGAGCAGCTTTGATGCTCCAGAAAATGCATGATGACTTTGTCCAAAAGAATGACCCAATGATTTGTCTAGCAATTTTAAAGTCTGAATATTTCTCTACTTTCAAAAATATTATCCACAAGACAGATGAATGTCGGAACAGAGCCCAACGTTTCTGTGAGCTGTGCCACAAGCCGGCATTAGCTGAATATGTCAACAACCATCTTGGAAAAGAAATAGTGAATGATATCTTATCAAGTGTTGACTCCATTAAATACAAGAGTCGTACATTTTTCCAGTTTACCGTTCTCAAGAAACTGATAGAAGACAATAGATTTGACCAATATGTGGAATACATTAATAAATATGAGATCTTTGTTAAACAGTGGATATTAACATACATCAAAGACAGATACAGGACATCTGAAGAGTTGGAGAAATTACAGTCATGTATTCTTTCATCTATCGTCATGAAAATCAGAGTTTCTCTTCAAGATTCTGCAATTCTAAAAAGTAACAGTGTATTAGACTTTTTGACAAACGTTTGTGACAAATTAAAGAAAGAATTAGTGATATCACAAAATGATATAAAAGTGATAATTTTTAAAAACAAGGCATCTATACATCAATTTGCAGCCGACATTGAGTCCTTCCTTACTGAGACAGGAAAAGACATAATATCAGAAATGCAGTCTTTGACTATCGAGAACGTGCTTGCTAAACTTAAACTGAAACCCGAAGATGAATTGTTTAAGAAGGTTTTTGGATGTGGGAAACAATGTCCTTTCTGCAAAGTTCCCTGTGAGGCTGGAGCTGCTGACCACAAAACACACTTTGCATCTGTCCATAGACCTCAAGGGTTAGGAAGATACAGGTTTGTAGACACCAATGTTCTGGTCTGTTCTCTGTGTTCCACAGATGTAATCTCAAATAAATCATTCAAAAATTCAGACACAGAATGGAAATTTCATCCATATAAAGATTATGCAGCATATTACCCAGATTGGTCCATTCAGCCGAACGCAAGTATCAGTGCCTCTGATTACTGGAAATTCATTTTCAAACAATTTAATAAGGAGTTTGCAGAAAGATACAAGGCTAAACCTGCTGACCTTCCAGATGACTGGTATACGTTAACTGAAGAGCAGGCACTTCAAAGCCTAAAGGAAACATTTCATATGAAATAAAAGATCCATGTAGAACATCTCATATTAACTCTTCTCCGTTTCTAGGATTTACTGTTAAGGCTTTATTATCAGTTGCTAGTCTAATAAACTTTACAGTTTTGCAATGATCTATTACTTATTGCTATTCATTGACTAGAAACACGTGAATGTTAATACAACCATAAAGAAATCCCACTATATAACAAAACCTCTGCTGCCATTGATTCTAAGCAGCGGTATGGAAATAAGGGGCACTGAAAATCTTAAAATGTTATAGTTAACCTTTAGTGTTATCTACAGTAAAGAGCCCCTGTCAATTTGAATATTATAGAGCCAGTGTAAAGGGCTCTGAGCATCTGGTCTATCACTTATTAGATCAACAAATATGTGTTTATAAAGCCAGCAGTAAATTCATCCATGTTCAAAATATTTTTGGAATGGATTGTTCTGAAATGTGGAAACATTTGCCATCCTCCCGCACATGACTCTCATTGTCGATGTAGGAGCCATGCTGATATGTGTTGCATTCATCTGGTAGGTGTGTCAAACATTCATTGTTTAGAAAATCATGCAACAAAAATGACATCATGTGAGGCATGGTAACACATGTTCATGGCATGGGCATAAGTGGAGAGAAGTCACATCCATGTGTTGAGGGTTCCTCCTGTGAACCACAATCAGTATCCCCCACCGTAATAATTATTAACACACCTCTAGATGAATTCTAGAATTAAAATGGAAGTTCACAGTTAAGTTACCTGGCACTTACATCAATCTTTTAAATTTAATCTGAAAAAAAGTTTATTAACATCCATAAGACAATTTATTCCATGAAAATAAATTTACAATAAATAGAGATTTATTACACCACAAATAAACCCACAGATGCTTTTATGAGCTTTCTGATAGTAGTGTCCCTAATACCACTGCTGTTCTAGACTGTTATGAACTGTTGTTGTTGTTCAGTCATTCCCAACTCCCCGTGACCCAATGGACATCAGCTCGCCAGACACATCTTGTATCTGGGTGTGCTAATCCGTAAGGTTTTCATGGCAAAGTTACTGGAGTGAGTTGCCAGTTTCTTCTCCAGTGGACCTCGATTTATCTGATCGCTCTGCTATGACCTGCCTCTCTTGGGTGACCCTACCTAGTATTGCTTGCAGCTTCATTAATGTACACAAGCCCCCTCCCCAGGACAAGATAAGGATCCAGAAGGGGGTGATGAATTGCGAACAGTGTGCAAATGACAATCTCTCTGAGTAGTCTCCGATTAACAGAGTTCTTCCAAATGTAATTTGATACAGAAAAAAAAAAAAAAAATAGGGAAAAACGACAAAAGGCAATTTTTTTTTATTTTCTTATATTTTTCTCATTAAATGTCTTGTTGTGAAAATATCTCTGCAATCCTTGTGGGAGTGATGACAGCCTTACTATGTATGTCTTGTATGAAATTATTTCAGATTCTAACATTACATTCCTTCTTGTAGTTGTCCTGCAACCTTCATCATCTTAAAAATATATAACTTCAAGAACTAATGTTTTAATACAATATATTTGTGGAAACAAAAGTCATTTTTCTTTTATATATATAAATATATATATATATATATATATATATATATATATATATATTACCATATATTTTATTCAAATATGAGGCTACTTTTATATTTGTATTTCACGGAATACATTTTTATGAATATAATCTCTTGAAACTTAAGTGTATGAATGTTTAATAAAATGTATCATTATCACCATAAAAGTAGAGATTCATTGATTCCATGTTGTTATGGTCACATGACCACTCTAAGTACTGTACGTTAGTAAGAAGGTGAGTAAGTAAACCATCAAAATAGAACTAAAAATAAAATATGTTTAAGCTTGTATTTTCTGATATATAAGATTCAGCTGCATGTAAGATGCATCACATATAATATTCATAAAAGCATATATCTTTGTAAATACTGATTTATTAAAAGCAGCAAAAACATGGTGTATAAGTAACAAGACTGCATGTCGGAAATGTATAAGATTCATTACTATGTACATGGATACCAGAGGTTGCACATGGAACTCATCCTAATTATTCACACCAATTGGATTGCTAAGCTTTTCATTATTTTTTGTTAAATATCAAGGCCAGTTAGTGCTGATCTTTGTAAACACTGATTCTCACAAAATTCAGTAATATGTTCAGTAACATGCCTATTTTATTTGTTGATTTGTAAACATATTGTTATATTAAGCTTTTCTTGTGCAGATACTATTTCAACTTATAGTTTTTGCTGAATAAAATCTGAGTGTTAGTGAACATGACTTGACTTGACTATGAAAATCTGAGAGAGAATAAAATTCACATTAGAGGAGATCAACATATTTCTTGCTAAAAAATGCTAGATTTCACACTTTGCATCATGTTTTTTTGTCTCACTTCTCCAGGTGTAATCCCCATACTTACCTGCAGTATGGGAATTGATTGGCTAGGAAGGAAATTGTCAGAAACATTGTTAGGAGGGACTTTACATTTCTTCAGTCTTCCAAAAGGTTCAATGAGAAAGCAAATCCCTCTTCCCTTCTATATACAACCACAGTCTTCAAAAACTAATATTTAAAAAAGAAAAATACTTGTATGCTCATAGTTTACATAGCTGTAAGTGTTTTAATGTGTTACATACATTCATTATTTAACCTTAGTTTTTAATCTTTTTAAAATAAAGTGAAACGTGTAATGACTTCTTTCACTTAAAGGGTTGCTGTAATTGTCCAACTTTCAAGACATTTAAATAATAAAGAGCAGTAAAACAGCTTATTATGATATTCTTATCTATTTTCTCAAACAGTGGCTGCACATTTTTCCATGTTCTGCCACTAAGTGCTGCTCAGTAATTAGACTGCAGGGAAGTTTGATGGATATCCTGCTACTGTTTGAAAAATAAGGGAAGAGTTTCAACCAAAAGTTGGTTGGAAAGTCTGCAACTTTCAATTTAAGTTTTCTCTGAAAGATCATCTTTATAATCACCATAAATGGAAAATCTGCTAATACTGAACTTTACGACTTAAAGGTCCTGAAAGCTGGATTATTACAATAGTTGTCTAAGGTGCTTATGACTCACCCCAATCGGCCACTTTTTTCCTTTGTATAACCCAACAAAGTCCTATCTGGAAAAGATGCAGGCTGTTTTCTCATTTGTTCTATCTCAGGCCTACACCTGTCAGAACTTTTCTACTAATAAAATCCCATTTTATGGTTTTACTATAATCTAATATTATATTCTTATTTTATCTTTTATTACTTTATATGCTTTCATACATTTATATATGCATGTATGTACATTTGATAATTCCTTATTCAGTATTCTCAAAAGAGCAGTGTCTTTTGTTCTGTAACACACATTACCTAAGTAAATCCTTTAGTTAATTAGAAAGGTTAATCAAAGGTCTCTATCTTCATTACATTTAAGAGATTACATTAAGTACACTACCTTAATGTACTCATACATATGTAGACATAAATGTCTGGTTCTCAAATAATAAATGCATCTATGAAATGTAACACATGACAGTTTTACATTGAAATGTCAAAATGTAAGAAGATATAAATTGTACTTATTACTTGTAGGTTAAAGGTTATTAGCTCAATGTATTTGATATTTTATTGTATTTATTGTTGAGATATTAATTGATATTGTGCCTATGGACCAAGAATTTATAATGTTCTTATTGGCTAACTCTCTCTGACATCACCAACTTCTAATTGTTTGCCAAATACAAAGCATGATTTGAATTTCTGATGAGCAAATTAAGTTTTAGTATAATTAGGAGAGAGAGACAAAAGGCTTGGGATCTATTATCTAAGAGCTGAAACCGACTCCTGGGCAGAGTCCATTAGAGAGACACAGATAAACCCCAGGGAGAAACTTTGGTAGACTCCTAAGAAGAATACACCAACACATACTATTGGGATGTTCCCAAAACACATAGCTAATTCAAAATGTAATTCAAAGAAAGCTCCACCCTCTTACATATCAAGAACAGGAAAATCATTTGAAACATAAGAAAAGATCCAGACTTTCATTGGGCTGAGTCATTTGATGAAACCAAGCACAAGAACTAGGTATTTTATCAACGTTATATCTCTCTAAATTTTATTTTTCTTACAATTATAGAAATATTTTGTTAATTTACTATAAAGTAGATTGTTATATCAATAAGTATCTGATATATAAAATGTCAATATGATTCTGTAACTTGTATGCTGACATACAATTTACAGACTAATTTTATAAATATCAAAAATATCAGCTGTTATAGCAATCCAATATATTTTGATACCTAATTGTAATGAAAAACATTTTCGCTTTCAAATTAGACATAATACCATATTAGACTATAAACGTTATATGCTATTAAAATGGTATGGTATCTTACTAAATAATAAATAGATATTTGTAAACATACCAAAATCATCTCTGATATCATAATTACCATATTAATTATCGTAAGCATATTGTGCATGTCTTATACATGATTATGTGGACAATGTGATAACAGATTCTTTATAATTGGTTGTACCTTGATATTATATCTATTACAATTGTTTATACCATCTTGTTATATTAAAAGAAACTGAATTGATATTATTTTTATTCATTGTAATAAATACCTTTTCATATAAAACAGTTCTGTTTATTTCATGAGGCCAAAGCTTATATATATCATGTAGTAAGAATTCATATCGTCGAAATTGGCAAATATATATAAAATATGTAATTTTTTAATTAATATTAATAAAGGTTATTGATATTAATAATATCACCATATTAATTGCCCAAACCCATGACAAACCTAATAATGTTAATGACAAAAATATGGTGTTCCTCCCTTACCAAGGTAACAGCCAACTGGTGTCATGAGGAGGGCCAGCTGGATCCCACCAGTTAGATCCTCTCTGAGAGTTTCTGTGCTAGCCATTCCCATGGAAGAAGGCCTGCTTCAGGATCTGTGGAGAGCAGCAATGTAATTCTGGAACGTCAATGCAGGATTTCTCGATAGTTGGAGGAAGCCCACAGCAAATGAATTACAAAATTACATAGAACAATATATACCAATATCAGGCATATTTAACATGGTTATAATTAGCACAACAAGCAAACACAAGAGGTGTACACTGGTGACGAGGGTCGCCAGATCCAGTCCAAACAGGGGAAACAATATTTACCATAGCTGTAGCCCTGGGCTAAAAACAACAAAGCACAGGGGTGTCATGCCTATCTTGTGCTTGCCAGGAAAGGAATCCCCTTGGGGGAAGACTGGATTAGGTTCCTTTGGGGAAAAAATAGAATCAGGTACCACAGTACTTTATTACAAGCTTCTCCCCCATGAGGGGTGTCACCACAACTGGTGACTGACATTCCCTGGTTCATGTCTTTGAGTCTTTGGAATATTCAATGTCATGATCTCATTCCAGGCTTCCTGCATTCAGTACTTTTCCTCCTCATACAATGAAGAGATTGAAGAGAGAATATACAGAAAATTAGTATGTAAAAATAAACATTTGTTCCACCTGAAAATCCAATAAAAAGAGACCTCCATACATTTCATCTTGGGCAAAAGATGTATTCACATTCAGTATATTAAAATGGTACAAACAGTTTCAGTATTAGCTGAGACGTTTAGTTTCCTATCCTTTTTCAGGCTGGTTGATGGATATCCAGTATAATTTCATGATCCCAATGCTAGCTTCCTATATTAGGGTGAAGTGCCCATGCACATACATCTGTGTGGATAGTGGGTCAAGTACAAAGTTCCACACTCTGTCCATGCAAAGTGCAATATCACTCTGTAAGGTCTTGTTTGTACTAATTCCATGTATTTCACTCATTGAATAAGACCCTGGTCTGCCCCCCCCCCCCATGCTTATGGTTGCTAGTGCTGTGTGTAGACCTCTGGTTCAGTTACCTTGTGCCAATCCATAGGTTCCCATATACATTCATATAAGATATATTAGGGGTTCACAATTTTTAGTAGTGAAATCTTTTCTTGTACATATTTATGCTTTTCCAGGGGGGGAAAACAGGCCCCTATGATTCAGGAGAATCCCTGACCTTCACTTCAGCAGGCTAATATTTATAGAAATGTTGGGCTTACAGAGGGAGCCAGAGAAGATATGTCTGAAGCAATTCCACGGTACCATTTTTATTACATTCTAGGGCTCAAGTTCACTGATGTCACAGTATCAACAGTTGCTGTGTTTAGCTCTACTGCTCATGTCCAATTTCTTTCCATTTTCACACAACTGGACATCCTGAAAGAATGAATCTGAGATATGCCAAACTGAAATGGTTTATTATTATGGAAAATTAGGAGAGATGAAAGGTATGGATAGAAAAAGAGATAGGACGAGGAAAGAGGTGCATTTTTATAATGTACTGTACAGCACCCCAACAACAGATGGGTAGGTGAAGTCTTGTTATTTATCCTCTAACTGCATCCATTTAACTAGGTGTCTGATAATATTTATTTATCAGAATACAGAAAACAAAACCATTATTTATTAATAAAGTGGGAATATAAGTTCAGTAACTTTCACACCATCTACTATTTCTCACTTCTCTTCTTTATTTTATCCCTTCTTCCGTTTCTTGCATTGTTTTCTTCCCTATTTACTTTCTATTTTAGCTAAGACCTCGACTTTGTTTTTTCAGCTTTCTCTCCCCACAAGCCAATTGGATTTTCCCTTTAAATCTTCTGCTCTTTCCTCCTCACCCCCTCTTAATTTTTATATTTCCCCCTCTTAGCTCTCACTTGTTTCAGCCATTTTATCAACCTGCTATACCAGCAGATGGGCTAAACCCAATTTTCCATGTTTCTGCAGTATGTTTCTGGTTTAAATACACACCTTCTTCTGTTTATAAATAGATTGATTAATTATCTACTTGTTACATTAATTCCTGAGAGCTGGATTATGAGGGCATGTTTTTATCTCTCCCTGTTGGAAGGAGTGGGAAAGGAGAGAACAGTGGGAATTCAGGAAGCATACTTAAATCATTTTTTTTTTACCGAAAGTGACATCACACCCCTGACCCATCACTGACCCAGAAACATGCTGCTGGCATAAATAGGTGCATGCACTGTATGACGACAGAACCTAGACTCAGAATTATCTATGTTAAAACTGTGGTATTGCAGGTTGCCATGGCAACAGTGACAGATTCAAACAGAACTTTAACTGTCTGCAGAGACTAAGTACAAATGAATCCCTAGCACAAATACTCAGGCACCCTATTGACAAACTGGTGGCAGTGGTGGGCTTCATTTGTCTGTCAGAAATACTGAGGCTGAGTTTTGTTCCCCAGCTATCCATTCCCTAAGTCTGATCCATATCAACTGGGGCATAGGAAAAAGCATGAAAGAGGTGTAATTCATGACCGGGCTCTCTGTGGATGTATTGTTGGGGTATGACTTGGGGCCCATGCAGTGTCGTTATGTGGCCATTGTGACCCAGGGCCAAACCAAATAGGCCACCTCCAGAGATGCAAAAGAGGAGCCAGAGCCAGCCCACCCAGATGCCAACATGGAAAGGGTTAGGGCCATGGGCAGATCCAACTGAATTTAGGTTGCATGTAAAGCATGGCCCTGCTGCAGATGCTTTACTGGCTAGGGCACTGACTGGGGAGACAGTAGCTGAGCAAGAAAGGTATATTTGGGTGGGCGACCTGTTGTACAGGGTGACCGATCCACAGAGGTACCTTCAGCCTTGGATGGCACTTCCTATTACTTTAGTTAACTGGAAAGGTGCAATAATGAATATTTTCGGTGCACCTCTATAATATAAAACAACTTAAATTTTATTAATCAATTTCACTTAAAAACATAATATTAACAAGTTAGTGTTATTTTTGCTATAAGCACATTAGTATTTTTATATATTTGGGTATCCTTAATGGAGTTTCTTAGCCACAATGCTGATAATAAAAGTTAATCCTTCAGCATTCACTGTATACACACATTCATCCCAACAACACTCATCGCACCAGATTGATTTCCAACACTTCAATTCTCACTAACGTTACTGGTCAGTGCCACAATTTTGTTAACATTAGTGTGCTTTTAAATATATGTGTTATTTTGCAGTATTAAGCTTTGTGACAGCTTGAGTCCTGGGGCTTTCTCATGCCACTCATCCTAAGCTATGTGCTTAATTATGACATTAGGCACCCGCCGCACATTTTGTGATGCAGATTAGCTTCACTCATCAATGTCTTACTCTCCTCAGTATTTAAAT
Source organism: Discoglossus pictus (assembly GCA_027410445.1). Lineage (NCBI taxonomy): Eukaryota > Metazoa > Chordata > Amphibia > Anura > Alytidae > Discoglossus > Discoglossus pictus. Next base: position 19,195,461 of record CM050172.1, read on the forward strand.
GGTCTGGGGGTGTGTACTATAATTAACCCTTTATTCACTTGCTAAATTATTTTATTCACATATACTGCTGTATAAAACACAATTTAAAATTCTATACATCTTGATTTTATTGTACAACTCTGAACATGATTTTAAACAGAAATGATTAACTCCAACATGGATACTAGAATTAAGGAATTCACAAAAAATCTACTTATCTGAAAGGATTAATTTAAATAATTAAAGTGTGCATAGTGTACCTATAACTTAATGAAAAGGTTTTAAAAATAATATCTATGAATAAATGAAGTACAACTAAATAAGGCAGAAAACTACTGAAGTATTCATTAATAAAATAATAATTAATAAAAATTGAAAACATAAAGTCTTTGTTACGGTACCCCCACACATATAAGGGGGCTCCGATCCAGTGATATAGGGACAGCTACTGTAGGACACCCAATCCCCCAAACTGGATCCAAGGGGAATATGCCCCAAGCCTGGAACTGGAACCTCACGAATAGCTGCTAGCAGCTGAACAGGAAAAGCACCCCAAGATGCTTACACTCCTGGCAGTCAGTCTGTAACAGCATCCCATGAATCCCCCCAAGAACGAGACATAAGCTCTGTGGTTGAGGGTCAAGCAGTGAACTCTCTTCTTTATTGAAACAACACACATTTTTAAACACTTCACATACACAGTAGGGGCAGTGACTACCTTTGGTCAACCCCTAATTACCTCTGGCCAATCAGACAGGGTTAAGGTGTGGGAGCCAGGAGTCCCCTCCCCCAGGAGCTGCCCACTAGGCGTGGCTAACTTCTCATTCTACCTCTGGCAGTGGAGAGAGTAACATCTCTAAGCTCACTTATTCCCCTGCTGGGAGTATGGGGAAACCCCAGGTCATCTCATTATTCAAGAGTCCCTACCCCCATTGTTCATGGTGCCATCTTGTCTGCTAAAACCCTTTTGTTCTGCTATCTCTTGTGTGGTTTAGCAGATAGTATTAAGAGGTAGATGGGCAACTCCTGACCAAGTGTATGAGACCAAAGATATTTGACTGCATACCACACAATACAATATTTTTACAGATATAATAACAACATTTTATAACCCAGAACATATCTGCAGATAGCTTAGGTCTGAGCACACATTATTACTGAATGGCGCTCAGACCACATACATACAGTTCAATGGCCATGGAACCAAAGTCTTTCTGCATAGGAAAATAAAGTATTTAAATGCCGGTCCATAGTCAAAAGGCACCAGGCGGGCAACCAAACTCCTCCAATGTACAGTGGCGAGATTGGTCTCATCACAGTCTTATATTAGTGTATTTATTGTAGTGGATTAAATGCACATTTGTTATTAATGGTTCATATATTATTATGTTTTAAGTTAAATTGATTACTAAAGTGAAAGGTTTTTAATATTACAAACAATTTGTGGGGAGTTTAAGAAGTTAAAACTGTGTATTTTTGCAGTTCCTTGCAGAAGCCTTGAAAGACACTATGATAGGTGGTCGTTCCCAAACAATATCAGGCAGCCCTGCTAGTTATTGCGCATGACATTCCCATAACAGGGTACCAAGGAAATCAGCACACTCGCCAACGCCTGACTGAGGCCTTTTATTGGCCCAGAGTATAATGAGATGTCACTAATTTCTGTGCCTCGTGCAATACTTGTCAACGCTTTTGTGGCTGTGCATGAGTGTTCCAGCCTCCCTTGCAGCCCATGCCCATTATAGAAATGTCACCAAGTGGCTGTAGATATAATTGACCCCTTTGCCAGGCCTATTAATGCGGGCAAGAGTTACATCCTCCCTTTGGTGTATTTTGCAACCCGATATCCGGAGGCTGGAGTTCTTGACCACATTGCAACGGCAACAGTGACTGATGCTTTTGTAGCCATTTTCACCCGGATTACATAAAGTTTTGTTAGATCAGGGTACCCAACAGTTATGACAGAAGTGTGGTGTGACACTGCTGACGTTGGCTCCCTATCATTCCCAGACCAATGTTTTTTGTGAGAGGTTCAATGACACCCTGAAGACTATGATTAGAGCCTTTGTGGGCCAGGAGAAGGGTTGGGAAAGTTGCTTCCACATCTCCTATTTGCCTATAGAGAAGTCCCTCAAGAATCCACAGAGAAGTCAGCATTCACCACCCCATTTGGGCTATAGCAGTATATGGAATTAGACGGAGGGGAGGTTGAGAATTCTGAATTTGTGGATTATCATGTGATTATGAATTAAAGTAAAAAAAATAAATAAACTCCTACTCCTGTGTAGGTCCGTGAGTAAATATCATGCTACTAGGTTGGTGCAGGTTAATTGGGCTAGGTAAAAGGAGGAGTGATGGCTATGTAAATTACCGCCGATTTTAGCTTACTATTTCTCTGTTAAGTCTGTGTCCAGTATAGAACACGATCGGGTGAATCCCATGCTGAGTTAAGCTTGACTTACCTCTATGTGGTCAAAGACCAGCTCTGACCAATGTTGAGACGTCCTAGAATTGGGCTGCCAATATGGGAGACTGTTTATATCTATACAGATAGAAACCTGAAACTAAAGGCGAAGGGTTATGACGTCATACATCAGGTGATGCCGTCGTCATAGAGACGCTTTTTTCGTTAGTTCACTGATGTGCGGTTGAAGCCACTTGCCCACATTATCAATGGAGTATCTGGTTTTAAAGAGTAGAATTATAGCTCTAAGAAGAAAATATATATAATAATAATGTTGTAGAATATAAAATAACATATTACCGAGGAGGATAGAATGAGTGTGTTGAGACTGTGTGAGAATCAATTGAACTAATTGAAAAAAATATATCTATCTATCTATATATATATATATATATATTCTAGATTTAAACATCTATATAGAGGATGGCAACATTAAAACAAAAACATATTTTAAACCCCCAGACAGTTCTAACTTCATCTTAAAAAGCAGTCAACAAACACCATGAGCAATGGCTTCGGAATATACCAAAAGGGGAGTTCAGAAGAAGTAACAGAAACTGCAGTGATAACAAAATATTTCTCAAACAAGCAGAAAACATTAAGAAGAAATTTGTAGAAAAAAATTGCCCAGAACAAGAAATACATAATGCCTTAGAAGAGATAAATAAAATTGATAGAAAAACTATGCTAGAATCTAAAAGCAAAAATAAGTAAGAAAATAAATAATATGAAATGTCTATCATCATGGATTATAACAAAAATCATAAACAGATTAAGAAAGCAATAAGAAAAAATTGGCATATACTCATGAAGGATAGCTCTTTAAAAGACATTTTGCCTAAAAGTCCAAAAATTATATTCAGGAGATCGGGTAATCTAAAAAACAGGCTAGTTAAATTTTTTTTTTTTTTGTAAATACAGAACAGACTACAAATAAAAAAGAGAAATGGAGATTTTTTAGATGTGGGCTATGTAATGCATGCAAAACCTGTAAAAATACATTTCCTAAAGACAGTATAGTGGAAAGTACTTCAAATACAAATCAAATTGAGGTATCAAACAAAATATCATGTCAATCTAGAAATGTGGTCTACATACTAGAAGGTAGCTGTAAGAAACAATACATAGGCCGCACCTCAAGACCTCTTCACAAAAGAATTGAGGAACATATCAGAAATATCAAAAAAGGTTTTCCAAATCATTCAGTTTCAAAACACTTTAAAGAAGTGCACAAACAAACCCACCCAGGAGAAATGAAATTTATGAGTGTTTTAGAGATTAAACAGAATTGAAGGCGGAAACACAGTAAAAACATTATCTCAAAAAGAAGGAGAGTTAATATATTATTTAAACACTATACCCCCAAAAGGTTTAAATTAAGTTTTTGACTTAAATTGTTTCATCTAATAAAATCAGCTACCAAGTCACTATCAAACTGCAATACCATGAAGTAACATTAGTTGGCAGCAAAAAAAATGGGGAAAATATACCATTTATCATATTCAATCAGCAAGAAGATATAAACACACAAATAATTATGTTATTAAATAAACTACATCATGAGTGTTAGAAAACTATTTTAACACATATCATGTTTTAACTGTACCTTGTAATTTTATAAAAGTTGTATATTTGTTTCAAGTGTACTATGGTGTAAAAAATATTTTTTTAATTATTTATGTACTAATTGAGAAGTTAATTGTAAATGCTGAGCATTATCAAGTCAATTAAGATAATGACTTAAATAGAAGAACAGAACAACACAACCACCTACTCCAGATCAAGCACAAGTGTGAAACTGGTTGAGTAATAATTAAACAGCTCCACCTGTGACCACCAAAGCAGGAGGGCTGCTGCTGCTGACCTGTGGAGATAAGGACACAGAAGACTGAAGGAAGCTATCTTCCATTTGTGGACAATATTAAACCTAATGTAAGCTTTTTATATAATTTTTTTACTATGTATTAAAACTTTATTGACCATACCTTTCTCTCCCTGATGACTGCATGCATAAAGCTGACTGCATACATAACCCTGCACAAGGAGAGCAGTGACAGGATCTGAATAACCTGACATAAATGTAAGGAGATTACCTACTTTTTAAAGAACTTTCCTCATTTACAAAACCTGCTACCTTACTTAGAGAAGCCTCTTTTCTCCTTGTCTATTTTTAATCACTAAGGAAAAAGAAACTGAAGATAAGCTCCAAGGATCTAAAGACACAATATAAATATATATATATATATATATATATATATATATATATATATATATATATAGTACTACCCTTTTCTTTATCTTTTCTTTAAAACAAATACAATTAAACAAATACAATGAATAAACAGCCAGCTAGTGTTACAGGCCTATCTTATATTGAGGGAAAATAACACCTAATGATGGGATCTGGAGAAATGGTCTGTTTAACTTCTCAAGAATTTACTGCATTATTAGAGGCGACTATCTAGCCAAACCCTTAATAGTGGATATACTTGAGTTCATGTTGTGGTGCGAGAGATCCTTAAACCTCTTATTAAAATGCTTGTGTGTTAATGGTGGGCCTATTCTGGGACAAATATTCGTGAAATCTACAGAAAGCGTAATGGAAAGTCATTTATTTTTAATTTATTTATTTTTTATATAATGGGGCAAAGTGAAGTCTGAGAGGAAAGAATTTTGAGTGATCTATACTGCTCTTAGTTTATGTGTCTAATAATGGATGTGTCGATGGTCTATATATATGCGCAATGGCAAATGAACATATACAGTATATGCACAAATAAAATGGTATATCGATCCTGTCTACGTCCTACAGTTTAATAGACTCACAGAAGTACTTGTCTTAAGACTCAATTTTCTCAAAGCTAAATCAAAGTAATAACGAGAACTGAGTTATTTTATATTCTTTGTGTCTTATCTATTGCTCCTCTTGCTTTGTCGTATAAGTGATAGTCCCAGGTCTAGATGTGCGGACTAGTTATTGATCATGACTCTAGGAAGGCAGCCAGGTCGATATCCCTGTTAAGACCTTCTGGTTCCAGTGTCTTGAGTTTGTGGATCCACTTGGTCTCGGTGCGTCTTAGAGTGAGTGAGTAGACGGTCACCTCCCCATCCTGGGGAGGGTAGTATGTGTTCCACTGCTTTAATTGTAATTCCCTTTGTATTGTTATTATGTTTCTTAGTGATGTGTGCAGAAAAAACATTTGTTAGTACTCCTTTGGAGGCATTGTTCAGATGCTCCCTAAACCTCTCTTTCAGGGATCTTTTTGTGCACCCAACATATTGCTTTTGCAAATGCAGGTATTAACGTACAGAACGTATGTACTGTTAGAATTAATAAGATGTTGTATCTTGTATTCCTTGCCTGTCGTATTGGAGAGGATTTTGTCCTTGTTTTCGTGTGGATAAAGCCACATGTGATGCACCTTTTGGCTGCGCATCTGTGGGTCCGGCCCTTTTCCGGGTTGGTGTTGTGTTGATATCAATCTTTTTCTCTTTCTTAAGCTCACTTGGAGCTAGAATGTTCTTAAGATTGGTGTTTCTTTTAAATGTGATCATCGGTACTTCGGGAAGCATGCCTCTCGGGATGTCGTCTTCTTTTAGAATGTGCCAATGTTTTCTCATGCTTGCAGAGATGGATCCTGCTGCTTTATTGTATTTAGTTAGAAATCTACAATTCTTCTCCATTTCTTTTCTGTTTTTTTGATGTTTCATTCTTTTTCATGAGTTCCGTTCTGTTTAGGGCTCTAGATTTATCTCTTGCCTCTTTCACAATCTTACTGTTGTATCCTTTCTTTGTTAGTATCTCACTCTCTGCATCATAGTCTGAGAGTTTGGAGCAATTTCTTCGGATCCGGCGGAATTGACCAAAGGGGATGTTCCTGATCCATCTCGGATCATGTCTGCTAGATATATGCAAATATCCGTTTGTATCAGTCAGTTTTGAGTATGGCTTGGTTGAAACCGATTTTTCCTCTCCTATAAGTATTACATCAAGGAAGGGGATGGAGTGCTCGTTATGATTCATAGTGAATCTCAAATTCATTTCATTGTTATTCACATGTCCAAATAAAGAGTTCAAGTCTTGCTCATTGTTTTCTTCCCATACCAGAATGATATCGTCAATGAATTGCTTCCAGTATATGATATTTTTGGAGAATGGGTTGTTATTCCAAATATATTTATCCTACCAGACGCCCATGTATAGATTCGCAAAGCTGGGGGTGAACTTTGTTCCCATTGCAGTTCCTTGTTTTTGTACATAGAAGGACTCTTCAAACTTGAAGTAAGAATGAATTTGATGGAAGCCACTATAAAGTGGACCTGAGCTTCCTCCATATCCCCATGTGTCTCCATGAAATATTTGGCGGCTTCTGCTCCCTGTTTCTGGGGATTCGATGTGTATAGGGTGGTATTGTCAAGGGTTATCCAATGATAGGGGTTTTTCCATTCCAGATGTGATAGGCTCTTCAGGATATGTGGTGTATCTCTAGTATACGATGGAAGTGTAGTGACTAGAGGTTGTAGAAAATAGTCCACATATTGTGATAGTTTCTCAGTCAGGGATCCTATCCCTGATACTATCGGTCGTCCAGGTGGGTTAGTAGGATTTTTATGGATTTTGGGGAGATGGTAAATTATGGCTTTCTTTGGAGCTAGTATATTTAGGTACTGGAACTTTTTTGTTGTTAGTAGCCCATCCCTCTGTGCTTCTTAAATCAACTGGTGATACTCTTTCAGGTATTTTCCAGTGGGATCTGTTTGGAGTTGTGTGTAGGTCTCTTAATTATTGACTAGGTTGAACGCTTCTTTGAAATAGTCCTTTCTGTCTTTTATGACTATCGCTCCTCCCTTGTCTGCCTGTCTGATGACAATAGAGGTGTCTTGCTTAAGTTGTCCAGCACAGCCTTTTCAGTTTTGTTGATATTGGATCTTTTTATGTGTTTTTTGGAGCAGATTTTTTCGATGTCTTTCATCAGAAGACTGCTGAAAACTGGAATGTGGTTCCCCTGGGACTGGATAGGAAAAAAATTGATGCTGGTTTGAGGTTGGAATGTATAACCTCTTGTTCTCTTGTGTTGGATCAGGTTGGATCTCTCATCATCCCACAATTTTTCCTTTATGTGGGAATTTTGTGTTTTGCCCGGGTTTATTAGATCCTCTAGTATTCGTAATGCGGCTGTGTCTTGTTATTCAATTCTTCGCCATTTTGGTTTTCCAGTATACCCTCTTGGTTTCTGGATATCTTTCCATAGTGACGTTGTAAGGTAAACTTTCTAATGAATTTATGCACATCAACAAACAGTTCAAATGAATTGGGCTCTGCATCTGGCGCAAATGTTAGACCTCTTTTCAATAATTGCTCCTCCATCTTGGTAAGTACTCTATGTCATGAATCAGCCAGTGGCCATATTGGATTTGGTGTGAACTATGCTGGGGCCATTTTGTGACTGGCAGCGGTGGCCATTTTGGGCTGGGTGGTCTTCCACATGCTGTTGCCATGGGGAGGAACAACAGGTTTGGGGCCCACTTGTTATGGATATATTGTTGTGTTGTGGTCTAGGGAATAAAGTATTATAAGTTTACCCCTTAGCATATCCCCATCCCTTCCATGTTTAGGCTCATTGTAATGGGTGTCATGTGAGGGAGCTGGTGGGATGTGTTGGTTCTATGTGTGTGAAACATTGTGTGTTGTATTTGTAAATATGAATGTATGGTATTATATTAGTATGTCATTATATTGTAGAGGGGAAGCCCATTGAATACAGCCACGCCTCCTTTGTTCCCAAAGGCCTGTTAATCCCATTAGCTAAGTATCCAGCATAGAACTAACAATGGGAAGCTCACAGCTGGAGAGCAGACAGGCAGGCACCCAGAAACAATGGGATGGCTTGAAGGCTTCTCAGTACCGGAGAAACTGGTAGTGGCCAATGGTTCATGAGTTGTAGTTTCCCATCTTGGACTATAAAAGAATGGTGGGATTCTATGGGGATATAGCTTGTCGATGGTAGTTCCTGGAGCCTTTCTTGGATCTCATTTTCGATGTGATTGAGTTTCTCCTTTCTTTTCTTTGGACTGTCTTTCTTCTGTGTTGTGTCAGGTCTTCTGAATATAAATATTTCCAGATTATATTTGTCCACTACAGCTCTATTTTGTGGATGGGTGTCTCTGGATGTTTTTCGGGGATGTTCATCTTTGTTAATGGAGCGTTTCTTCATGGATGGTCTTTTAGTACTTTTGGGTGCGTGTATCGGTACGTTTTTGCCATCGGTGTTCCATTGGGATCTTTTCGGTCTTTTCCTCTCTTGATTGTTAAAGCGTGATTGTTGTCTATTGTGATATGGTTGCTCCCTTTTATTGATGATAGATCTGTAATCCTCCAGATCTCTGCTGAATTTATCTCTCTTTTGTCGATAGATCTCACGGTCCAGTTTATTAATGCGATGTTTGATGTCCTTGTCAATTCTTTGACAATAAGGATCTTGATTGAATGTTGACAATTTCTTGATTGTTGTTTCTAATTGGCCTTTTACTTTTGTCAAATTCTCTTTCCTGAATTTAATTAGGATGTTCACTAATTTGTAGGAGCACTCTTCTAGTGCATCTTCCCATTCAGTTATGTGTCTTGGGTCCGACATGTCGAATGCACAATTCTTTTTTATCCTCAATCCTCTGGGGATCATTAGTTTTTTACATAACTTTCTAGGCAGGTTAAGTCGTACCAGTTCTGTACTTCCTGGCCGCTGTACTTCTCCAGGTCTTTTAGTAGGAACTTTGGATCACTATCTCGTTCTGTCCCTTGGTGAGTGCGACATATTAATAATCTTCATGATGCTCAAAGTTATTCAGGGTCAGTTGTGTGGTGTTGACATAAGATCCATATTGGAACCAAGCGTTGTTGTTTAATGGCTCCGCTTTTCTCCAGGACATACCTGCTGCTTCCCTGTATGGACAGTGGCAATTGCCCTCTGTCTGGTGAACACTAAGAAGTTGCTAGTTGGTTGGTGATTGGGAGATGTGGTGTCGGAATCAGGTAGGCCAAATCGCTAAGGTAGTAATGTCCAGGGAATGTTCTAAAGATGTTTCAATATCCAGGCTAATTTGTCTTATTACAGTCGTGAATTCCTTAGTCTTCTGATGTGCAGCTATTCCCCTAGACACTGTTCACACTTGTGTCTTAAAAGTAAACAAGGAAATAGACGGAGGGGGGGGTGGGGGTCGGATTCCAAATAGATCACGATCTTTACGTATGGGTGATCCACTGGCCTCAAACCTGGGTCCCTTGTGTAGTATTGTGTGTCTATGACATGTGTGGACTGAATCATATTGTTTGTATCATAGACACTGTAAAATAACTACTACACATATTTAAACTAATGTATTTATACTATGTAATACCAAGAACTGTGCCTGTTACAATTTAAATGTATATAAACGAACAAGGTGGCATTTATACCACCAAAATATACATATACGTCATTCTAATTGTATGATCAATTGTATCTATTCACTACGTTTAAATGTTGTTATTATAAATACAACTGTATTCTCATCCCTTAGATTGTAAGTCTGCAAGTTTTTATCCTAAGTACTTTGGGAAATTACCATGGACATTGGATTCCTAGCTCAAAGACAGGGCCCTCCTTCCTTTGCTAAATGGTAATCTGTGTTTAGCATTGCCTAATTTATGTACAGTGCTACAGAATATGTTGACGCGTTATAAATAAACTATAATAATAATAATACATCAAAGGTTAAAATCACTGAGGAAGCTGCAGACTATCAGCAGCTAAACGCGTTTGATAAACTTTTTATTGCACTTATCAACTGATTGTATCAAACTGGATTTTAATTTTATGAATAAAGAAACATTCTTTCAAATCACCATCGGGAGAACTCTTATTTTGTCACAAGAGGCACAGACTTCAGTCCACATGTGTCATAGACACGCAACACTACAAGAGGGACCCAAGTTTGAGGACTGTGGAACACCCATACATAAAGATCATAAGCTGTTTGGAATTCCCCCAAACCCCTCCGTCTAATTCCTTGTTTACTTTTAAGAAACAGGTGTGAACAGTGTCTAGGGGAATAGCTGCATATCAGAAGACTAAGGAATTCACGACAGTAATAAGGCAAATTAGCCTGGAGATTGACACATCTTTAGAACATTCCCTGGACATTACTACCTTAGTGCTTGGGCCTACCCAATTGGGACACCACATCTCCCAATCACCAACCATATAGCAGTATATGGTTATGCCTTTTAGGATGAAGAATGCCCCATTCCATGTCTCAACAGCGTGTTGACCACCTACTACACAGGTGCCAAGGGTTTTGCCCAAGCATTCCTTGATGACATTGACATATTCAGCCATACTTGGCAGGGACATGTAGCCACTGTCCTGGTTCAAATCTAGCAAGCGGGGTTGACCAGGGCTAATATGCTAAGGGGGAGGTGCAGTACCTAGGGCTCAGGGTAGAGAATGGGAGCTTCTGGCCAGAACCAGACAATGGAAGCCTCAATGGAGCTGTGATCAATCACATTGAGAAAGAAGCTGGTGTTGGCATTTCTGGTTATTGCAGGGTTTTACCTCAGGTTTAGCAAAGTCACTGATGGATCTCACCAGAAAAAGGGTGCCCCAGCTTATACAGCGGCCCCCCAAAAGTGAGAAAGCCTTCCGGGACCTGAAGGCTGCCCTAACTTCCCATGCCATCCTAGATGCTCCAAATTACTCTCGCCCTTTCTTGGTCCAGACAGATGCCTCCATATTGGGGCTGTTTTGAGTTAAGTGGATGACCAGGGTGAGGAGTGCTCCATTGCATACCTGAGCCACAAGCTGTTGCCCGGAGAGGTCAGCTATGCAGCTATTGAGAAGGAGTGCCTCATCGGTGCCCTAAATAAATTACAGTCCTACCTTTTTGGAAAGAGTTTGTGGTTGTTACAGATCACAATCCATGGTACTGACTCAATAGGGTTGCCAGGGACAATGGTCACCAGTTGAGATGGAAGCTGGCCCTGCAGACGTTGATACAGGTGGGATAGAGTTCATCAGAATGCTTATGGTCTCTCTGTGTGAGTGATTGTGATGACAGCCCCTGAACTCAGGATGCTCTATGTGAAAACTGTGTTTCCATGACAACAGTGACAGCAACAAACAGAACTTTAACTGTCTGCAGGATACTAAGTGCTGTACAGCCTGGTTGCACTAGTAATATATTCAGGCTCCCCCTCTCACTCCCAGCCTAAATATTCCTGACAGACCAATGAATCCCTGGCACCAATACACAGGCACCTTCTTGACACACTGCTTCTCAGAAATGTAAATACCACTCTTACACACACACACAATTCCACCACTGTATCATGGATGTCTCCAGGGTTTATCAAAATCTTCAAAACATTTTTTTCAAGTTAAAGACTCATTTAATGACCATTTCCCTTCCTAATCATGCTCTTAGTCATACTCAAAGTTTCCAAACATGTATATATTTCCATTGTACAGTGACTCTTTAAGTTTTGGAATGCAGAATTAAAAATGACACAGACAACTGCTGCCATTATTACTTTATAGGACAGATTTAGTATATTAAATGGTTATGAAATAGTAGAGTTAAATAACCACTTTTCTTTGTTTTCTATGGGAGATATTTATCAAACAAAGTTAAAGTTTATCCTCACTTCATAAATAGGCTTTATAGAAAACACAGGAAGTGAAAATAGCTTGTTTTACCTCCTCTTACAGGATCACTTTACTGCACTCTTTCCCTCTCTTTCATCTACAATGACCCTGTGTTAGCCAGCTCTGTATATTTCCTGGCATATGTGGACAACCATGGCACCTAAAGTTAACCTCTATACCATGGGGGTCCTCATGGACTTCTATGACATCCTCCCTACCACCACAGAGGGCTATATTGGACAGCTATGGACCATAACTGCCCCATGGGGACCCATAAGTACCCCGATAATCCCTAGCACATAAAAAAATAAAACTACATTAAATAAAAAATAATGCATTAAACCTGTAAAGGTAGGAAAATGTACATTACCTAGGCCCCCATCCTCACTCTTCAGCCCTGGATAAAGAGGCACTTCCATGCTGATTTAAGAATCTTCTTCTTTCTTGATTGAAGCCCTTGTTCCTCAGCTCATGGAAATGGGCTTCAGCTTGAACTTACCACGCTATAAAAACAAGTGAACCTAATGGAGATTCTCCTCTGAGGAGCTCCAATACAATTTAACAGTTTTTTAAGAGAGCCTTCACCTTGTATAATTCTGGGGATTGTGATTGGTTGAAATATGTTTCAATCATATTTCAGCCAATCAGAATTTAGTATTTGAATTACTCCCGCTCCATATTTGATTGGATAAGTCTAAACATTTACAATTCACAGACTGAAATAATGCAGAATCTAATCACCTCTGATTGTAACCCTATTATTTTATTAGTATGTGGGCACTAAATGTATCCGAGTTTAAAATATCTTTAATACTACCAATTTAAGATAATTTCATATGTAAAGTGCTAGAGCAAAATCTTATATATTGTTACATATTTGTTAATTTAAAAATGCCTTATACCCAAAATATGTTGCAGCTAGTGATGTCGCGAACATAAAATTTTCGGTTCGCGAACCGCCGCAAATGTTTGCGAACCGCCATAGACTTCAATGGGCAGGCGAATTTTAAAACCCACAGGGACTCTTTCTGGCCACAATAGTGATGGGAAAGTTGTTTCAAGGGGTCTAACAACTGGACTGTGGCATGCCGGAGGGGGATCCATGGCAAAACTCCCACGGAAAATTACATAGTTGATACAGAGTCTGGTTTTAAGCCATAAAGGGCATAAATTACCTAACATTCCTAAATTGTTTGGAATAACGTGCTTTAAAACATCAGGTATGATGTTGTATCGATCAGGTAGTGTAAGGGTTACACCCGCTTCACAGTGACAGACCAGACTCCCCGTTTAACGCACCGCAAACAACCGCAAACAGTCCATTTGCACAACCGCAAACTCCCCATTTGCACAAGGTTGGATACCAAGCTAGCCATGTCCCGTTCCATGTCCTCACTGATGTCATTGAAGGTCTCTTCCTCCACCCAGCCACGTACAACACCAAGGGTCCACGAAAGGTGACAACAAGCCCCCTGGGACGCCTGCTGTGTTTGGTCTTCCACCTCCTCAAAGCCACCTTCCTCCTCTGACTCCTCTTCTTCAGACTCCTCTCATGCATTGCCTCTCCCTGCATTATTATAAGGTGTGTTAAGTAGTACTACTCTTATCAGTTTAAAACCTGTTACAGCACATATCAGGGGGCGTGTATAAGGCCAGGATTTTTAGAACCGGGAGATGGAAAAAGATGCTTTGTTGGTCGTATCACTTCAATTTTGGGGCACTTTGAGACATTAGCTTCTTACGCTCAAACATGTCCTTTACAGGCACCTGACTATGGGCAAATGAGCAGGAACTGCTCAAGGCGAGAGACGCAGTGGCGGATGGTTGAGAGGGGGCAAGGAGGACAGCAGTGGTTGATGTGGCTGATGATGCTGGACCAGGAGGAGGATGGCGGCTTTGAGTTTGTGTGCTGCTTGTACTCATGTGTTGGTCTGGAGTCGCCCAAACATTAGGTCTCAACCTGTAGAGGATAAGGGAACCAGGCTACTCTAGACCTCATTCATCATTACCAGTTTTGACAAATTGGTACTATGCGTCCAAGCTACTGTGACAACAGATATGAGTGGCACTGTGCACTTGCAGAAGTTGGCAGAGTAGACGCCATAGGTCTGACACACACGCTTGCAGACAACTAACTGCTATGCGATCTATTACAGTAGAAAAAATGCTTTTTGTTTTAAATGTACACTACTGTTTTACCAGATATGAGTTGTGTGTTAAGTAATACTACTCCTATCAGTTTAATCCCTGTTATGTGCCTTTTTGTGTTTGGTTGTTGAAGGCACAATGCAGCACCAGGGGCCAGAAAAATTAGGCATGTACACATGCCTGAAAAATTAGGTATTGTTGATCTTGCAGCGAGCAGAGAAGAAGGTAGGCCTGATTCAACGCCCCAGCCCGCATACCCACACTCAGAGATTGAGGGGGGGACCTGAGAAGGCCACGGGTCGGAGATATAAAGGGGGGCCATCCCAAATAAGCACACAAGCGAGGACAAAGGTAGTGAAGGGGACATAGAGGCCCATGGACTGACGGTCGCCATCTTGGCAGGAAAAGGGCCCAGCAATTAAGCCAAACTGACCCAGCACAGGCAGCTACTTGAGTCAAACGCTGTACAATTACACCTTAATAAAGCTGAAACATGCAGCAGCAGGGATTCTAAACGGCCACACGGGGACAAGGAGGCTAACAGCCCCCACAGTCTCTGCACCACTCTTTTTAACAGATAACCCAATGGGCTAACCAGGGACCTTGCCCACATAAAAAAACAGAATTTTATTGGAGGAATTATTAGTGTCTTTACCCCCCAAGAGAGGACATAATATACAGTATCTTTAGACTACCTGATGGCCAAACCTTTGGCCCCAATGCTATCCAAGAAACATTTCAAAACTTTATCTGACTGGGGGTCTATAGAGTGACGTTAGTACTGACCTTTATATGACTGGGGGTCTATAGGGGGACATTAGTACTGACCTTTATCTGACTGGGTGTCTATAGAGGGACATTAGTAATGACCTTTATCTGACTGGGTGTCTATAGAGGGACATTAGTACTGACCTTTATCTGACTGGGTGTCTATAGAGTGACATTAGTACTGACCTTTATATGACTGGGGGTCTATAGGTGACATTAGTACTGACCTTTATCTGACTGGGTGTCTATAGAGTGACATTAGTACTGACCTTTATCTGACTGGGTGTCTATAGAGTGACATTAGTACTGACCTTTATATGACTGGGGGTCTATAGGTGACATTAGTACTGACCTTTATCTGACTGGGTGTCTATAGAGTGACATTAGTACTGACCTTTATATGACTGGGGGTCTATAGGTGACATTAGTACTGACCTTTATCTGACTGGGTGTCTATAGAGGGACATTAGTACTGACCTTTATCTGACTGGGGGTCTATAGAGGGACATTAGTACTGACCTTTATCTGACTGGGTGTCTATAGAGTGACATTAGTACTGACCTTTATATGACTGGGGGTCTATAGGTGACATTAGTACTGACCTTTATCTGACTGGGTGTCTATAGAGTGACATTAGTACTGACCTTTATATGACTGGGGGTCTATAGGTGACATTAGTACTGACCTTTATCTGACTGGGTGTCTATAGAGGGACATTAGTAATGACCTTTATCTGACTGGGGGTCTATAGAGGGACATTAGTACTGACCTTTATCTGACTGGGGGTCTATAGAGGGACATTAGTACTGACCTTTATCTGTCTCGTGGTCTATAGGTGACATTAGTCCTGACCTCCTGCTGCAGTATTATTACTCCCAGTACTCCCAGGCTTGCTACTATTAGATATAAAAACCTCAGTTTTGTTTCCTTATCTGTTGGTAACATCAAAATATGATTATTAAATATTTCATATTTGTTTGTTTTTTTCTCCCAAAGTGAACCCCTTTGTGTGTGTCCCACAGATGTGGCGTTTCCGCTCTGCGTATGTTGGATTTGCACCACTCAAAAAGTATGAAAAGAGATCCCCCCCCCTTGAAGCCCATTAATGACATCATCAGTGTAATGGAACCCATCACTGTGTTACCCTGTTTTATGATTATTATGGTTAAAATATGATCCTACTATATGTATGTTGGTTTATGCTCTGCAGAATATTAGCCAGACTTTTGCAGACCTAGGCTAATAGATAATCCTATTACAGAGATTCAAGAGATAAGAAAGTTGTAAAGGATCCTTGCATTTTCCAAAGTGTTTTCATTCTCTGATAAGAACAAAGAAGGATGATCTAATTAATGTCTGATTGTATCCAAGTTGCCAGGGAGGTGTGGCTCACCTATTGTCCCTATATGTGTATTGTGTGGGGGATATGGGAAATGTCTGTGTGTTATGTGTAAAAGATACTTTTACTAACTTTTGAACCCCTGGTCTGATTCATGCCATTTTTTAATATGTTGTTCCCCTGGGTGAGAGCTATTGAACGGTGCTGGACTTAAAGGGGTACCCCCTATTTTTGGGGTACATCCAGAATGTGGTTAAAATTGTGTCTGTTTTAATTGTGTTACCTGTTATCTGAGGGGAGGAGACGTGGGGGTTGAACCATGTATATAATTGGCTGTGATAATTATGTGGGTGTAGCCCTTCGGAGGGCACCATTGCATAAAAGGAGACTCCCTGTCATTAAAGGATAGTTCTACTTGACCCTTCAAAATGTAGCCTTGTCTCGTTATTGGAGGGGATCGCTATCATACTGGGGATTGCTATGCTTTTGCATACTCCCTTGAGCTGTAACTACTGAACGCTTGTTCCTGATGTACTATCCTTGGAGTCTGTGGTGGTTTTGGTGTCCGGTGCAGTGCTTGTAGGCCTCGACGCAAGCTAGGACGCGTCCATCAACGGAGGTACCCGGTCGGGGTGCCAGTAGATCCGTTACAATCAGTAAATTGTATGTAACAGATTCCAGTGTTTAGGGTTTATAACCCAATACTGCGATAATATCATTTATGACAAAAATCCGTATTTGTCGTATTATTCAGACGCGCGTGCATCTTTGTGTTACATTTCCTGATACTTTTATTATCTTGATCTTTATATATTTACTAGCGACTTGCCCGTCAAAAAATGGCGGCAATAAGATTGTAAGGCAGGTAATGGTTTGGACGAGACATTCATTTTGTTGGCGGTCGGATATCCTTCGGCGCTCATTGCGAGGCTGTTGGTTGTATTTTTTTTCTGATAGGCGCTTTTGCTGTTATTCTTTGGTCGGCGGTGATGTGTTTTTTGAGCTTATTGCAAGGCTTTGTGTGCTATGAGCAGCGTTGGCGCTCGTTGTGAGGCGCGCAGTGAATGGCTTTTATGTTTAATGTGATAATGTTTTTTTTGTGTATATGTATTTTTGTATGCTAATGAAATAATTACTAAATGAATATACTTTACTTATTTGTAAGTAATATATGCAGGAAGCATTGTGCTGAAGAGCTGACAATCTGTTTTCATGTTCCTGCAGCATACAATGTAGGTTTTCAGTGCTGTGGAGCTGCTGTGTAAGTGTCAGCAATGTGTGCAGTGTGTAGTGTAAATAGGCTGCGTGCGCGAGTGGAAGCCGTTAGGGTAGCTGGGTACTTCCGCATTGTGTAAGTTTGTGTTGTAAAATGGCGGGGAATGTGTATGTGGTAAGCGGGTGTGGATGATTTAGCGTCCTTGTTAATAGTGTATCTTTACCTCGTAAGGCTTTTTAGGAAAATCTTTTTTAGTTAACTCTTCAGGTTATTGATCACTGGATATATTAATTACAAATAGGTAAAGTATTTTAGTAATTAATTAATTCATTATTATTAAAAAAAAATATATAAAAAAAATACGCTTAATAGCTTATTTTACACTGCGGTTACTTTACATACATTAACGCTTCGCACTTCCTAATACATTTGTTCATTCACAATAGTTATTATCGTGCATTCATTTAATAAGTATTAATTAGTAATGGAAAATAAAAATGTAGACTTTACACTACACTAAAATGTTTTACTTTTTACTCTGCAGTTATATATCTGGATTACTGCTCATTGGCTGCCAGCGATAGCACTCTCAAAGCAGTTACAAATCTAAATCACTTTATTATGCTCTGAGACCTGAATACATTTTTTAATTTACACTGCACAAAAAAAAATATATATTTAACACTGTACTTATATATCTGTCTTTGCGATGAGCGCCGAAGATTGATCGTTGCAAAGCACGAAACATGAAGGACACAAGGGAAGAGGCTCACAATGAGCGCCAAAGGTCCTCAGAGTACAAAAAGCATCACATTGTGTGGCAAACAGCATTGCCATGGCTTCAAACTTTTTTATTTATTATTATTGCCCCGTCATTTATGCCAGGCAAGTTGCTAGTGATATAATATAACATAATACAATACAATATTATACAGTACACATGGGTGTTGGAACTTGGGGGGGGGGGGGGGGGTAAGGGGTAACCCCCTCCCCCCCCAGATTTCTTATCGTATGTATGTATGCGTATAGAAGCTAACAGGGGAGGAGAGAGGGGGAGGAAACACAGGGGAGAGGGAGAGGAAGACACAGGAGAGGGGAGAGGGGGAGGAAGACACAGTGGAGAGGGGGAGGAAGACACAGGGCAGAGGGGGGAAGAGAAACAGGGTAAGGGAGAGGTGAGGGGAGGAGACACATGGGAGGGGGGAGAGACACAGGGGAGAGTGGGGGGTAGAGACACAGGGGAGAGGGGGGAAGAGACTAATGGGAGGGAGTGGTGAGGAGACACCGGGGAGAGGAAAGGGGGTAAAGACACAGAGGAGGGGGGAAGAAACACAGGGGAAGGGAGAGGGGGTAGAGACACAGGGGAGAGGGGGTAGAGACACAGGGGAGAAGGGGGAAGAGACACAGATGAGGGGGGAGAGACACAGGGGAGAGGGAAGGGGGGAATGACACAGGGGAGGGGGGAAAGAAACACGGGAAGGGAGAGGGGGGTAGAGACACAGGGGAGGGGGGAGTGACACAGGGAAGAGGGAAGGGGGAAAAGACAAAGGAGAGGGGGGAAAGAAACACTGGGTAAGGGAGAGGGGGTAGAGACACAGGCAAGGGTGGGAGAGACACAGGGGAGAGGGGGGGGAGAGAGACACATGGGAGGGAGTGGGGGGGAGACACAGGGGAGAGGGGGGGAGAGAGACACATGGGAGGGAGTGGGGGGGAGACACAGGGGAGGTCTTCTGCTTTATTATTATTCTTATTATTATTACTATATAATGTGTAGATGTACCGGCTGGGCATGCTCTTGTGTATTATTATTATTATTATTATTATTATTACTATATAATGTGTAGATGTACCGGCTGGGCATGCTCTTCTATATTATTATTATTATTATTATTATTATTATTATTACTACTATATAATGTGTAGATGTACCGGCTGGGCATGCTCTTCTACATTATTATTATTATTATTATTGTTACTATATAATGTGTAGATGTACCGGCTGGGCATGCTCTTGTGCATTATTATTATTAGTAGTAGTATTTTACTACTAATAATAATAATAATGCACAAGAGCATGCCCAGCTGGTACATCTACACATTATAAAATAATAATAATAATAATGCATGCCCAGCTGGTACATCTACACATTATATAGTAGTAATAAAAATAATAATAATGCACAAGAGTCCTTCAGCACTGCACTGGACACTGAATAAACTTGCCTAGCTATGGTTTTCCCTATTGATGCAGTATCACCTACACTCTACCTCCTCTCAGTAAGACTGCAAGTTAGTTATGATTCCAAAATGGCTGCTGTCCATGAGGTAGAAGGGTGTGGAAGGGAGTGTATGCTGCTGATTGGCTGGAATGTGTCTGCTGACTGTGACATGCAGGGTCAAAGTTTGCTCAATGATAAAGTATTGGGGGCGGGTCGAATCTCGCATATGTTCGCAGTTCGCTGCGAACGCGAACATGCTATGTTCGCCGGGAACAGTCCGCCGGCGAACTATTCGCGACATCTCTAGTTGCAGCCAATATTGGGTAATATTCATATTGTATCAAATTTAAATTATCAATGTATTTGGTTAACTCTTGTATCAGTTTCCTATTTTTGACTATTTTCAAAGTTTAATACAAAAAACATTCCTCGTGCGTCTTCATCACACACACACACATATGTAATTTTATAATAAAAAATGTATTAATTTCATAAAAAGCTGAAGCTTAGACGAACTACGGCAAACATTCAATTTCAAGCCCGTATCTCTTTCGCAGACAGCTGTAGTGAGATGCCTGCTCCTGATTGCGATGCAATTCAATTGCTAAAGCCCGCAAGTTACTCCCCCAAAGCCGAAACCATAAAACATGCACTGGTTCAGGGCAGGAACATGATCAATTAAGCAAGCTCTTAACCTCCCATTTCAAATCAGCCAATAGAAAATGAGACTGTCATTATTACGGCAGTAAATCATGTAGGTTACATGTCAATCAATTAGGTTCAGGAGTCCGATATGAGATCAGACTCGCAAACCCGCAAAATAAAGAATAATGAAAATGAATGCCAATACTGTTCTAATCCATATGGGTGTACTGATATGTATTAACTCATTGATACCCGAGATCGATTTAGTCCTGAAATGAAACATAAAAATAAAATAAAGTTCCTGAAGATTTGCGGGCTTTGGACTGTTGTGCAATTCATTTTAATGTGAACCCGGCCGGTGTCCTCAGTCTCTTGGTTCTAAGACATATGCTGTATATGGTGATACTAATCCACTGTATAATGTACGTATAGTGTGATGACGCCTTGTGTTGCGTGTAACCGCTGAGTCTGATGTTGTGTACTTTCCACATGTGAGTAAAGGGGTGTCCCAAAGCACAAGTACTTCAGACCGTTTTTCATAAATAAAAGTATCTTTATTGGCAGACGCGTTTCGCTGCTGTAATCTGCAGCTTCCTCAGTGACAAAAGATTTCCTAAAACAGGAGATTGATAGGAGTGTGCATGAGTATGCATGTTCCGTAGTTTACAATTATAAAAGCGATAAACATACAACGTAAAATGTAACCTTTATAATAACTAGGTGTGTATGAATAAGGTTTATATGTCTTGTGTGCATAGAAATATCAAGACTAATAGGATTACTGATGGATCATCAAAGTGCTACATGATGTGTAGAGAGAGGACCTTGAGGGCAACATAAGGCCTGGTATATATGTGTTTGTGGTTGTATCTGGTGTACATCTATGGAGTGGTGGATCCTCTAATATGTGTAGGTAGCTGGTGATACATATAATTGCTGTTGTCCAGTTGAGTAGCGATAAGAAGTTCTTTATAGTTCCATACACTTATGGTAGTTACTAACCCTCCTTTGGGGATATTCTGACATGGTCGGGGTGGCCCCGTAATTATGGATATAAACAGTATGTGCTATGAATAATTTGACCTATCTATTTGGGAATACAGGGCAAGGAGATTATGCATTTATAGACCCATATACATAAACCATATTATATAAAAGCATAAATGTATATGGATTTAAAAACATAAAAATGTACAGCATGATATGTAGAATATAAGGAGCAATAGTGAATGATACACATATATAAAACGTAAGACAATAAGGATAAGAGTGTGGATTCATACGCAAGAATCACAGCAATATATAAGGACATGTACAACCATGATATATGAAAGAGGGATCATATACACATGTACTGTATATATAATAGCAACTTGCCCGTCAAAAATTACGGGATAATAAAAAAGTGTTGACATGCTGTTTGTCACACAATGTGAGTATACTGTGAGCCTCAACTATATAGACCCCTTTAACACACTAATGAACGCATGTAATCACATATATAGTTTTGGGAGGGCCTCAGTCGCCGGCATGGAGCGCCGAAATGTACGTAGTTACAAAAGGAAAATACAAGATAAGTTACAACCCATTACGACCTCGCAAAAATTGTCCGAAACTCGCGCACATGAAAACATACAAATACATAAAAAGCTTACCGACAGGAAGAGGAGGCAGCCAGGACCTCGAAAACTGAAGTTACACCTCAATTTAACTAAAAATCAAAGAGTTTAGACACTCCAAAAATCTATAAGCGAGAGAAAAAATGGCCGCCGAAAAAATGAAACCGAGGCTACAGCAGTCTAAAGACGCAAAACACCACCAAACACCTACGGATTTCCCGAAAAAGATGTACGAGATTCAAAAACAAAGACGCAACCTGCGCAACCCCAAAAACATTACAAACACAATAAATACAAACAACAAACACATAAAAAGCTTACCCACAGCAAGGGGGGGGGGGGCACCCAGGACCTCTGCAAGTGAAGTTACACCTCAATTTAAGTACACATTTCGGAGTTTAGACACCCGAAAATCAGCTAAGCGAGAGAAAAAATGGCCGCCGAACAAAACGAAAACGAGGCTAAAGGACCCTAAACACGCAAAACACCCTCAAACAGCTACGGATATTCCGAAAAAGTCGGACGACATCCGAAACGAAGGACGCTAAATAACCCACAGCCGCATACCACACATTAGCCGCCATTTTACAACAATAACTTATACAATGCGGAAGTACACAGCTACGCTAACGGATTTGCCATACTCTATTACTCTCCACACATTCATCACTCTTATACAGCAGCTCCACAGCACTAATGCTGCAGCAACATGAAAACAGATTGCCAGCTCTTCAACACAATGCTTCCTGCATTTATTACTTCAAAATAGGTAAAGTATATTACTTTATTAATGTATTATTTATTTTATTATCATACACCAAACAGCATTAGCTCACTTACAATTTCATTGCCCTAATTTTTTGAAGGGCAATATTCTAGTACACCATATTAACCCGTCTCTTATGGGGGTCTATACAGGCTCTCATAAGCCTCTATTTACACCCATTAGTCCCATAAGGGTATTTAAAAAACCCTTTTGGGAAAGCTAGAAGCCTAACATTACCCATAAGTGCAATGAGGGTTCTCCAGTACCCTCATGACACTAAGTACAAACACTAAACTGCACTAAACCCACCCCAATAAGCTATTAAATCTAAACTAACCCCCCTGTACACTAACCTATTAACACCTACACTACCTACCTATCCGCTAATAAACCGCTAATAGTGGGGACCCCACTAATTTCAGAAAACAATAAAACCTAAGTCACAGAAAATATAAAATCAATATTACAGAAAATAACAAAACCTACATTACAACCCCCCTCCCCACTACAGAAAAGAAAAAAAATTACACACCTGAAAAGGAAATACATACAAAATATATACATTACAATACAATAGAAATCAAATCAAATACAATACCCCAATGTACGATACATAAAATCCTATCTAACATACACACATACCCCCCTATCTATCTAAAATAAATCCCCCCTACCTAACATACAATACATCCTATCTATCTAAAATACACCCCCTATCTAACATACAATAAATACTATCTAACATACAATAAATACTATCTATCTAAAATACATCCCCCTATCTAACATACAATAAATACTATTAAATATAAAATAAATCCTATCTATCTAAAATACATCCCCCTATCTAACATACAATAAATATTATCTAATATCCAATAAATCCTATCTATTTAAAATACATACCCCTATCTAACATACAATAAATACTATCTACAGACACAAACCCTAATTCTAACCTAAAATAAAATAATTAAGACCACTTACCTTTGCAGATGTCCCTTCAGATCACCAACCTAAGGAAAAAAAATGAGTAGAACACATTTACATACAATAAATAAACATTATAAACATTCTAAAAATTCTACTCACCTTTCCAGCATGTCCCCGTCCTTCTTATTTTCTTCTCTGACAAGGCCACTGTTAAAAAAAAAAAAAAACATTACATAACTACAACATACATACACACATAAAATAAAATATACATAATATACATTGAACTTACCTCCCCGCGATGTCCCCGGACTCCTCCTCTTCTGCCTGGCTGGGCCCTGGAAGAATCCCCAATCTAAAAAAATAAAAATAAAAAAAGTAACGGAGGTCTGCACTCGTAGACCTCCCGACGCTAATGAGCCTCCTAGAGACTTCTCCAGAAGAAAATTGGCAATGGCGCCTTCTAAATGGCTGAATAGGCTGTCAATCAAATTTCAGCCAATCAGAAGGGGCCAAAGCGTGAGCCAATCAGAATGGGTTACACCCCAAAAATCCCACTCTGATTGGCTAATGCACCTGTCAATCTTTATTTAAACTTTAGCATTCCAATCTCCTATGATGATAGTAACATATTTTCTTGATGTTATATCTATGACGTGTTGCAGATCTTCATAGAACTGGACAACTTCAGCCTCTTCAGCATCCATGGTTGGAGCATAGACTTGGATCACTGTGAAATTAAATGGCTTGCCTTGAATTTTAATTGAAATCATTCTGTCATTTATTGGGTTGTAACCGAGCACTGCTTTGGCCACTCTTTGATTAACTAGGATGTCTACTTCATTTCTTCTGCAGGATTCTTGTCCACGGTAGAAGATCTGGTGGTTGTCTGATGTGAAATGTCCCATTCCAGTCCATTTAAGTTCACCAATTCCCAGGATATCAATGTTCAATCTTGTCATTTCATTCTTGACCACATCTAGTTTGCCTTGGTTCATAGTTCTAACATACCAGGTTCCTATTCTGAATTGATCTTTGCAGCAGCAGACTTTCCTTTCCCCTCCACATACCTCCGCAGCTGGGTGTCCTTTCGTTTTTGGCCCAACCACTTCATCAGATCTGGTGTTACTTGTACTTGCCCTCTGCTCTTCCTCAGTAATGTGGTAGGCACCTTCTGACCTGAGGGGCTCATCTTCCGGTGCCATATCGTTATGTCTCTGTTTCTGCCTGTCTATAAAGTTTTCTGAGCAAAGATACTGGAGTGGGTTGCCAGTTCCTTCTCCAGTGGACCGCGATTTGTCTGACCTCTCTTCCATGACCTGCCCATCTTGGCTGACCCTACATGGTATAGCTCACAGCTTCATCGAAGCACAAAAGCCCCTTCACCACGACAATACTACCTAGTATTACTTAGAGTTAAAGGTCCATTTACCTCACTATAAGGGCTTCTTATGGTGGGAAAGAGCACAAGATTCTATGTTAACATGAAATATTGCTTTCAAAATGTTTTTAGGAGTTTTTTACAGTGGTGTGCTCCAAGTTGTGCTGAATTAACTGGCCCTTTAAGTTCGCCTAAATGGCGGAAAAAAGGGTTCCTCATAGAAAGGCACTATAAGAAAAGCCTTCATCGAGGCCATCCGGTGCCTCTGAGTGTAATCTGTAAATCCGGTTACATTTTCTGTAATAGGACTTTGTCAAGATCACCTTACGTAGGTCACAACATGACTCCATCGATAGCATTGAATGATAGATCATTGGGATTATTTTGATGGCAGGATGTAACATATCGAGCAACAGGAGGGTCATATTGTTTTTTGATGGAATAGATATGTTCCCATATTTTCCTTCTTAAGTGTATACATGTTTTTCCACTTATTACATAGGTAGGTTATGACATATATTACACCCACTGTACTGTTGTTAAAAAGCCTTTTTTAAAAAAAAAAATATTCCCTAGTAAGGGGATTGACATTCCTTTTCTTTGGTCTCATATATTTGCAGCTAGTGCAATGTCCACAGCAGTATCATTGTTCTAATGGGTTTACCCAAGTTTGTGTTTTAAAAGCATACCTAAGTTTGCTGGATTATGAATTCATCCAATAGGGGAGAATTAGTAGTGTAAGAAAACATTTTATTTTAGTTTGCATTAAAAATAACTCAATCAGAAGCAGGCTAATACATTGTATCACTCCAACTCAGTGGCTTCAGGCCAGCACTTCCGCTGCTTCCTCTTCCTGCTGTCTCACAGACACTGTGCAAACTGTCTCACTTGGGATGTAACTGCACTTATTACTAAAGGCTGCAAAGAATAAAGAAGTCTCTGCTCACTCACCTCTCACTTACTCATCCCTCACTCCACCCTTCCTCACTTCACTCACTCTATTCTCACTCACTTCACCTTCCACACTTGCTGCATCCTCACTCACTCCACTCGGTCTACTCATACTCAGTCGACCCACACTCACTACACCCTTACTCACTCCACCCTCACTCCACTCACACTCAATACTACACACTCACTCCTCACTCCATCCTCACTCACTCCAAACTCACCACTTATTTAATCTAATATCAGTTTAAGACTTAGGATAATGATAGAGTGCTAACTAATTATGCAAAGTTGATTAAACAGACAATATTGATGTATTAGTCTAAGACAAAATGGAAGTTATTCTTCGACCATATATCATTTTTACTTATGTGGCCAGAGTATACATACTGAGGGCCTCATTATATTGCTACTTTTTCTCAAAAAGTAGTAGTAAGTAGTGGTCACAAGTTCCTTCCATATTCAAATGCCCCCTAATTGCAGGCTCTGATCAGGTTATGTGCAGAGCGCTACTTTCCATTGCGATCTGTCTAATCGCAGCTCAAAGCCTTTGATCTTTCACGGCTAGCAAGACTTGCGGCCGCCAAAATCACAAATCGCTATTCAATTGCTCTGATTACTCCTTCTGCCAAGCCCGTAAATGGCATAAAGCCAACTCCAGGGAATCTGTGACACACCAAACTGAAGTGGTTTATTATTATGGAAAATGAGAAGAGATGAGGGGTATGGAGAAAAAAAAGAGAGATAAGGAGAGGGAAGAGATTTTGTTCTATAATGGTACTATACAGAATTTGGGTAGGTGGGTAGGGGAAGTCATATTTCACCATATAATATTTCCCTATAGTACTTTGTATTGCCCAATATAAAGAATCGTATAACTCATCATATTAATTAATATAACCTCTTTAACTCCTCCTACTGCCTCATATAAACTCTTTCACTATTACTCCTTGAATTTATTTATATACATTTCCATGTAACTCATAATATGGCTGTATGCAAATATATCTATTTTATATTATTATACCTGTTGGTCTAAATAACCCTCATGTATAATTCCTCCAGTTGTTCCATATATGTTCTATATCTCATACTCATAAATGTCCTCTTAATACATTGTTTCACATCAAATTATATTTTTGGACATTTGAAAAACATAGTAAGTCAGAATGAAAGTGAAAGCACATACTTTTCCCTGAATGCCAGCCATATATCAGAGTTTCTGGGAAATCATCTGGTTTCTCTGCTAGTACTAGGGCTGCACCAATAACATTCTGCTTACTTGTGATATTTTCCCTCGACCCTGGCAAGATCCATTGGGCTTTCGAATAAATAAACACACTGAAACAGTGTTTCTTGGGAAAAATACAGGCCACAGCTTTATTAAAGCAACTATAAACCAATAACCAATTAACAAAATTAACATTGTTAAATCACAGCTCAAATAACATCCCAGAGGAGGAGCCCGGCCCGGTCAGTAACCTCACGCCCTGGGCCCGCGCCCAGAGCCTCCCAGTGCTTTCCTAAGCACGCCCATGAGGCAGGGCAACGCCGACTTAAGCCCGTGGGCCGGGTGCCTCACCTCCCGCCACAGAGCAGGCGATGGATACCTCCTGAGGCTGTGATCCCCCCTCTTGCTCTCTTAATAAAGCCAAGGCTCGCCTAGCCCCTTCCTTAAGCTCCAGGATAAACAGCTCTAATCCTATCTCCGTTAGATGGACCTTATCTGGGCGAAATAAGTAATCGGCGTCTACGCCTTCGAATTCTTGGTGTCTAATGGTAATGAAACCCAAATTTCTTACAAAACTAGCCATCTGTTTGTTTATCTTTTGCCTTGCTCTATCCACCGGAACCGGATCCCTTGCGTTCCGCCAAGATCTCCTTTTGATCATTTCAGACCACAGTATGAACACCCCTGGCAACCGTTCTAGCCAACACTTCACATCCCTCTTCATCTCTTTCAACATTTTCCTCATAGGTATTACTCCCAAATCGTTGCCCCCAGCGTGTATGATTAAAATGTGTGGGCTACCGTGATGCTGAGCGTTGCTCTCCAACAGGCTATTCACCTGTGTCCACCTCAAGCCGCAGAACCCAAACCATTTTACTTGCATGCTCGTCTCCAGAAAGCCCAGTTGGACCTTGTCGCAAGTGACTGCGGCTAACCGGTGAGCCCAATACATGTAGGAATGGCTGACGATCCACAGCTGTTTAACTTCTGCAACACATAAAACAAATTCCAATTAGACAACCCTTTCTGGCCGTATGTATGACCTAAAACGATGCGACTCCCATCTCCCAATCCTTTTAACCATGCTCTCGGGGAGGCCTAGCCTTGCCGTCTCTGTAGCGGCTCCGATCCGAAACGAATGTGTGCCGAAGTCCACCGTGTCCAAGCCTAACTGCTGTAAGGACTTCTTCAGCATCCTTTCGAATTTAAACCGTCACAAGGCCTGGCCATTGGCATGCAATAGTAGTGTGCCTGGCCCCGTTGGCCTTTTTTCCAAGTACAACCTCACGCTTGCCTGGGGGCAACACGCCATTCCAGTTTTGTATATGACCACTTCCCTTCCTTTTCCGGCCTGATCCGTTTTTGACGTCCTCAGCCATACCAACAATCTGTCACCTTCCAGACAGATGTCCTCCGCCAGCAGTCCCCCTGAACCGTGCCTGTTTTCCGAGACCAGTTCCCCAATCCTGAAAGCACCAAAGAACGCTAAGGAAAAGGCCGTACGGAAAAGCAGGGATTCAAAGGAGTCTCCGCATAGCACACCCAACGCCTCCCCCAGGCGTAGTAACAGAGAGAAAATGATTGGGCGCCTCTTGTCCGTCCGGTGCTTCCCTTTGAACATGCCTTTTACCACCCTGCAAACCACAAACTCCTTTGTTAGGTCCTTCCGTCCTGCCAACCTGAACATAAATGTTAGGGCCGTCAACTGCCGAGCCACTGTTGCCCTGGTAGCACCTCCCTCTGCGCTCCGAACTAAAAACCACAGCAGAATTCCTTTGGCTTTCTCTTCTGAACCCTCACCACCGGCCTCCTCAACCATATCGCTCCACATGTTCCACACCTTCCTCTAGGCCACCCACGTCTTTGGCGCTATCGACTGTCTGATGTAACCAGCTACCGTACCACTCCAAGCTCCCAGAGTTCTGAAGGTATGTCCTCTCCTTGATCCTTCGCCGCCGGTGACAGTGTACGGAACCGGATTCCCTGTAACCGAGAGAGGGCATCAACCACCCCTACGTTAAGGCTGGGAATACACTCCGCCCTCACGCAGATATTTGCCGCAGGCAACAAAGAACCAAGTGCCATATGACCCGTATCAATGGCCTAGATGCAGCCATCAAGCTATTGACTACCCGGATCGTTTTCGGGCTGCCTGATTGAAAAAGGACCTGCTGGTTCCAGAAGCCCCTGCCCCACAGATGAACCACAGTGGTGATGGCGAACGTCTCCAGAACCGTAGGATCTTCTGTAAGCCTTTCTTTGACCCATGATTTCAGCCATGGTGATGCGCACCATGCGCCTCTAAAATAGGCTCCCATTCCGACCACACTTGAACCCGCATAGAGGTCTAGCTGCCGATTCGTCACCGATTCGGGTGGATCGAGGTGCTCCCATTGAAGTTCTGTAGAAACGCCATCCACACTCGTGCATATTCCCTCATGGCCCCGGACACCTTTATAAAATGATGCGGCTGAGATATCCCAGCTGTAGCCAACGACATTCTTCTGCTGAATATACGGCCCATGGGAACGATCCTGTACCCGAAATTCAGCATTCCCAAGATGGATTGCAGCCGCCGCAGTGACACTCGCCTTGCGCCTTCCAGGGCCGCCAGTTCTGCAGACAGGTCCAACACCTTCTCCATAGGCTGCATTCCATCTTGTCCAAATTGATCCGAATCCCCAGGAAAGTCAGATCGGTGGTCGGCCCTTCTGTCTTCTTGTCTGCCAGTGGAACCCCGCAATTTTGACATATCCTTGAAAAGGTCCGCAGTATGAAGTCGCATGTGGCTAACCCCTCCGGTCCCACAAAAACAAAATCATTGAGGTAATGGGTAATCCCTTGGCAGCCCGACTCGGTGTGTGCTACCCATTGCAAGAACATACTGAAGGCTTTGAAATAGGAACAAGAAATAGAACATCCCATGGGGAGACACAGATCCAAAAAGTACTGTCCGTCTACAAAGCAACCAAGGAACCGCTGACTCTGAGGATGCACCGGGAGCAAACAAAACGCAGATTCCATATCCACCTTCGCCATCTTAGCCCTGACGCCTTTCCGCCTGACCAGGTCCGTGGCCCGATCGAAAGGGGCGTACGACACTGACGAGTACTGTTTGTCAATCCCGTCGTTGACCGAACCACCTGGAGGATAGGATAAATGCTGGAGGCAGATTTTTCCTGCTTCTTTCTTTGGCACTACGCCCAGAGGGGAAATTACCAGACCCTGGAAGGGATGGAGGGAAAAGGCCCCGCCATCCTACTCAGTTCTACCTCAGTCTGGATTTTTTCCGTCACTAACCCGGGAAACTCCTTTACCGACTTCAGGTTTCTTAGACGCGACTCGAGCGGGGAGAGAGAGCATGGAATCTTGAACCCTTCATGGAAACCCTTGCGTAGTAGGGCGGCCACCCCGCCTTTTGTTGCCAACCTACCGTAGCGTTCTAGCCACGGCAGCATTGCGCTCAGCTGTATGGGGGTCCGTCCCTTTTTGAGCGGGCTTTCCAGCCCTGGATCCATCCTTTTGTATGGTGCATCTTGAGGCAGCGTGATCCCCTCCACAATTCACACAGACATGCTTGAAACGGCAGTTTGGTGCCCACTTGCAGTTGCCCTAATTAAATGAGTGACAGACGCCTCGACCGGCTGTGCTCGCAGTGGTAGGGCCTCTAGCCCCGCCTGGGTTCCTGCGAAAGGGCGGCACTGCCCGCATTGGTGTCATTATGTTCAGCCAATAGGCCAGCGCATTATCTCTCCATGCCATCTCCATACGGGAGGACATGTATTGCCGGAATTCCTCGTCATATCGACATTCCACCATACGTCCGATATGCGTTCCTGATTTCCTCCATATACACAAACAGCTCGGAGCATTGTTCCGGGTGTCTTTCTCCCATGACACAGGCCATGATGGCAAATGCCTGTAACCAGTTGTCGAACGTTCTTGGTATGTGCCTGAAAGTGTGCCTCCGGTCATCTCCTTCCCTGTGAAACCTCTTTGGATTGTTGTTCATCCATGACATTGGCAACAAGAAAAATATAATATGTACTCCCGTCGCCAGATTTTTTTTTTGACGTCCAAGACTAAATGCGACCCCAGATTGTCCTGGGTGCAAGCGATGGACGGCATACGTTTCCTCTGCTCCTGTCCTGTTCCGCTCCTCCGGTGTGTGGTGCCATGCTCGTCGTGTGTGAAGTGGGGTTGGTAAGCTCCGCTCGGGCCGAACTAGCGGGAAGGGATGGCTCCGCCTACGCCTTCCCTGCCAAACCCCCCACCCATGCCCCAACTTCCGCATCGGAGACGGCAATGTTATGGGTTTCTATAAGGGCTTTCAGGGACGAAAAGAATTGAGATTCCCTGGGAGAGGCTCCATGTACTGCCACTCTCGACTCCCTGAAATTTGCCAGCTTCTCACCTGATTCTCCTTGCCTGGGACGGCTGCCATCCTGGGGGCAACCTGCCGGTCTGGACGAGCGGGCGTCCCTGCACATCTCGACCGCTGTGGGCCGCATGACCGTCTGCTCCGAGACCTGGATCTCCGTCTGGCTCTGGGGAAGCATGAAGAACAATCACTAGCTCTCCTGCGTCTATCCCTCGTTATGGAATGCGCGGTCCGCTCCCCCCCAAAGGATTACTCCGACTCGGTGGCTACGCTAGGGTGTAAGGATTCCCTCCGGCTCGGCGGCCTATGGCGGTCAATGCTATCCCTACCCTGGTCCTGCCCCTGAGTCACTATGGGCGTACCTGTATCCGTAATGATGTCAGGGATGGGTGAGTTGCGCTGTGGCCTAGCTCTCCTGTCATGGGATTTCTGTCTCCTGGCTGGTGTTGAGGTGAAAATCAAGGGACTGTACCTGCTCGTTGACTTCCGGACCCTGGTGGGGCGCGTCTGCCATGCCACCTTGGCTGCTACCGGAACCTCGTCGATGACCACCATGCTGTCGTCTGCAGCCAGCTCCTCGATCACCTGATCCCTTCTTCCTCTGGTCGTCTCTTTTTTTCTTCTCGGCCTCTCCCTTGGCATTGCGCCCACCCTGCGAAACACCTGCAGCGCTGGCAGTGGGTGCGGCAGTGGGGACCGCAGGGGCCAACCGGTGAGAACCTGTAGGAGCTTTTTTAGAGCTCCTTGTACTTTTGCTGTTCCCCCTGGAGCCTCGAGGATGATTAGGGGTGTCGCCGGAACCTTGGTTCTGCTGTGGGCCATGGGACAAGACGCTGGCACCACGCTCTCTGCGGTGGGGGGGATAAGCTCCTGACTTTTAAGGACCATATCCGTGCCCTCCACGCTGCTCCTAGCCTTATTTATCCGATCAGAGGTAGCACGCTGCTCCGCCAGGCTATCTAGGCTATGAGGCCTGTCCACCTGGCCTAGGCTACCGGTCACTGCAGGCCGGGCCTGTGCATCAGTGGCGTCAGCCTCCCCCCCTAGACAGCCTGAGTCCATTTTGTCCTGGACCCATCTAACCCCATGGCTCAATGCCCGAGTTCTGACCATGGTCAGTAAGGCCTCTAACTCCCCAGGGTCCATATTAAGCTGCCACCCCACTTGTGACAAATGTGACACCCTCACCCAGGAACCTACAAAGCAGGGAATGATGCTATGGGGGATTATAGGGCTAATGATGAGAGCCTGGGGCCCTATTGCCAGGACCAAGTGTAAGGGGGCTCTACTAGTGGGGTGATCAAGGTAACTATAAGGGGTAGAGAGTAGGAGGGATTGGGGGTCACTTTATTAATTTTGTGCCCCTTTTCTACTTGCTCTTATGTTTATTGCAGAGAGCGCAGCGTTAAGACCTCAGATCAGCTCAATGGCTGACGCGTAGTGAGGAGGAAGCCCGCAAAACAGACTTAAGTCCCTTCTCCTCCTCCTCCCAGCCAATCAGCATCGCCCAGGCTCTGGAGGGTCATGCAGCGCTGCGTCAGATCCGGCGTGCCTGGGCTGCCTCCGTGCCGGCCAATATATAGACCCTCCTCACACAAAGTCCCCCATTCACCGCATTCGGCAGAGCAATCAAGGAGGCCAAAGCTGAAGCATCTTACAATATTCACATATCCAAAGTAAGTTGACGAGTACTTTGTGAGGACAATTGTTTATTTGTACAGATAGGACCAATAGAGGACACCATGATTATACTGAGGGTTTATCACTTCTGTTCTTGTACTTCATCAGTGAGGAGGTTTATTCTACTTGGAAGAGCTGTCATATCTTGCTTCTAGTGTGATTAACTGCAAGATGAGGTGGTAAGGATGGATGCACAGTAACAGGAGGGAGAGACCACAGAATCATGAGGGGGAGAGAATGAGAAATCAGGAGCGTGTGTGAGACAAAGTGTGAACAGAGGCACCCCCTTGTAAAGATTCATCAGGTCCTCCTACCATATTTAATAACAATGTTTATGTTAAGTTGCCCAACACCTATTTTACCACAAAATACTGGGTAAAAGGAGTGACTCGAGTATAAGCTGAGGGTGGGAAATGTGCTGCCCCCTGTGTCCCTCTTGTGCCCTCTGTGTCCCCCCCTCTCTCCCATGTATCTTCTCCCCTCTCCCTTCCCTGTGTCTCTTCCCCCCTCCCTTATCACCCTCCTCAACCCCCTCCTCATTCTCAACCTCCCTCCTCAACCTCAATCCTTATCCTCAACCTCCCTCCTCATCCTCAACCTCCCTCCTCAACCCCCACATCCTCAAACCGCCCATTCTCAACCCCCTCCTCAACCTCAACTCCCCTCCTCATCCTCAACCCCCTCCTCAACCTCCCTCCTCATGCTCAACCTCCCTCCTCATCCTCAACCCCCTCCTCATCCTCAACCTCCCTCCTCATCCTCCCTCCTCAACCCCCCCCATCCTCATCCTCAACACCCCATCCTCAACCCCCTTATCCACAACCCCTCTCCTCAACCTCAACCCCCCTCCTCAACCTCCATCCTCATCCTCAACCTCCCCATCCTCAACCCCCTCCTCAACCCCGCATCCTCAACCTCCCTCCTCAACCCCCATCCTCAAACCCCTCCTCAAGCTCCCTCCTCATCCTCAAGCTCCCTCCTCATCCTCAACCTCCCTCCTCAACCCCCCCATCCTCAATCCCCCCTTAACCTCCCTCCTCATCCTCAATCTCTCTACTCATCCTCCCTCCTCAACCCCCCATCTCCCTCCTCAACCCCCCATCCTCAACCCCCTCCTCAACCCCCCCATCCTCAACCTCCCTCCTGCCTGCACCCAGTATATGCTAATGACATGGCGCGCATATGCTAACATCACTTCATTAGCATATACCCGATGCTGGCACCTGGTATATGCTAATGACGGGACGTCACATGCACGCCGGGTCATTAGCATATACTGGCACCCGGTATATGCTAATGACGTTACGTCACCTGCGCGTCACGTCATTGGCATATACCGGGTGCCGGCACCCGATATATGCTAATGACTTGGCGCGCATGGGACGTCACGTCATTAGCATATACCGGGTGCCAGTACATGCTAATGACCCGGCGTGCATGTGACGTCCCGTCATTAGCATATACCAGGTGCCAGCATCCGGTATATGCTAATGAAGTGATGTCACATGCGCGCCGGGTCAAGACGCCGGAAGAAGCGGAGGCCGGAGCAGAAGCATGTAAGTGAGGGGAAAGCGAGAGAGTGAGGGATTTAGGGGTGTTTAGAATGAGGAGGGGGGTTTAGAATGAGGAGGGAGGGTTTAGAATGAGGAAGGGGATTGAGGATGTGGAGGGGGGGTTGAGGATGTGGAGGGGGGGGGAAAGAGACATGGGGAGTTAGAGAGACACAGGGGGGGTAGAGAGATACGGGGGGGGGGGGGGGGGGGGTAGAGAGACCTGTGGGGGGGGGGGGGGGTTAGAGAGACACGGGGGAGAGTGACTCGAGTATAAGCAGAGGGGGCCCTTTTTAGCCTTAAAAAAAGGGCTGAAAGACTCAGCTTATACTCGAGTATATACGGTAAATAATATACCTATCAATATCCTAGATAGATAGATGAAATATTCTACCACAGGGAGTGCACATCCAATCCCATCTTACTCCTAAGAGAATCTAAATGATACCAAAGTTGACATACAACAAAAGTCCTATATGGCATGGGTATCTATAATAAAAACATACAAATCTTTTCTACTATAAAATATCCACTTTTCAACATCTCAAAAAAGAGTACTGATTATTATAACTGGAAATATAAGTAAATATATCATCATCTAGCATATATATAATCATCTAGCATATTAGCTGGATTGAATTATTCTAAAGAAAGTAAAAACTTTATTTTACACATGATGTATTCTGCATATAAGTTGAATAAATCAGGTGACAATATACAACCTTGTTACACTCCTTTTCCGATCTTGAACCATTCTGTTGTCCCATGTTCAGTTCTGACCGTGGCTTCTTGGTCGACATACAGATTCCTCAGGAGGAGGATGAGATGATCTGGTACTCCCATCTCTTTAAGGACATGCCACATTTTGTTGTGATCCACACAGTTAAAGGCTTTAGAATAGTCTATGAAGCAGAAGTCAATGTTTTTTGGAACTCTCTTGCTTTCTCCATTTGTAGAGTCATCTTGGATGCTGTTGGAAAAGGGTGTTTGCTATGACCAGATAATTATCTTGACAGAATTCTACTAATCTCTGACCTGTGTCATTTTGTACTCCAAGGCCAAATTTGCCAGTTATTCCAGGTGTCCTTTGGTTCTTTACTTTAGCTTCCAATCTCCTATGATGATAGTAACATATTTTCTTGATGTTATATCTATGACATGTTGGAGATCTTCATAGAACTGGACAACTTCAGCCTCTTCAGCATCCATGGTTGGAGCATAGACTTGGATCACTGTGAATTTAAATGGCTTGCCTTGAATTTGAATTGAAATCATTCTGTCATTTATTGGGTTGTAACCGAGCACTGCTTTGGCCACTCTTTGATTAACTAGGATGGCTACTTCATTTCTTCTGCAGGATTCTTGACCACGGTAGAAGATCTGGTGGTTGTCTGATGTGAAATGTCCCATTCCAGTCCATTTAAGTTCACCAATTCCCAGGATATCAATGTTCAACCTTGTCATTTCATTCTTGACCACATCTAGTTTGCCTTGGTTCATAGTTCTAACATTCCAGGTTCCTATTCTGAATTGATCTTTGCAGCAGCAGACTTTCCTTTCCCGTCCACATACCTCCGAAGCTAGGTGTCCTTTCGTTTTTGGCCCAACCACTTTATCAGATCTGGTGTTACTTGTACTTGCCCTCTGTTCTTCTTCAGTAATGTGGTAGGCACCTTCTAACCTGAGGGGCTCATCTTCCAGTGCCATATCGTTATGTCTCTGTTTGTGCTTGTCTACAAAGTTTTCTTAGCAAAGATACTGGAGTGGGTTGCCAGTTCCTTCTCCAGTGGGCGCAGATTTGTCTGACCTCTTTTCCTTGACCTGCCCATCTTGGCTGACCCTACATGGTATAGCTCACAGCTTCATCGAAGTACACAAGCCCCTTCACCACGACAAGGTAGTGATCCAGAAGAAAGTACTACTTAGTATTACTTACAGTTAAAGGTCCATTTACATCACTATAAGGGCTTTTTATGGTAAGAAAGAGCACAAGATTCTATGTTAACATGATATATTGCGTTTATTTCAACAGGTTTTGAGGAGTTTTTTACAGTGGTGTGCTCCAAGTTGTGCTGAATTAACTGGCCCTTTGAGTTCGCCTAAATGGAGGAAAAAAGGGTTCCTCATCGAAAGGCACTATAAGAAAAGCCTTCATCGAGGCCATCCGGTGCCTCTGAGTGTAATCTGTAAATCCGGTTACATTTTCTGTAATAGAACTTTGTCAAGATCACCTTGCGTAGGTCACAACATGACTCCATCAATAGCATTGAATGATGGAACATTGGAATTATTTTTAAGCAGGATGTAACATATCGAGCAACAGGAGTGTCATATTGTTTTTTTAAGGAATAGATATGTTCCCATATTTTCCTTCTTAAGTGTATACATGTTTTTCCTACATAGATCTTATTACATAGGTAGGTTATGACATATATTACACCCACTGTACTGTTGTTAAAAAAGCTTTTTTTTTAAAAAAATGTTCCCTAGTAGTGATGTCGCGAACCGCCGCAAATGTTCGCGAACCAGCGAACCCGGCGAACCGCCATAGACTTCAATTGGCAGGTGGATTTTAATACCCACAGGGACTCTTTCTGGCCACAATAGTGATGGAAAAGTTGTTTTAAGGGGACTAACACCTGGACTGTGGCATGCCGGAGGGGGATCCATGTCAAAACTCCCACGGAAAATTACATAGTTGATGCACAGTCTGTTTTTAATCCATAAAGGGCATAAATAACCTAACATCCCCCTCCATCATCATCCTCCCCTGTATCTCTTTACCCCCTCCCTCATCATCCTCCCCTGTGTCTCTTTTCCCCCTTCCTCATCACCCTCCCCTGTGTCTCATCCCCCCTCCCTCATCATTCTCCCACCTCCCTCATCATCCTCCCCTGTGTCTCTTTCTCCCCTTCCTCATCACCCTCCCCTGTATCTCTTTCCCCCCTCCCTCATCATCCTCCCCTGTGTCTGTTTCCCCCCTCCCTCATCACCTACACTCAGCCTCCTCTCGGTAAGACTGCAAGTTAGTTATGATTCCAAAATGGCTGCTGTCCATGAGGTAGAAGGCTCTGGAAGGGAGTGTATGCTGCTGATTGGCTGGAATGTGTCCGCTGACTGTGAGTTGCAGGGTCAACATTGCATATGTTCGCAGTTCGCCGCAAACGCGAACATGCTATGTTCGCCGGGAACAGTCTGCCGGCGAACTATTCGCGACATCTCTATTCCCTAGTAAGGGGATTGACATTCCTTTTCTTTGGTCTCATATATTTGCAGCTAGTGCAATGTCCACAGCAGTATCATTGTTCTAATAGGTTTACCCAAGTTTGTGGTTTAAAAGCATACCTAAATTTGCTGGATTATGAATGCATCTAATAGAATTAGTAGTGTAAGAAAACATTTTATTTTTATTTGCATTAAAAAATCCCAAAATAATCATTAATTAGCTTACATTGAAGTTAGCAAAATTTCCTATGGTTTTGGCAGTTACACTTGATGGTGTACGCCCCTAGATAATCCAAATAAATTAGTATAAAATCTATATTTAGCTGTGCCCAATCAGAAGCAGGCTAATACATTGTATCAGTCCAACTCAGTGGCTTCAGGCCAGCACTTCCGCTGCTTCCTCTTCCTGCTGTCTCACAGACACTGTGCAAACTGTCTCACTTGGGATGTAACTGCACTTATTACTAAAGGCTGCAAAGAACAAAGTAGTCTCTGCTCACTCAACTCACACCCTTCACTCCAACCTTCGTCACTTCACTCACTCTATTCTCACTCACTTCACCCTCCACACTTGCTGCATCCTCACTCACTCCACTCGGTCTACTCATACTCAGTCGACCCACACTCACTACACCCTTACTCACTCCACACTCACTCCACCCTCACTCCACTCACACTCAATACTACACACTCACTCCTCACTCCATCCTCACTCACTCCAAACTCACCACTTATTTAATCTAATATCAGTTTAAGACTTAAGATAATGATAGAGTGTTAACTAATTATGCAAAGTTGATTAAACAGACAATATTGATGTATTAGTCTAAGACAAAATGGAAGTTATTCTTCGACCATATATAATTTTTACTTATGTGGCCAGAGTATACATACTGAGGGCCTCATTCTATTGCTACTTTTTCTCAAAAAGTAGTAGTAAGTAGTGGTCACAAGTTCCTTCCATATTCAAATGCCTCCTAATTGCAGGCTCTGATCAGGTTATGTGCAGAGCGCTACTTTCTATTGCGATCTGTCTAATCGCAACTCAAAGCCTTTGATCTTTCACGGCTAGCAAGAGTGGCGGCCGCCAAAATCACAAATCGCTATTCAGTTGCTCTGATTACTCCTTCTGCCAAGCCCGTAAATGGCAAAAAGCCAACTCCAGGGAATCTGTGACACCCCAAACTGAAGTGGTTTATTATTACTGAAAATGAGAAGAGATGAGGGGTATGGAGAAAAAAAGAGAGATAGGGAGAGGGAAGTGATTTTGTTCTATAAAGGTACTATACAGAATTTGGGTAGGTAGGTAGGGGAAGTCTTGCAAAGTCTTGTGAATGCCATTAAGTTAGCTTGCAATTATAACAAATGTTTTAATACCTATGCTGATCCACAGATGTTTCCCCTGGCCCATTAAGCATTTCTGAGCAGTTACAATTTAATGCTCCCTATGCATTTCCCTATAATTTGTATTTCACCATATATTTCCCTATAGTACTTTGTATTGCTCAATATAAAGAATCGTATAACTCATCATATTAATCAATATAACCTCTGCTTAGAATGTTTTTTATTATCTCTCTATAACTCCTCCCATTGCTCAATGTAACCTGTCCCTTTAACTCCTCCTACTGCCTCATATAAACTTTCTCACTATTACTCCTTGAATTTATTTATATACATTTCCATGTAACTCATAATATGGCTGTATGCAAATATATCTATTTTATATAATTATACCTGTTGTTCTAAATAACCCTCATGTATAATTCCTCCAGTTGCTCCATATATGTTCTATATCTCATACTCATAAATATCCTCTTAAGACATTGTTTCACATCAAATTATATTTTTGGACATTTGAAAAACATAGTAAGTCAGAATGAAAGTGAAAGTACATACTTTTCCCTGAATGTCAGCCATATATCAGAGTTTCTGGGAAATCATCTGGTTTCTCTGCTAGTACTAGGGCTGCACCAATAACATTCTGCTTACTTGTGATATTTTCCATCGACCCTGGCAAGATCCATTGGGCTTTAGAATAAATAAACACACTGAAACAGTGTTTCTTGGGAAAAATATGGGCCACAGCTTTAATATAGCAACCATAAACCAATAACCAATTAACATAATTAACATTGTTAAATCACAGCTCAAATAACATCCAGGAGGAGGAGCCCGGCCCGGTCAGTAACCTAACGCCCTGGTCCCGCGCCCAGAGCCTCCCAGTGCTTTCCTAAGCACGCTCATGAGGCAGGGCAACGCCCACTTAAGCCCGTGGGCCGGGTGCCTCACCTACCGCCAACCAAAAACATTCCTATTTGCATCCTAACTTAGAATTTACAGAATCCTAACCCTTCAACTCTTTTCCACACCCTTTTTTTTTTTTTTTTTTAACCTAGCTTAAGCTTCCTGAACTTTGCTCAACCAGCCTCTCCCTCTAGACATACCTTACTTCCTTATCTGCTACTTTCCTATCTGACCACCATTTAAGGGGAGGGAGGGAATCAGCTCAATGGCCGGCGCGGAGTGAGGAGGAAGCCCGTGAAACGGGCTTAAGTCCCTCCTCCTCCTCCCAGCCAATCAGCATCGCCCAGGCTCTGCCGGGTCACGCAGCGCTGCGTCAGCCCCGGCGTGCCTGGGCTGCGTCCGCGCCGGCTATGACCCTGGCAAGATCCATTGGGCTTTAGAATAAATAAACACACTGAAACAGCGTTTCTTGGGAAAAATACGGGCCACAGCTTTATTAAAGTAACCATAAACCAATAACCAATTAACATAATTAACATTGTTAAATCACAGCTCAAATAACATCCCAGAGGAGGAGCCCAGCCCGGTCAGTAACCTCACGCCCTGGGGCCGCGCCCAGAGCCTCCCAGTGCTTTCCTAAGCACGTCCATGAGGCAGGGCAATGCCCAATTAAGCACATGGGCCGGGTGCCTCACCTCCCGCCACAGAGAAGGCGATGGATGCTTCCTGAGGCTGTGATCCTTCCTCTTGCTCTCTTAATAAAGCCAAGGCCCACCTAGCCCCATCCTTAAGCTCCAGGATAAACAGCTCCAATCCTATCTTTGTTAGATGGGCCTTATCTGGGCGAAATAAGTCATCGGCGTCTACGGCTTCGAATTCTTGGTGTCTAATGGTAATGAAACCCAAATTCCTTACAAAACTAGCCATCTGTTTGTTTATCTTTTGCCTTGCTCTATCCACTGAAACCGGATCCCTTGCGTTCCGCCAAGATCTCCTTTTGATCATTTCGGACCACACTATGAACAAGCCTGGGAACCGTTCTAGCAAACACTTCACATCCCTCTTCGTCTCTTTCAACATTTTCCTCATAGGTATTACTCCCAAATCGTTGCCCCCAGCGTGTATAATTAAAATGTGTGGGCTACCGTGACGCTGAGCGTTGCTCTCCGAGAGGCTATTCACCTGTGTCCATCTCAAGCTGCGGAACCCAAACCATCTTACTTGCATGCTCGTCTCCAGAAAGCCCAGTTAGACCTTGTCGCCAGTGACTGCGGCTAACCGGTGAGCCCAATACATGTAGGAATTGCCGACGATCCACAGCTGTTTAACTTCTGCAACACATAAAACAAATTCCAATTAGACAACCCTTTCTGGCCGTATGTATGACCTAAAACGATGCGACTCCCATCTCCCAAACCTTTTAACCATACTCTCGGGGAGACCTAGCCTCGCCGCCTCCGTAGCGGCTTCGATCCGAAACGAATGTGTGCCGATGTCCGTCGGGTCCAAGCCTAACTGCCGTAAGGACTTCTTCAGCATCCTTTCGAATTGAAACCGTGACAAATCCTGGCCATTGGCATGCAATAGCAGTGTGCCTGGCCCCATTGGCCATTTTTCCAAGTACAACCTCACACTTGCCTGGGGGCAACACTCCGTTCCAGTTTTGTATATTACCACTTCCCTTCCTTTTCCGGCCTGATCCGTTTTTGACGTCCTCAGCCATACCAACAATCTGTCACCTTCCAGACAGATGTCCTCCGCCAGCAGCCCTCCCGAACCATGCCAGTTTTCCGAGACCAGATCCCAAATCCTGAAAGCACCAAAGAACGCTAAGGAAAAGGCCGTACGGAAAAGCAGGGATTCAAAGGAGTCCCTGCATAGCACACCCAACGCCTCCCCCAGGCGTAGTAACAGAGAGAAAGTGATCGGGCGCCTCCTGTCCATCCGGTGCTTCCCCTTGAACATGCCTTTTACCACCCGGCAAACCACAAACTCCTTTGTTAGGTACCTCCGTCCTGCCAACCTGAACATAAATGCTAGGGCCGCCAACTGCCGAGCCACCGTTGCCTTGGAAGCACCTCTCTCTGTGCTCTGAAGCAAAAACCACAGCAGAATTCCTAAGGCTTTCTCTTCTGAACCCTCGCCAAAGGCCTCCTCAACCATATCGCTCCACATGTTCCACACCTGTATGCCACCCACGTCTTTGGCTCTACCGACTGTTTGATGTAACCACCTACCGTATCACTCCAAGCTCCCAGAGTTCTGAAGGTATGTCCTCTCCTTGATCCTTTGCCGCCGGTGCCAGTGTACGGAACTGGGTTCACTGTAACCGAGAGGGCATCAACCACCCCTACGTTAAGGCCGGGAATACACTCCACCCGTACCCAGATATTTGCCGCAGGCAACAAAGAACCAAGCGCTGTATGACCTGTATCAACGGGCCAGATGCAGCCGTCAAGCTATTGACTACCCGGATCGTTTTCGGGCTGCCTGATTGAAAAAGGACCTGCCAGTTCCTGAAGCCCCTGCCCCACAGATGAACCGCTGTGGTGATGGCGAACATCTCCAGAACCGTAGGATCTTCTGTAAGCCTTAATTTGACCCATGATTCGGGCCATGGTGCTGTGCACCATGCGCCTCTAAAATAGGCTCCCATTCCGACCACACTTGAACCCGCATAGAGGTCTAGCTGCCGATTCGTCACCCTGCTCGGCTGGATCAAGGTGCTCCCATTGAAGTTTCGTAGAAATGCCGTCCACACTCGTGCATATTCCCTCATGGCCCCGGACACCTTTATAAAATGATGCGGCTGAGATATCCCAGCTGTAGCCAACGACATTCTTCTGCTGTATATATATGGCCCATGGGAACGATCCTGTACCCGAAATTAAGCATTTCCAAGATGGATTGCAGCCGCCGCAGTGACACTCGCCTTGCGCCTTCCAGGGCCGCCAGTTCTGCAGACAGGTCCAACACCTTCTCCATAGGCAAGCTGCATTCCATCTTGTCTGAATTGATCCGAATCCCCAGGAATGTCAGATCCTTGGTGGGTCTTCTGTCTTCTTGTCTGCCAGTGGAACCCCGCAATCTTGACATATCGTTGAAAAGACTCGGTGGCTACGCTAGGGCGTAAGGATTCCCTCCGGCTCGGCGGCCTAT
Source organism: Discoglossus pictus (assembly GCA_027410445.1). Taxonomy (NCBI): domain Eukaryota; kingdom Metazoa; phylum Chordata; class Amphibia; order Anura; family Alytidae; genus Discoglossus; species Discoglossus pictus. The sequence goes on from CM050172.1 coordinate 19,239,039, forward strand.
GGCGGTCAATGCTATCCCTACCCCGGTCCTGCCCCTGAGTCACTGTGGGCGTCCCTGTATCCGTATTGATGTCAGGGATGGGTGAGTTACGCTGTGGCCTAGCTCTCCTGTCAGGGGATTTCTGTCTCCTGGCTGGTGTTGAGGTGAAAATCAAGGGACTGTACCTGCTCGTTGACTTCCGGACCCTGGGGGGGGCGAGTTTGCCGTTCCACCATGGCCGCTACCGGAACCTCTTTGATTACCACCATGCTGTCATCTGCAGCTATCTCCTCGATCACCTGATCCCTTCTTCCTCTGGTCGTCTCTTTTTTTTTCTTGGGCTCTCCCTTAGCGTTGTGTCGTCCATGCGAAACACCTGCAGCGCTGGCAGTGGGTGCGGCAGTGGGGACCGCAGGGGTCAACCGGTGAGAACCTGTAGAGCTCCTTGTACTTTTGCTGTTCCCCCTGGAGCCTCGAGGCTGATTAGGGGTATCGCCGGAACCTTGGTTCTGCTGTGGGCCATGGGAAAAGACGCTGGGTGGTGGCCGGATGTCTAGGCCCTCGCCCGCGCTTCCCTCTGGCACCACGCTCTCTGCGGTGTGGGAATAAGCTCCTGACTCTCAAGGACCATATCCTAGCCCTATTGCTCCGATCAGAGGTAGCACGCTGCTCCGCCAGGCTATCTAGGCTATGAGGCCTATCCACCTGGCCTAGGCTACCGGTCACTGCAGGCCGGGCCTGTGCCTCAGTGGCATCAGCCTCCCCCCCCTAGACAACCAGAGTCCATTCTGTCCTGGACCCATCTAATCCCATGGCTCAATGCCCGAGTTCTGACCATGGTCAGTAAGGCCCTCTCCCAGGGTCCATATTAAGCTGCCACCCCCCTTGTGACAAATGTGACACCCTCACCCAGGAACCTACAAAGCAGGGAATGATGCTATGGGGGATTATAGGGCTAATGATGAGAGCCTGGGGCCCTATTGCCAGGACCAAGTGAAAGGGGGCTCTACTAGTAAGGTGATCAAGGTAACTATAAGGGGTAGAGGATAGGAGGGATTGGGAGTCACTTTATTCATTTTGTGCCACTTTTCTACTTGCCTTTATGTTTATTGCAGAGAGTGCAGCGTGCAGACCTCAGATCAGCTCAATGGCTGACGCGGAGTGAGAAGGAAGCCCGCGAAACAGACTTAAGTCCATCCTCCTCCTCCCAGCCAATCAGCATCGCCCAGGCTCCGCCGGGTCACGCAGCGCTGCGTCAGTCCCGGCATTGCTGGGCTGCCTCTGCGCCGGCCAATATATAGACCCTCCTCACACAAAGTCCCCCATTCACCGCATACGGCAGAGCAATCAAGGAGGCCAAAGCTGAAGCGTATTACAATATTCACATATCCAAGGTAAGTTGACGTGTACTTTGTGAGGACAATTGTTTATTTGTACAGATAGGACCAGAAGAGGACACCATGATTATACTGAGTGTTTATCACTTCTGTTCTTGTACTTCATCAGTGAGGGGGTTTATTCTACTTGGAAGAGCTGTCATATCTTGCTTCTAGTGTGATTAACTGCAAGATGAGGTAGTAAGGAGGGATGCACAGTAGCAGGAGGGAGAGACCACAGAATCATGAGGGGGAGAGAAAGAGAAATCAGGAGCGTGTGTGAGACAAAGTTTAATCAGAGGCGCCACCTTGTAAAGATTCATCAGGTCCTCCTACCATATTTAAGAAACAATGTTTATGTTAAGTTGCCCAACATATAACTGTAGACAATCTAATTGTATACTAAAAAATGTGTATTTATAAATGGTAGAGCTTTGGTCTGTATATAATTATATTGCCATTTGTATGTCATTGACGAGAACCACCAGAATGCAGTGAAAACATTGCATTTCTTGAGATTATATAGATATTTATAATCATATAGACACACAAACATATAGATGGCCACATAAGTAGTGTGAAATACTCAGTATGTCTACACTGGTCACATAAGAAAGAGTAGTATATGATAGAAGAATAACTTCCATTTGGTCTTAGACTAATACATCAATATTGTCTGTGCAATCAACTTTGCATAATTAGTTAACACTCCGAGCCAACCTGAGTATAAGCCGAGGCACCTATTTTACCACAATATACTGGGTGAAAGGAGTGACTCGAGTATAAGCCGAGGGTGGAAATGTGCTGCCCCCTGTGTCCCTCTTGTGCCCTTCGGTGTCCCCCCTCTCTCTCCCGTGTATCTTCTTCCCTCTCCCTTCCCTGTGTCTCTTCCCCCCTCTCCCTTCCCTGTGTCTCTTCCACCTCCCTTATCATCCTCCTCAACCCCCCTCCTCATTCTCAACCTCCCTCCTCAACTCCCTCATCCTCAACCCCCTCCTCAACCTCAACCCCCCTCCTCATCCTCAACCCTCTCCTCAACCTCCCTCCTCATGCTCAACCTCCCTCCTCATCCTCAACCCACTCTTCACCCTCAACCTCCCTCCTCATCCTACCTCCTCATCCCCCCCATCCTCAACTTCCTCCTCAACCCCCTTATCCTCAACCCCCCTCCTCATCCTCAACCCCATCCTCAACCCCCTCCTCAAGCTCCCTCCTCATCCTCAACCTCCCTCCTCATCTTCAACCTCCCTCCTCAACCCCCCCCATCTTCAACCCCCCTCCTCAACCTCCCTCCTCAACCCCCCTATCCTCAACCTCCCTCCTCATCCTCAACCTCCCTCCTCATTCTCAATCTCCCTCCTCATCCTCCCTCCTCATCCACCTCATCCTCAACCCCCCATCTCCCTCCTCAACCCCCTCCTCGAACCTCAACCTCCCTCCTCAACCCCCTATCCTCAACCCCCTCCTCAACCTCCCTCATCAACCCCCCCTCAACCTCTCTCAACCCCCCATCCTCAATCCCCCATACTCAACACCCTCCTCAACCTCCCTCCTCAACCCCCCTAAATACCCCCCCTCTCACTTTCCCCTCACTTACCTGCTTCTGCTCCGGCCTCCGCTCCTTCCGACGTCTTGACCCGGCGCACATGTGATGTCATTAGCATATACCGGTTGCCTCCTCATCCTCAACCCCCTCCTCAACCTCCCTCCTCCTCCTCCCTCCTCAACCCCCACGCAACCTCCCTCCCCAACCCCCTCCTCAACCCCCTTATCCTCAACCTCCCTCCTCAATCCCCTTATCCTCAACCCCCCTCCTCATTCTCAACCCCCTTCTCAACCTCCCTCCTCAACCTCCCTCCTCATCCTCAACCTCCCTCCTCATCCTCAACCTCCCTCCTCAACCCCCCTCCTCAATTTCCCTCCTCAACCCCCCTATCCTCAACCCCCCTATCCTCAACCCCCCTATCCTCAACCTCCCTCCTCAACCTCCCTCCTCAACCCCCCTCCTCAACCCCCCTATCCTCAACCTCCCTCCTCATCCTCAACCTCCCTCCTCATCCTCAACCTCCCTCCTCATTCTCAATCTCCCTCCTCATCCTCCCTCCTCATCCACCTTATCCTCATCCCCCCATCTCCCTCCTCAACCCCCCATCCTCAACCCCCTCCTCGAACCTCAACCTCCCTCCTCATCCTCAACCTCCCTCCTCATCCTCAACTTCCCTCCTCATCCTTCCTTCTCAACCCCCCATCCTCAACCCCCTCCTCAACCTCCCTCCTCAACCTCCCTCCTCAACCCCCCCATCCTCAACCTCCCTCATCAACCCCCCCTCAACCTCTCTCCTCAACCCCCCATCCTCATCCTCCCTCCTCAACCCCCCATCCTCAACCCCCTCCTCAATCTCCCTCCTCAACCCCACTAAATACCCACCCTCTCACTTTCCCCTCACTTACCTGCTTCTGCTCCGGCCTCCGCTCCTTCCGACGTCTTGACCCGGCGCACATGTGATGTCATTAGCATATACCGGTTGCCTCCTCATCCTCAACCTCCCCCCTCATCCTCAACCCCCTCATCCTCAACCTCCCTCCTCATCCTCCCTCCTCAACCCCCCTCCTCAACCTCCCTCCTCAACCCCCACGCAACCTCCCTCCCCAACCCCATCCTCATCCTCAACCCCCTTATCCTCAACCCCCTCCTCAACCTCTCTCCTCAATCCCCCCATCCTCAACCTCCTCCTCAACGCCCCATCCTCAACCCCCCATCTTCAACCCCCCCTCAAACTCCCTTCTCATCCTCAACCTCCCTCCTCAACCCCCCTCCTCAACCCACCCTCAACCTCCCTCCTCAACCCCCCATCCTCAACCCCCTCCTCAACCCCCTCATCCTCAACCTCCCTCCTCATTCTCAATCTCCCTCCTCATCCTCCCTCCTCATCCACCTCATCCTCAACCCCCCATCTCCCTCCTCAACCCCCTCCTCGAACCTCAACCTCCCTCCTCAACCCCCTATCCTCAACCCCCTCCTCAACCTCCCTCATCAACCCCCCCTCAACCTCTCTCAACCCCCCATCCTCAATCCCCCATACTCAACACCCTCCTCAACCTCCCTCCTCAACCCCCCTAAATACCCCCCCTCTCACTTTCCCCTCACTTACCTGCTTCTGCTCCGGCCTCCGCTCCTTCCGACGTCTTGACCCGGCGCACATGTGATGTCATTAGCATATACCGGTTGCCTCCTCATCCTCAACCCCCTCCTCAACCTCCCTCCTCCTCCTCCCTCCTCAACCCCCACGCAACCTCCCTCCCCAACCCCCTCCTCAACCCCCTTATCCTCAACCTCCCTCCTCAATCCCCTTATCCTCAACCCCCCTCCTCATTCTCAACCCCCTTCTCAACCTCCCTCCTCAACCTCCCTCCTCATCCTCAACCTCCCTCCTCATCCTCAACCTCCCTCCTCAACCCCCCTCCTCAATTTCCCTCCTCAACCCCCCTATCCTCAACCCCCCTATCCTCAACCCCCCTATCCTCAACCTCCCTCCTCAACCTCCCTCCTCAACCCCCCTCCTCAACCCCCCTATCCTCAACCTCCCTCCTCATCCTCAACCTCCCTCCTCATCCTCAACCTCCCTCCTCATTCTCAATCTCCCTCCTCATCCTCCCTCCTCATCCACCTTATCCTCATCCCCCCATCTCCCTCCTCAACCCCCCATCCTCAACCCCCTCCTCGAACCTCAACCTCCCTCCTCATCCTCAACCTCCCTCCTCATCCTCAACTTCCCTCCTCATCCTTCCTTCTCAACCCCCCATCCTCAACCCCCTCCTCAACCTCCCTCCTCAACCTCCCTCCTCAACCCCCCCATCCTCAACCTCCCTCATCAACCCCCCCTCAACCTCTCTCCTCAACCCCCCATCCTCATCCTCCCTCCTCAACCCCCCATCCTCAACCCCCTCCTCAATCTCCCTCCTCAACCCCACTAAATACCCCCCCTCTCACTTTCCCCTCACTTACCTGCTTCTGCTCCGGCCTCCGCTCCTTCCGACGTCTTGACCCGGCGCACATGTGATGTCATTAGCATATACCGGTTGCCTCCTCATCCTCAACCTCCCCCCTCATCCTCAACCCCCTCATCCTCAACCTCCCTCCTCATCCTCCCTCCTCAACCCCCCTCCTCAACCTCCCTCCTCAACCCCCACGCAACCTCCCTCCCCAACCCCATCCTCATCCTCAACCCCCTTATCCTCAACCCCCTCCTCAACCTCTCTCCTCAATCCCCCCATCCTCAACCTCCTCCTCAACGCCCCATCCTCAACCCCCCATCTTCAACCCCCCTCAAACTCCCTTCTCATCCTCAACCTCCCTCCTCAACCCCCCTCCTCAACCCACCCTCAACCTCCCTCCTCAACCCCCCATCCTCAACCCCCTCCTCAACCCCCTTATCCTCAACCCCCCTCCTCAACCTCCCTCCTCATCATCAACCTCCCTCCTCAACCCCCCCATCCTCAACCTCCCTTCTCATCCTCAACCTCTGTCCTCATCCTCAACCTCCCTCCTCATCCTCAACCCCCCTCCTCAACCTCCCTCCTCAATCCCCCCATCCTCAACCTCCCTTCTCATCCTCAACCTCCCTTCTCATCCTCAACCTCCCTCCTCATCCTCAACCTCCCTCCTCAACCCCCTACTGACGTGGCGCGCAGGTGACGTCACGTCATTAGCATATACCGGGTGCCGGTATATGCTAATGACCTGGTGTGCATGTGACGTCACGTCATTAGCATATACCGGGTGCCGGCATCCGTGAAATGCTAATGATGTGATGTCACATGCGCGCCTGGTCAAGACGCCGGAAGGAGCGAGGCCGGAGCAGAAGCAGGTAAGTGAGGGGAAAGGGAGAGGGTGAGGTATTTAGGGGGGTTTAGAATGAGGAGGGGGGGTTGAGGATGAGGAGGGGGAAGGGGAAGAGACACGGGGAGTTACAGAGACACAGGGGGGGTAGAGAGACACGGGGAGGGGGTAGATTGACACGTGGGGGGGGGTTAGAGAGACACAGGGGGTTAGAGAGACACGGGGGGAGAGTGACTCGAGTATAAGCAGAGGGGGCCCTTTTTAGCCTTAAATAAAGGGCTGAAAAACTCGGCTTATACTTGAGTATATAGGTAAATAATATACCTATCAATATCCTAGATAGATAGATGAAATATTCTACCAAAGGGAATGCACATCCAATCCCATCTTACTCTTAAGAGAATCTAAATGATACCGAAGTTGACATACAACAAAAGTCTTATATGGCATGGGTATCCATAATAAAAACATACCAATCTTTTCTACTATAAAATATCCACATACAGTCAGGTCCATAAATATTGGGATATAAACATAATTTTAATCTTTTTGGCTCTATACACCACCACAATGGATTTGAAATGAAACGAACAAGATGTGCTTTAACTGCCGACTTTCAGCTTTAATTTGAGGGTATTTACATCCAAATCAGGTGAACGGTGTAGGAATTACAACAGTTTGTATATGTGCCTCACACTTTTTGAGGGACCAAAAGTAATGGGACAGATTAACAGTCATAAATAAAATTTTCACTTTGTAATACTTGGTTGCAAATCCTTTGCAGTCAATTACAGCCTGAAGTCTGGAACGCATAGACATCACCAGGCGCTGGGTTTCATCCCTGGTGATGCTCTGCCAAACCTCTATTGCAACTGTCTTCAGTTCCTGCTTATTCTTGGGTAATTTTCCCTTCAGTTTTGTCTTCAGCAAGTGAAATGCATGCTCAATCGGATTCAGGTCAGGAGATTGACTTGGCCATTGCATAACATTCCACTTCTTTCCCTTAAAAAACTATTTGGTTGCTTTTGCAGTATGCTTCGGGTCATTGTCCATCTGCACTGTGAAGCACCGTCCAGTGAGTTCTGAAGCATTTTTGCTGAATATGAGCAGATAATATTGCCCGAAACACTTCAGAGTTCATCCTGCTGCTATTGTCAGCAGTCACATCATCAATAAATACAAGAGAACCAGTTCCATTGGCAGCCATACATGCCCACGCCATGACAATACCACCACCATGCTTCACTGATGAGGTGGTATTCTTTGGATCATGAGCAGTTCCTTTCCGTCTCCATACTCATCTCTTCCCATCACTCTGGTACAAGTTGATCTTAGTCTCATCTGTCCATAGGACTTTGTTCCAGAACTGTGAAGGCTTTTTTAGGTGTTGTTTGGAAAACTCTAATCTTGCCTTCCTATTTTTGAGGCTCACCAATGGTTTACATCTAGTGGTGAACCCTCTGTATTCACTCTGGTGAAGACTTCTCTTGATTGTTGACTTTGACACACATACACCTACCTCCTGGAGAGTGTTCTTGATCTGGCCAACTGTTGTGAAGGGTGTTTTCTTCACCAGGGAAAGAATTCTTCGGTCATCCACCACAGTTGTTTTCAGTGGTCTTCCGGGTCTTTTGGTGTTGCTGAGCTCACCGGTGCGTTCTTTCTTTTTAAGGATGTTCCAAACAGTTGATTTGGCCAGACCTAATGATTTTGCTATCTCTCTGATGTTTTTTTTTTAGTTTTTTCAGCCTAATGATGGCTTGCTTCACTGATAGTGACAGCTCTTTGGATCTCATATTGAGAGTTAACAGCAACAAATGCAAATAGCACACTTGAAATTTACTCTGGACCTTTTATCTGCTCTTTGTAAGTGGGATAATGAGGGAATAACAAACACCTGAACATTGAACAGCTGAGCAGCCAAGTGTCCCATTACTTTTGGTCCCTTAAAAAGTGGGAGGCACATATACAAACTGTTGTAATTCCTACACTGTTCACCTGATTTGGATGTAAATACCCTCAAATTAAAGCTGAAAGTCTGCAGTTAAAGCACATCTTGTTCGTTTCATTTCAAATCCATTGTGGTGGTGTATAGAGCCAAAAAGATTAGTTTTGTGTCGATGTCTCAATATTTATGGACCTGACTGTATCAACATCTCAAAAAAGAGTACTGATGATTATAACCGGAAATATAAGTAAATATATATCATCTAGCATATATATAACCATCTAGCATATTAGCTGGATTGAATTATTTTAAAGAAAGTAAAAACTTTTTTTTACGCATGATGTATTCTGCAAATAAGTTGAATAAATCAGGTGAGAATATACAACCTTGTCGCACTCCTTTTCCGATCTTAAACCATTCTGTTGTCCCATGTTCAGTTCTGACCGTGGCTTCTTGGTCGACATAAAGATTCCTCAGGATTAGGATGAGATAATCTGGTACTCTCATCTCTTTAAGTACATGCCACATTTTGTTGTGATCCACACAGTTAAAGGCTTTAGAATAGTCTATGAAGCAGAAGTCAATGTTTTTGTTTTGTAACTCTCTTGCTTTCTCCATTTGTAGAGTCGTCTCGGAGGCTGTTGGAAGAGGGTGTTTGCTATGACCAGATAATTATCTTGACAGAATTCTACTAATCTCCAACCTCCCTCCTCATCCTCAACCTCCCTCCTCATCCTCCCTCCTCAACCCCCCCATCCTCAACTCCCTCCTCAACCCCCCTCCTCAACCCCCCCCCTCATCCTCAACCTCCCTCCTCATCTTCAACCTCTCTCCTCCCTCCTCAACCCCCCATCCTCAACCTCGCTCCTCAACCCCCCATCTCCCTCCTCAACCCCCTCCTCAACCTTAATCCCCCTCCTCAACCTCCCTCCTCATTTTCAACCCCCTCCTCAACCCCCCCATCCTCAACCTCCCTCCTCAACCCCCCATCCTCAACCTCCCTCCTCATCCTCCCTCCTCAACCCCCCCATCCTCAACTCCCTCCTCAACCCTCCTCAACCCCTCCTCAATCCCCCCATCCTCATCCTCCCATCTCAACCCCCCCATCCTCAACCCCCTCCTCAGCCCCCCCTCCTCAACCTCCCTCCTCAACCAACCTCCTCAACCCCACTTCTCATTCTAAACCCCCCTCCTCATTCTAAACCCCCCTAAATACACCCCCCTCTCCCTTTCCCCTCACTTACCTGCTTCTGCTCCAGCCTCCGCTCCTTCCAGCGTCTTGACCCGGCGCGCATGTGACATCACATCATTAGCATATACCAGGTGCCGGCACCCAGTATATGCTAATGACGTGGCGCGCAGGTGACGTCACGTCATTAGCATATACCCGGTGCCGGTATATGCTAATGACCCGGTGTGCATGTGCCGTCACGTCATTAGCATATATCGGGTGCCGGCATCCGGGAAATGCTAATTACGCGATGTCACATGCGCGCCGGGTCAAGACGCCGGAAGGAGCGAAGGCCGGAGCAGAAGCAGGTAAGTGAGGGGAAAGGGAGAGGGTGAGGTATTTAGGGGGATTTAGAATGAGGAGGGGGGGTTTAGAATGAGGAGGGGGGTTGAGGATGAGGAGGGGGAAGAGACACGGGGAGTTACAGAGACACAGGGGGGGTAGAGAGACACGGGGGGGGGGGGGGTAGAGAGACCCGTGGGGGGGGGTGGTGGTTAGAGAGACACGGGGGATTAGAGAGACACGGGGGGAGAGTGACTCGAGTATAAGCAGAGGGGGCCCTTTTTAGCCTTAAATAAAGGGCTGAAAAACTCGGCTTATACTTGAGTATATACGGTAAATAATATACCTATCAATATCCTAGATAGATAGATGAAATATTCTACCACAGGGAGTGCACATCCAATCCCATCTTACTCCTAAGAGAATCTAAATAATACCAAAGTTGAAATACAACAAAAGTCCTATATGGCATGGGTATCCATAATAAAAACATAACAATCTTTTCTACTATAAACTATCCACATATCAACATCTCTATATAATCATCTAGCATATTAGCTGGATTGAATTATTTTTAAAAAAGTAAAAAAAATTTTTTACGCATGATGTATTCTGCATATAAGTTGAATAAATCAGGTGACAATATACAACCTTGTCGCACTCCTTTTCCGATCTTAAACCATTCTGTTGTCCCATGTTCAGTTCAGTGGCTTCTTGAGGAGGATGAGATGATCTGGTACTCTCATCTCTTTAAGTACATGCCACATTTTGCTGTGATCCACACAGTTAAAGGCTTTAGAATAGTCTATGAAGCAGAAGTCAATGTTTTTTTGGAACTCTCTTGCTTTCTCCATTTGTAGAGTCATCTTGGATGCTGTTGGAAAAGGGTGTTTGCTATGACCAGATAATTATCTTGACAGAATTCTACTAATCTCTGACCTGTGTCATTTTGTACTCCAAGGCCAAATTTGCCAGTTATTCCAGGTGTCCTTTGGTTCTTTACATTAGCTTCCAATCTCCTATGATGATAGTAACATCTTTTCTTGGTGTTATATCTATGACATGTTGGAGATCTTCATAGAACTGGACAACTTCAGCCTCTTCAGCATCCATAGTTGGAGCATAGACTTGGATCACTGTGAAATTAAATGGCTTGCCTTGAATTTGAATTTAAATCATTCTGTGATTTATTGGGTTGTAACCGAGCACTGCTTTGGCCACTCTTTGATTAACTAGGATGGCTACTTAATTTCTTCTGCAGGATTCTTGACCACGGTAGAAGATCAGGTGGTTGTCTGATGTGAAATGTCCCATTCCAGTCCATTTAAGTTCACCAATTCCCAGGATATCAATGTTCAACCTTGTCATTTCATTCTTGACCACATCTAGTTTGCCTTGGTTCATAGTTCTAACATTCTAGGTTACTATTCTGAATTGATCTTTGCAGCAGCAGACTTTCCTTTCCCCTCCAGATACATTCGCAGCTGGGTGTCCTTTTGTCTTTGGCCTAACCACATCATTAGATCTGGTGTTACTTGTACTTGCCCTCTGCTCTTCCTCAGTAATGTGGTAGGCACCTTCTGACCTAAAGGGCTCATCTTTCGGTGCCATATCGTTATGTCTCTGTTTGTGCCTGTCTACAAAGTTTTCTTAGCAAAGATACTGGAGTGGGCTGCCAGTTCCTTCTCCAGTGGACCGTGATTTGTCGGACCTCTCTTCCATGACCTGCCCATCTTGGCTGACCCTACATGGTATAGCTCACAGCTTCATCGAAGTACACAAGCCCCTTCACCACGACAAGGTAGTGATCCAGAAGGAAGTACTATTTAGTATTACTTAGAGTTAAAGGTCCATTTACCTCACTATAAGGGCTTTTTATGGTGTGAAAGAGCAAAAAATTCTATGTTAACATGATATATTGCTATTATTTCAACATGTTTTTTTGAGTATTTTACAGTGGTGTGCTCCAAGTTGTGCTGAATTAACTGGCCCTTTAAGTTCGCCTAAATGAAGGAAAAAAGGGTTCCTCATAGAAAGGCATCCGGTGCCTCTGAGTGTAATCTGTAAATCTGGTTACATTTTCTGTAATAGGACTTTGTCAAGATCACCTTGCGTAGGTCACAACATGACTCCATCAATAGCATTGAATGATAGAACAGTGGGATTATTTTGATGGCAGGATGTAACATATCGAGCAACAGGAGGGTCATATTGTTTTTTGATGGAATAGATATGTTCCTATATTTTCCTTCTTAAGTGTATACATGTTTTTCCTACATAGATCTTATTACATAGGTAGGTTATGACATATATTACACCCATTGTACTGTTCTTAAAAAAGCCTTTTTTGGAAAATGTTCCCTAGTAAGGGGATTGACATTCCTTTTCTTTGCTCTCATATATTTGCAGCTAGTGCAATGTCCACAGCAGTATCATTGTTCTAATGGGTTTACCCAAGTTTGTGCTTTAAAAGCATACCTAAATTTGCTGGATTTTGAATTCATTTAATAGTGGAGAATTAGTAGTGTATGAAAACATTTGATTTTTTTTGCATAAAAAAATCCCAAAATAAACATTAATTAGCTTACATTGAAGTTAGCAACATTTCCTATGGTTTTGGCAGTTGCATTTGATGGTGTACGCCCCTAGATAATCCAACTAAATTAGTATAAAATCTATATTTAGCTGTGCCCAATCAGAAGCAGGCTAATACATTGTATCACTCCAACTCAGTGGCTTCAGGCCAGCACTTCCGCTGCTTCCTCTTCCTGCTGTCTCACAGACACTGTGCAAACTGTCTCACTTGGGATGTAACTGCACTTATTACTAAAGGCTGCAAAAGAATAAAGTAGTCTCTGCTCACTCACCTCTCACTTACTCATCCCTCACTCCACACTTCCTCACTTCACCCTCATTCCACTCACACCACCCACACTCCACTCACTCTATTCTCACTCACTCACTCACTCTGTCTACTCATACTCAGTCGACCCGCACTCACTCCACCCTCACTCCACACACACTCAATACTACACACTCACTCCTCACTACATCTTCACTCACTCCAAACTCACCACTTATTTAATCTAATATCAGTTTAAGACTTAGGATAATGATAGAGTGTTAACTAATTATGCAAAGTTGATTAAACAGACAATATTGATGTATTAGTCTAAGACAAAATGGAAGTTATTCTTCGACCATATATCATTTTTACTTATGTGGCCAGAGTATACATACTGAGGGTCTCATTCTATTGCTACTTTTTCTCAAAAAGCAGTAGTAAGTAGTGGTCACAAGTTCCTTCCATATTCAAATGCCCCCTAATTGCAGGCTCTGATCAGGTTATGTGCAGAGCGCTACTTTCCATTGCGATCCGTCTAATCGCAGCTCAAAGCCTTTGATCTTTCACGGCTAGAAAGAGTTGTGGCCGCCAAAATCACAAATTGCTATTCAGTTGCTCTGATTACTCCTTCTGCCAAGCCTGTAAATGGCAAAAAGCCAACTCCAGGGAATCTGTGACACACCAAACTGAAGTGGTTTATTATTATGGAAAATGAGAAGAGATGAGGGGTATGGAGAAAAAAAGAGAGATAAGGAGAGGGAAGTGATTTTGTTCTATAAAGGCACTATACAGAATTTGGGTAGGTGGGTAGGGGAAGTCTTGCAAAGTCTTGTGAATGCCATTAAGTTAGCTTGCAATTATAAAAAATGTTTTAATGCCTATGCTGATCCACAGATGTTTCCCCTGAAAGAAAGTGGCCCATTAAGCATTTCGGAGCAGTTACAATTGAATGCTCCCTATACATTTCCCTATAATTCATATTTCACCATATAATATTTCCCTATAGTACTTTGTATTGCTCAATATAAAGAATCATATAACTCATCATATTAATCAATATAACCTCTGCTTAGAATGTTTTTTATTATCTCTCTATAACTCCTCCCATTGCTCAATGTAACCTGTCCCTTTAACTCCTCCTACTGCCTCATATAAACTCTCTCACTATTACTCCTTGAATTTATTTATATACATTTCCATGTAACTCATAATATGGCTGCATGCAAATATATCTATTTTATATAATTATACCTGTTGGTCTAAATAACCCTCATGTATAATTCCTTCAGTTGTTCCATATATGTTCTATATCTCATACTCATAAATGTCCTCTTAATACATTGTTTCACATCAAATTATATTTTTGGACATTTGAAAAACATAGTAAGTCAGAATGAAAGTGAAAGCACATACTTTTCCCTGAATGCTAGCCATATATCAGAGTTTCTGGGAAATCATCTGGTTTCTCTGCTAGTACTAAGGGCTGCACCAATAACATTCTGCTTACTTGTGATATTTTCCCTATATATAGACCCTCCTCACACAAAGTCCCACATTCACCGCATACGGCAGAGCACTCAAGGAGGCCAAAGCTGAAGCGTCTTACTAACAATATTCACATATCCAAGGTAAGCTGACGTGTACCCTGTGAGGACCGTTATTTGTACAGATAGGACCAGAAGAGGACACCATGATTATACTGAGTGTTTATCACTTATGTTCTTGTACTTCATCAGTGAGGGGGTTTATTCTACTTGGAAGAGCTGTCATATCTTGCTTCTAGTGTGATTAACTGCAAGATGAGGTGGTAAGGAGGGATGCACAGTAGCAGGAGGGAGAGACCACAGAATCATGAGGGGGAGAGAAAGAGAAATCAGGAGCGTGTGTGAGACAAAGTGTGAACAGAGGCGCCCCCTTGTAAAGATTCATCAGGTCCTCCTACCATATTTAATAACAATGTTTATGTTAAGTTGCCCAACATATAACTGTAGACAATCTATTTGTATACTAAAAATGTGTATTTATAAATGGTAGAGCTTTGATCTGTATATAATTATATAGCCATTTGTATGTCATTGACGAGAACCACCAGAGCGCAGTGAAAACATTGCATTTCTTGAGATTATATAGATTTTATAATCATATAGACACACAAACATATAGAGATGGCCACATAAGTAGTGTGAAATACTCAGTATGTCTACTCTGGTCACATAAGAAAGAAAAATATATGGTAGAAGAATAACTTCCATTTGGTCTTAGACTAATACATCAATATTGTCTGTGTAATCAACTTTGCATAATTAGTTAACCCTCTATTATTATCCTAAGTCTTAAACTGATATTAGATGAAATAATATTCCTATCAATATCCTAGATAGATAGATGAAATATTCTACCACAGGGAATGCACATCCAATCCCATCTTACTCCTAAATGATACCAAAGTTGACATACAACAAAAGTCCTATATGGCATGGGTATCCATAATAAAAACATACCAATCTTTTCTACTATAAAATATCCACATATCAACATCTCAAAAAAGAGTACTGATGATTATAACCGGAAATATAAGTAAATATATCATCATCTAGCATATATATAATCATATCGCATATTAGCTGGATTGAATTATTTTAAAGAAAGTAAAAACTCTTTTTTACTAACTCATGAATGGAATTTATTGCATATGTTGTTCACTCAGATTCATTTGAAAAAAGAAACATTGTACCTAAAAATGTATAGAATTGCAATGAACTGTATAGATAATCATATGTTTTTCCAAGAAGATGTTACAAGTATTGTTGTTGTTTAGTCATACAGGTTGTATTTTTTTGTTTTACTAGTGTGTTTTTTTATTTTATTGTACTCTCTTCTTTTACTTTTATTGTAAGTTTATTTTCTGTTTATGTTTTGTAAGTAGGGGGGTTATTTTTTGTAATGTAGGGGGTATTTGATCAGGGAGTTAGATATTTAATTAACTTTAATTGACTGTATAAACCCCTCAAGGGCACCAGCTTGCAACTGATGGGGGTTATCCGTTTCTAGGAGGCTCTTTTATTGCTGCCTCATGTTGGTATAAGCATCCTCATCCTTGTATTAGGTACTAATCAATTGCACACATTTCAGGATGATGTCATGCCTTCAATAATAAATCACTAGTATATATTGCACACACCTATCAGTCAGAAAAAAGAACTGAGAGAAGCAGTTTGCAAAGGTGCAACTAAAGTTCCACTTGAGAAATTTGGAATATCCTGTAAACATATTCACTTTTTAATATACATAGTTACATAGTAATTGAGGTTGAAAAAATACATCTAGTCCATCAAGTTCAACCTTTTTAGATCTCCTCTGATCTGCAATAAGCAGATTAATTGTTAATTGATCCAGAGCAAGGCAAACAGAAAAAAAACCCAGTGAAGCTTTGCCAATTGTCTGAAAAGGGGGGGGAAAAAAATTCCTTCCTGACCCCAGATACCGGCAATCAGACTCCTCCCTGGATCAATACTCCCTCTCTAATTATTTAGAATAACACTGAATGCCCCTTTTATTTAAAAATGTATCCAATCCCTTTTTAAAGTTATCTATCGAATCCATTGTCACCACCTCCTTTTGTAGAGAATTCCACAGATTAACCACCCTTACTGTGAAGAACCCTTTTGATTCTTTAAGGTGAAATCTTTTTACTTCTAATCTCAAAGGATGTCCTCTTATCTGTTGAAATCTCTTGGCCTCAAAAGTTCACTTGACAAAGCCTTATATTGACTCTGGATATATTTATATAGGGTAATCATATCTCCTCTTATACGCCTTTTTTCTAGCGAAAATAATTTGGTTAGTCTTTCTTCATAACTTAGCCCCTCCATTCCCCTAATTAGTTTTGTTGCCCTCCTCTGTACCCTTTTCAGCTCTAAAAGGTCCTTTTTATGAAGTGGTGCCCAAAATTGTACTCCATATTCCAAATGAGGGCGTACTAGAGATTTGTATAGTGGCAGAATTATATTTGCTTCCCTGGCTTCTATACCCTTCTTAATACATGCTAATATTTTACTTGCCTTTGCAGCTGCTGTTTGGCTTTGAGCGCTGTTACCTAGGTGGTTGTCCACAAGCACTCCCAAATCCCTTTCAATATCTGATACCCCCTAGAACTCCATTACGTTTATAAATTGCTTGGTTATTTTTCCTTTACTGATGCATAACCTTACATTTATTCGTATTAAATCTCATCTGCAATTTAGTCACACATTTCTCTAAATTATGCAAATCCCTTTGGAGGAAAAGCACATCATTATCTGATATAATTACCTCGCACAACTAAGTGTCATCAGCAAAAATGGAGACAATACTAATTAGGTTTGACATGGTCTATCGCTTATAAATTCATGTTGACTCCTACTTATAATCTTGTTTAAATAGACATATTCTTGTATACTATCCCCTATTAACCCTTCTAAAAGCTTTCCCACTTCATAAGTGAGGCTTACAGGTCGATAATTTCCTGGATTTGTTCTTGCTCCCTTCTTAAATATAGGTATCACCTCTGTTTTCCTCCAGTCATCTGGTAGGGACCCTGTGTTGAGTGAATCTTGAAATAAATATTATAATGATTTGGCAATTACAGAGCCCAGTTCCCTCAGTGCCCTTGGATGTATTCCCGCAGGACCTGGGGCTTTATTAACATTTATTTTATCCAACCTCTTTTGGATTTCTTTGGCGTTAACCAATTATTTGGTGCAGTTGCCCAACCACTGGTACCTCCCTTGTGTATACCGAAGAAAATAACTTATTTAGCTCATCTGCCTTTTCCTGGTTACTAATTATCAGACGGCCTGTGTGACATTGTAATGTTCCTATAGCTTCCTTCCTGGCCTTCTTCACATTAATATATTATAAAAATATTTTAGGGTTAGTCTTACTCTCCTTTGCAACTGACTTCTCATTTTCTATTTTAGCCAGTCTAATAGCCCTTTTGCTGCCTTGTTGATTTCCTTGTACTTACGTAAAGCAGTCTCTGTCCCCTCTTGTTTGTATAATATAAATGCTTGTTTTGTACCCCTCATCTTTAAGTCATTGTTAATCCACATGGGTTGTGATTTACTCCTTTTACTTTTATTATCTTTATTTATATAGCGCCAACATACTCCGTAGCGCTGTACAGGGGTTTAGTACATGGCAAAAAACAAACTTAACACCTTATAAACAATGGAGGGCCCTGTTTTTGAGCTTATAATCAAATGTACATAGTGCTTGTTTCCAAGACACAGACACACAATTGAAAACTTGCAAACTTACAATCTAAGGGCCTCATTCAAATGTGATTTGGCCAATTGAATAGGGCTCTATATAAGCACATAGCATGTTTTTTTTACAGAAGTCTTTAGTTAGTGAAGACCTTGCTTTTGGATAGAAGTTCACTAACTAAAAACTACTGTTATAAAAAATTGCTATTTGCTTATATAGAGCCCTATTCAATTGGCCAAATCACATTTGAATAAGGCCCTAAGGGTTTAGGTGTGATACAAGAGGGTGACAAATGCAAAATGGCAACGTGAATGCAATTTGTTTAGTCAATTGGAGGGGTCTGTGTGTTGTACTGTAGATTGTGGGTGGGAGTGTTTTTAAGCTGTGGAGTGTGCAGTTGTAATTATAAAAGCTGAAGGTGATAAGATTTTTTTTTTTTACATTTTTTTTAAGGTTTTGAGGCAGGAAGATAATGTAATGGAGCGAGGCAAGGAGTTTCAAATAGTAGGGGCAGTACTTTTATTTCCACTTGGTATATGGTGATAAGTATGTATATTTAGTAAGGATTTTAATGCGGTTCATTTATGTTCAGTATTTTTTCCCTTGAGTTCTCTGTCCCAGTCTATACTTTGTATTGCTGCCCTTAGACCGTTAAAATCTGCCCTTTTAATATTGAAAGTTTTTCTAGGCCCCTTACAGTTATGTTTTTTTTAATTCAATCTCAAATGAGACTGTGTTGTGATCTCTGTTTCCCAAGGCTGCCCTATTTCAACATGTGATACCATATCAACATTATTTTTGATAAATAAATAGATAGCTTAGTTTCTAGTAGGATCTTGTATAACCTGGACCAGATAATGATCCCTGAGTGTACTCAAGAACCTGCTCCCCTTAGCTGAACTGCTGGTCTCATTTATCCAGTTTATTTCAGGGTAATTAAAATCTCCCATTATTAGAACTTGCCCGTGCTTAGCTGCATTTCCATTCTGTAACAATCCTTAGTGCACCACTTTTTTAGCCACCCATTAACCTCCCTAAGCTCCTTCTGCCTCACTGGGCTAGCACTGGTACTGGTAGTATCTCAGAAAATACTACCTGGGAGTTCCTCACCTTCAGCTTATTACCTAGTTCTCTAAAATCATTCTTTAGGACTCTCCGTCTTCCACTAACTTTGTCATTGGTACTGATATGTATCAAGACCGCTGGTTCATTTCCAGCCCGTCACAATACTTTATCTACCCGATCCACAACATGCCGAACCCGAGCACCCAGGAGACAGCAAACATTTTGATTGCTGGGATCTGGGTGACAAATCATCCTGTCTACCTTTCTAATAATAGAGTCCCCTACCACCAAAACCTTTCTCTCACTCTGCCTATGCTGCCCTACCCTCTCTTCCAGTAGAACTTTTCTCCCAGCTGTTAGAGGGAACAGCTCTATCTGGCATTGCAATTCCTGAACGGACATCCCCAACAGTTTCACTCAATCTGGCAAATCTGTTGGTGTGTGCCAACTCAGAACTGGCCTGCCTCCTCCTTCTGTCCCCCCTCCTTCCCCTTGTAACTATAACCCCGATACCTCCCTGGTCATCCTCACTAGGCGCATCTCCACCCTCCATGCTAGGTCCAGCTAAACTGTGCTCCATTAGCAACAACTCCCTTTCCAGTGGAGCAATATCACTAAGTGCTGCAATTCTCCTCTCAAGTTCTTCAATTGAGCTTCAAGATAGGCAACATGCTCACACCTGCCACAGAGGTATGGACACTGGATCACCTGTTCCAGCAGTTCATACATGTGACAGGATGTACACTGAGTGAGGTTGTCCCTGGACTGAATCATAATTACTAATTACAGTGTGTGTGTGTGTGGGGGGGGGGGGGGGGTTGTATAAAGCACTACAATCTGCTCCACTTTTCTTTGAACTCCTCTCATATACTAGAACTGCACTTAACACTAGAATTGTACACAAGCTCACAAGTTCTAACTACTCACCTGCCCACTAATCACTGCACAAGTACCCAAACCCACTTTACTGTTAGGGAGAAATCACAGAACAAAGGGAAAATAAAGAAAGAAATACCTTAATAATATATCATGTAAAGAGTCGGAATGACCAAAAAAAAAAAAGTTAAAACAGAAAAAAATTAAAAGGAAAAATCGCTTTAAAAAATCATATAACAATTGCTGATTGATATTAAAAGTGGAAATGATCTCTAACTTGCATCCACACTGAAAAAAAGTTGGAAGTAACATAGTGTTTACTTATCTGAAAAGGATTTGCCACTCTATTATACAGCACTTTAAAACCAAAGAATCACATGAGACTGATACTTGGTTACCCAATGAATTACAAAGTAATGGTAATATCTGAATAGACTTATCTAACATTTCAAGGGCTAAGAACATCATGGCGATAACGGCTTTCCTCGGCATTAGGTTCACCTGGCAAGCTTAAACCAACATTTCTTTAGTCCAGAACTTGTAATGCTTAATCAGACCTGTAGGGAGGAACTTCCTATTCTTATGTCATTGGTCAATAATTTGCCATTGAATTAATTTGCTGAACCCATACTTGTGGAAAGAGATGCTAAGTAACAGATAAACTCATGATAAAGATTAAAATAATCCACAAATCAGCATGATAACAAATACACATCTGGCAAGTACTGAAAAGACTCAGGTAGGTAATCTAATAAGTATGTCCAATATCATCCCCTTAACCTGTGTATATAAGTCAGGTAAGTATTACATAGGTATAACCAATCAGACATTCTATAGAAATAACAGAATTAATTCCTTCAACCCTTATATATGTAGGAAATCAACACAGTAATGGCTAAGTCTACAACTGATATCTGTTAAACAAAACAGACAAAAAAAAGTCCTAATGGTAAGTGCTGAGTGAACAATATGAGTTACAGGTAAACAAAGGTATGCTGTTACCTCATGTATGTGAATTGTGAATTGATCCTGAGGAAGGCAAACCAAAGTAAGCAAATAAAGAAGCACTGCCAATTGTCTCATTAGGGGAAAAAACAATCTAATCCCAAAAAATTAAGCTTGATTGTGCTCTTTATCAATATCCTACCTATTCTGATTAACTGACATACCCTTGTATGTCCATTTTAATCAAAAATATATTCAACACCTTTTTTAAATCTGCTGTCACAACCTCTTTTGGTTGCAAATTCCACTGGCCCAAGCTTGGTAGAGAAGCTCTCTGTAGTCCATCGCCTCCTTTTCCCTTTTACTCAATAAACTACACCACCTTTGGAAAAAAATCAGGCCACAGACACTTTTATTAAATAAATGTCAACATGACAGGCCCATAGACTGACAAGCGAGAGGCATCCTTTCATCTACTAACATCCACTTCAGTCAGAACAGACTTTACATAACAGATACAGATTACATCACAGAAACAGATTACATAACAGTAACTGACTAGCAATGGAACTTCCAGTTTGAATTTAAACTTTCATCAGGGAGAGTGGACACGTCATAATTTAAACATACATCATTTTATAGATAAATAATAAAAACAACATTGCAATAATATATGTAGCTCAATTATATTTTATATTTATTTATTATATTTTATGGGACAACCATGGTTTGATTACCCATTAGGAGTTCTGCCTGCCCAGAATTCCTAGAAATATAGTTATTACACTGCATTCTGGGAACCTGGGCAGGGACATGCAAATGTGCCCACAAAGGCTTCACTCTTGTAATCCATTACCATTTTAAACATGACTTTCTTTCAGCATATGCCTGCTGTATTACACAGCTTTCAGCAAAGCTCAGGATGGATTATACACAAGGTAGGAATCCCACCCACATACAGCTTTTTCAAGGTTACTGCCTCTCATCAGTTTGGGGCCGGTTCCTAGCTTGTGTAGTACATTTTTTTTAGGAGGTAGTTTACCAGAAAAATAATTTCATTTATGGTAGGCAGAAAAGCGATAGAAGCCCTCCAGCGTACAGTAAATAAATGGTACATTTATGTTCACATTTGAATGTCTAAAACAAGTGAAAAAGCTTCCTGTCCAAAATTCAGAGAAATACAGTTATTACACTGCATTCTGGGAACCTGGGCTGTACAGGGAGAGCTTGTATGACGTTTTTCCTCATTACTTATGTTCCTAGTTAGACTCAATTTTTTCATTATGTCGGCCTTTAACTCTCTAAATTACTCAGTTTGTATTTGAAATGTTTTGTGTTTGTGTAGCATATGCTCACTGCCCTCCAATAGAAATATATATATAATATGGCCCACAATCAAATGCATCTAATAAACAAGTAATAGTTTGACGTGTGTATGAGCAGATATGTTGTGTTATGGGGAAATGTCTGTGATTTGCTCACACAGAAAAGGGAAAAATGGGTGAGTGCATACCTTGCACTTGTGCGCAGGGGTTCCTCCACTTCACTGCCTAGGGGCTCCAAAAAGGTAGATACAGCACTGGCAGCAGCTACTGGTATTTTTTAGCCTTATGAAATGGGGAATACAATGGCAAATCAATAAATACATAGTTTTTGTACAAAGCTTCAATTATCTAAGAATTGACACCACTTAAAGGACTACTGTGGCCAGAGAACTACACTTGAAAACACTGGAATGTTTGTAAAATGTAAAAAAAATACATAGCCTCTAATTTACTACCTTCTTTCTGTAAGTATGCTGCAGTAAAATCTACCATTTTAGTTTCCAGCGAAGCACTTCCTGAGATGGTAGAAACTTCCTGTCTGCACTAAAGGTCTGCTATCAGCATAATGGGAATGGGTCATCTGGAACTGGCAGTTCTAGCATTAGGGCATGCCTGTCTAAAAGAGAACTTTGAAAATGATCCACATATTTTGAAAGATTTGCATTAGGGGACCACTGTGGTAAATT
Source organism: Discoglossus pictus (assembly GCA_027410445.1). NCBI lineage: Eukaryota > Metazoa > Chordata > Amphibia > Anura > Alytidae > Discoglossus > Discoglossus pictus. The sequence continues at coordinate 19,261,684 of CM050172.1, forward strand.
TTTTTCTATATGATCTTTTAAATAATCAAAACTAATAATGGTGAATGTTTTACAAAGTAAAAATGTAATAAACACATCCTTTATTTGATATGCTATTATTCTTTACTGTGAGGTCCCATTTTGTTCTCTTTCCTGCTGTTTTCTGCTGCTTTCTTGGCAAGGCGTGTCCTTGTATGCTAATTAACTTTCCTTTTGTATTGATGGGAGCACTGGCAGTTTTCACCACCACATTTTCTAGATAGAAGTTTTTATAAAAGAGAAAATTGTAACCATAAGACCACAGCTCTAGCACTAAATCCAGCTAGTGTTTTTCATATACTGTATACATATTGTGTTGTATATTCTACATAATTGCTTTAAAACAACCTAAAATGCAATTAATGAAAAACAAAATATATAAAAGACCGTCAAACTGTGTATGAAAAAAACTGTTTCAAATTCTGATGTTAAGTTTTTAAATAATCTAAAATCGACTTAACAGAAAAGTGACATATTATAAAATATTTTTCTTTTTTTCCTCAGTGAAAATGAATGTTTTTGATGAAATAATGGAACAATTCAAGATGAAACAATATAAATCCTCAAAGCTCACACTGAAGGATGTCCTGGATATTGGACAGGAGACTATACAGGAGGCGGATCCACAGAATGTAGAAGATATCCCCTGGCATTTTATAAGGAAGCTTATGGGACTAAAAATGACTGCAAGAAACACACAATGTGTAGGAACAAGCGCAGATAACCCAGATGATGTGTTAGAGGAGTCTGATGATAATGAAGATGCTACATCACCTTCCTTCCACCCTCTTGATGTTATGTGTGTTATCCTCCATTGTGCAGATATGTTTTTACAACAGGAGATTTTGTCAAAAATGTCCATGTGCCAGTTTGCTGTACCTCTGCTGCTCCCTGCTGGTGATGGCCCAGATTGTACCTTCATGATCTGGGCAATGAGAGATATTATGAAGAGGTGGAGACCCCAATCTTTAGCACAGAGCAAAGGGTTTAGAGAAGAAAGTTTAGTGAACATAAAGATGCCAACCTTTTCGTTTGTCAGGCTGGGTAAGAGCAAGTTATCCAAGTCTAAAATCCTTAATACAGTTCTCAGTCCAACTAATCAGTACCATGATTTCTTTATACATGAAAACATGGAATGTGGAAACGTCCAACGGAAAATCTCAGATGGGTTGGTGGAAATATCCTGGTATTTTCCAGCTGGCAAAGCGAGTTCAGATACTTTCCCAGAATCCATTGCAGTAACCAATCTGCGTGGAGACCTGGAGTCTAACTGGACACAGTTCAGCTTTTTATCACAGGTATCATCAGTGGTGTTTATATTTGTGGAAAGTCTCAGTGAGAGAGAAGTCCAACTATTATCAAACTGTAGTAACTCGGAAACAAAGTATTGTTTCATAATTAGTCCTAGTAATGGAAAACGTGTAAGTAATGAGACGCTAGGATTCCTGAAACAGTTGGTTCCTTTACTAAAAATTGACCCAAGGTATATATTGAGAAAAGACAGAATTGCTAATGATGCAGAACTAAAAAACAAAATACATGGAATTATCAATAATGTATTGAATGACAGGCCTAAAACCATTAATTTGGAACATATGTCAGAGATGGCTTATAATCTCGGCATTCATGTGGATGAGAGCTCTGAAAAATTGCAAGAAGCAAAGACATGCGCCATAGAAATTACTAATGAGATAAAAGATGTGGTGCGGTATAAGGAGGAAACACTGAAACTACAAGGAGACCTGTGGAGACAGTTGTCACAAACTGAGAAAGAAATGTGCAGAATGAGAAAACAAGGAGATAAACCTGGAGAAGAATATAAAGATGAGTTAAGACAGCGACTTTCAGAGCTACATAGGAAACAATATCAGCAGGACCTGCCAAGTGGTATGATGAAGTTTATATCTGCAGTTACTCATTTGTCTCACATGGAAAAACATTATTTTCTAAAAATTATAAAATTGGAACTTGACAAAATAGCTAGAGAGAGTCTGACTGCCTTAAAGTCTGAATACACAATACAATGTATGGACAGATTAAATAATCATGAAGCATTAAAACAGCTAGACAAGATAATAACGGATAGCTCTTTAGGAGTTGAACACTTTCTGCGTGAGTTGGGGCAGTTTTATGAGGCTGAATACGTCATGGTGACACAAACACACATAAAACAATTTACCAAACTCCCAGGAATAGCTGCTGATCTCCTATTGGATGGATTCCCATTGGAGCTGATTGATGGAGATGCCTCCAACATCCCCCTACAGTGGATAACAGATGTCCTCACTGAGTTAGATAAAAAGACAGGAGGAGGATGCAGAATGAGAGTAATAACTGTGCTGGGAGTGCAGAGCACAGGGAAATCCACTCTTCTGAACACCATGTTTGGTTTGCAGTTCCCTGTCTCCAGTGGACGGTGCACACGAGGAGCCTTCATGACTCTTATTAAAGTGAAAGAGAACTTCCAGGAGGAGCTTGGATGTGACTTTATTCTGGTGATAGACACTGAAGGTTTGAAAGCTCCTGAACTGGCTTCTCTGGACCACAGTTATGAGCATGACAATGAGCTGGCAACTCTAGTCATTGGGCTGAGTGACATCACCATAATAAATATGGCCATGGAAAATACAGCAGAAATGAAAGATATTTTACAGATTGTTGTCCATGCATTTCTTAGGATGAAAGAAATAGGAAAGAAACCCAACTGTCAGTTTGTGCATCAGAACGTGAGTGATGTGTCTGCTCATGTCAACAATATGAGGGACAGAAAGAAACTCCTGGAACAGCTGGATGAGATGACAAAGATAGCGGCAACAATGGAGAAAAAGAGTGGGATCAAATCATTCAGTGATGTTATGGACTATGACTTTGAGAAACACAACTGGTATATCCCTGGACTCTGGCAAGGTGTTCCACCCATGGCTCCAATAAACGGTGGTTACAGTGAAAATATTTCTGAAGTTAAAAAATATTTATTAGATTTTTTTAGAAGCCTTCGAGTCTCTAACAAGTCACAGAATATCCGTGAATTTAATGAATGGATAAAAAGCTTATGGAAGGCTGTGAAACATGAAAAATTCATTTTTAGTTTCAGAAACAGCCTGGTGGCCGAAGCTTACAACCATCTGTCTATAAAATCCTCACAGTGGGAATGGATTTTCAACAAACAAGTTCACAGCTGGCTGATTAAGGCAGAAACAAACATTAAGAATCAAACGGCAAATAAACTAGATAAAGTAATGTGCATGCTTAAGGAAGATCTTTATGGTGTGCTGGTAAAGGAGGAGAAAACTATTAAAGACCTATTAGAAAAGTATTTTGAGAGTGGAACTGAAAATGTGAATCTTATAGAAAGATACAGAGAAGATTTCTTCAGGAGTGTGTCATCCTTAAAGAAGGAACTTGAAAAAAACACACTTACCAAGATCAATGAGGCTGTCAGAATCCGTAAAGGAAAGTATGAGATTCAGAGAATCCAGGATAAATCCCAGAGATTAATTGAGAAGAAAGTAACTGATCTTCTGGGAAAATGCAGAATGCAAAACTGTGAGTTAAATGAAGAAGAAATAACAAATGAATTTGAGAACATGTGGCAGAAGACATTGTCAGAATTACAAACAGGAGATCTAGAGAGACGAAATGTCAAGCAAGTAATGCTAGGTCAGCTGAGAAATGACATGGGCAACAAAGGAGGGGCAATAAATGAAGCTTTACTCAAAGTGGGAACCTTAGAAGAATGTGGGCAAACTGATTTTAAGGTGGACAAGAATTCTGTAGAAACCTCCTGGCGTTCACTTGGTCATAACAAAATATACATTAGCCAAGATTGTTATAACAAAATACAAAAGTTTGCTGACTCATTAATAGATCAATGCAAAGCATATGTTACACAGAAGGTTAACACAAAGGAGGATTATGATGAAATGTACAGTCTAGAATTGTTACAGATGATAAACACAAGTCTCCAAGAGGAAAATGTTAAGACACTTCACATTACTTCTTTGTTTCAGATGCAAATCAAGCTTTTTATTTTTAGAAGAGCAGCTCCCATGTTTCAAAAGATGCATAATAACTTTATTCAAGAGAATGACCCCAAAATCTGCCTAGAAAAGCTAAAACCTAAGTATTTTGTTATATTTCAAAATATTTTTCATGAGAAAGATGGATGTCGACAGAGGGCCAAGAGTTTCTGTAAGGACTGTCTAAAGCCGGCAATGACTGACTACATTTACAGACATCTTGGAAAAGAAATTGTTGATGATGTTCAATGTAGCGGCTCTGTGACATTTAGCAGCAGAACCTTCTTCCAGTTCTCTCTGCTTGAGGAACTTCTCAAAGGAAGACAATTCAATGAGTATGTAGAATATATTCTTACATATGAGAAATTTGTAAAGAGATGGATAGCAAAATATATCTCAGACAAATATAAGGAATCTGGAGAACTGGAGAGTCTACAATCAAACATTCTGTCTTCCATCACTAAGCAAGTCAAAGAAACCCTTAAAAATAAGGCAGTTTTAGAAAGTTTTAATTTGTCAGAATTTTTAGAGAATTTTTGTGAATTTCTGAAGAATGAATTAGTAATTTCACAGGATGAGATGAAACTGATACTTTTCCATAACATGGCAGATATTAAAACATTTTCGAACGACACAGCATCTTTTCTCACAGAGACAGAAAAGCAGATCCTTGCAGAAATGAGATCACTAGACATTAAGACTGTACTTTCCAAAGTCATGCTTAAGCCCGAAGATGAATTGTTTAAGAAGATGATTGGATGTGGGAAGCAATGTCCATTCTGCAAAGTCCCCTGCGAGGCTGGAGCTAGAGATCATACAGAGCACTTTGCCAGTGTCCATAGACCTCAGGGGTTAGGAACATACCATAAGACAAGTACCAAAGTTTTGGTAGTAGAAATATGCTCTACTGCTGTTGCAGGAGATGGTTCTTTCCATTGTGCAGAGACAAATGATAAATATCATCCTTACAAAGAATATCGTAAGTTCTACCCAGACTGGGCCATTCAACCTGATCCAAGTATTGACTCTTCAGATTACTGGAAATTCATTTTTACTCACTTCAATGAGCAGTTTGCTAAAGAATATGATGTAAACCCAGCAAAGATTCCAGAAGGATGGAAAAACATAACAGAAGGAGATGCTCTGAGAAGCTTAAAGGAAACGTATAACATGAAGTAATTCTAATTATGTGATATCATCTGATAACTCTCTTGATTCTTTCTCTGGTACTTACTTCCGAAATGTGTGGACTGTTTTGAAGGTTTCAATCACAAACAACTGAAACAAATGTGATTCTTTTTATTGGCTAATTGAGTATTATTAAAATGTGAATATTCAAGGCCACTAATTACTTCTTTTGTAAAAAGATCCTTTTTTTGTCTTTCGAAGGGATGTTTTCTATCTATCTATCTATCTATCTATCTGTCTATCTATTATTTCCTGAGTCTAATGCCACATTCTGAGAAGGAAAATCTTCAGTCTCATCCACAATGGGCCAATCATTTCAGTGACCTGATGCGCAGAGAACAAGAAATCTATACTGTGGCCTAACTATAAGAAGGCTGTTTATTACAAATAAATAAGCAGAAAATAGGTTTCCATAAATGATTTCACAAGTTAAAGAGACACATCAAAGATCACAGGTATTGCAGACATGAAAAGTAAACATATTATTATTACGTTTTATTTGTATGGCACCCACATATTCCATAGCACTGGACAGGGGATAAGAACAAATAAAATACAATATTAACAAAATCAGAAAATGGAGGGCCCTGTTTTGAGCTTAGAATCTTTGCAGAAAGCACCCTACAAGACTGGAAACTCACTACTTACAAAGCAGTTTGAATGAAAGTGTTAGATAATTGAGCTTGAGTATTAGGTTTTTAAGAGTAAATTATCTAAAACATTCCACTGTAATTACTTTTATCTAGGGTGATTAACTCTCACAGTAGTGGAGTGGTGATAAGGAAGAAATGCATGCCTAGTTGGGTAAATCATCACAACCACAGAAACTTTAGACCTGTGTCACTATACCTATATATAGCACCAGGGCTTAAACCTTTCCCCCTCTGTGACAGTTAATTAATCACCAAGATAAAGATAATTGCAGAGGGAGAATCTTTTCATATAATTTATGCTTAAAATCACAAATTTTCAAGTCCAATTATCAAACATTTCCTTTAATTTTTTATGTCAGAACCATTGCTGTGTACTTTTAAATTGGAATGTGTAAATTGCAAATGTAAAAATAGCAACACATAGGAAAAACAAAACCTAAACAAATGCGCTAATTCATCATTATGTCTAATATCTATTTATCTATCTATCTATCTATCTATCTATCTATCTATCTATCTCTCTAACTCTTCCCCACTCTTATTACCAATATTATTGTTCACATTTAAAGTATCTCTGACCTCACTCACTGCATGAATCTAAAGCTAAAAAAATAAATCTAGTATGACTTTAATATTTCACATAAATACAAATTATTACTGAAAGGAGTAATCAAAACAGTACACAGGAATGGCGGATCCTGCAGCAGCCAATGGGCTTCTCAAGATCACTCTGCGAGGACACATCAGACACTCCAAGAACAAATGGATCCAAACGAATGTTACTGAAGATACAACTTCAACAATATAAATCCAACTGAAAAAGGAGTTCTTGTTCACTGAGTATTCAATTGGGCCTAGTGTGTGACGGCATCTGATTTACTCAGACAAGTAAAGTGTTTATTCCCTGTGTGCAGTGATTTGGTGCATCTGTTCTGTGATTCTCCTGAACAGTAAGTGTGTGTATTTGTGCAGTTATTAGTGGGCAGCTGAGAGGGTGTGTGGTTTTGCCTGTGTAAAAGGTATATCAGTGTGTGACTTTTTTGTGGTCTGCTTGCATCTGTTCTGTGATTTCTCCTGAACGGTAAGTGTGTGTGTACTTGTGCAGTGAGTAGTGGGCAGTTTAGTAATAAGAACCTAATAAAAACAGGGGAAGGTGTGAACACTTCTAGAATAAGGGCAGTTCTAGTATAAGTGTAGAAGTTTAAATATAAGGAGGGAATGCAAAGGGGGAGAACATTGTAGTGCTTTATACATTTTTTTACCCACTGTAATTATGAGTCAGTCCAGTGGCAACCTCACTCAGTGTACATCCTGTCATATGTATGCACTACTGGAACAGATGATCCAGGGTCCATTCCTCTGTGACAGGTGTGAGTATATTGCCTATCTTGAAACTCATATTTGAGAACTGGAGAGAATTGCAGAACTTGGTGTTATTGCTCAACTGGAAAGGGGGTTGGTGCTCATGAAGCACAGTTTTGCTGGGCCTAGCATGGAGGGGGGAGCCGGGGCTAGTGAGGATGTCCAGGGAGGTAGCTGGGTTACAAGGGGAAGCAGGGGAACAGGAGCAGGAGGGAGACCAGTTCTGAGTTGGCAAATACCCACAGATTTGCCAGATTGAGTGAAAGTGTTGGGGATGTCCATTCAGGAATGTCAATGCCAGATAGAGCTGTTCACTCTAACAGCCGGGAGAACAGTTCTACTGGAGGAGAGGGAGGGCAGAATAGGCAGAGCAACAGGCAGGTTCTGGTGTTTGGGCACTCTATTATTACGAAGGTAGACAGGGTGATTTGTCACCCAGATCCCAGCAATCAGGGAGACAAATTATTTGGAGGGGCTGGAAATGAACCGGCGGTCTTGGTACATATCGGTACCAATGACAAAGTTAGTGGAATATGGAGTGTCCTAAAGAATGATTTTACAGAACTAGGTAAAAAGGACCTACAAGGTAGTATTTTCTGAGATACTACCAGTGCCACGTGCTAGCCCAGGGAGGCAGATATAGCTTAGGGAGGTTAATGCGTGGCTAAAAATGTGGTGCATTAAGGAGGGGTTTGGGTTTTTAGAGTAGTGGGCTGACTTCTCACTTGGGTACAATCTCTATATCAAAGATGGATTGCACCTTAATGATGAGGGAGCTTTTGTACAAGGGGATAGGATGGTAGAAAGGCTGGGGAAGTTTTTAACCTAGTAGGTGGGGGGGAGGGACGAGATAGAAGCAATGGGGTAGTAAGTGTAGAGGGGGTAAGGAACTTATTAACCAGTCACGGGGGAGGGTTAGTACAGTCAATAGGGAGATATTGCTAAGTAACTCAAGTACAGTGGCATGCACTTCAGAACTACAGCCTCATAACATAAGGTGTATGCTTGCTAATGCCAGAAGCTTGCCAGGAAAATGGGAGAGTTAGAATTATTAGCAGTTAATGAGAAATGGGATTTAATAGGCATTACCGAAACGTGGTGGGATGACTCTCATGACTGGACTGTTAATCTGGATGATTATAACCTATTTAGGAAAGATAGAGGCAATGGTAAAAGAGGAGGAGGGATTTGTCTGTATGTTAAGCCTGAATTTAAGCCTGTAGTCAGAGAAGATATTTATGGTGGAGCTAGTGATAATGTTGAATGTGTGTGGGTAGAGTTAAATAGCGGCGGAGCAAATTCTAAAAGAATATTAGTTGGAGTATGCTATAAACCCCCAAATATATCTAAAAGTGAGGAATTACAAATATTGTTACAGATTGGAAATGCAGCTAAGCACGGGCAAGTTCTAATAATGGGAGACTTTAATTACCCTGAAATAAACTGGATAGAGACCAGCAGTTCATCTAAGGGGAGCAGATTCTTGAGTACACCCATGGATCATTATTTAACCCAGGTTATAAAAGAACCTACCTGAAATGAGGCTAACTTAGATTTAGTCATCACAAATAATATTGATATAGTATCAAATGTGGAAATAGGGCAACCTTTGGGAAACTGTGATCACAACACAGTCTCATTTGAGATTGAATTAAAAAAACATAACTGTAAGGGGCTAATGAAAACTCTTAATTTAAAAAGGGCAGATTTTAACGGTCTAAGGGCAGTGATACAAAGTATAGACTGGGACAGAGAACTGACAGGTAAAAACACTGAACATAAATGGACAACGTTCAAATTAATACTAAATAAACATACTTTTCTTTTTTTTTTTATGTTTTATTTTCAAAAATTTCAAAACATTACATAATGATACAAAAAACATGATTCCATTCTTGGTCACAAAGGTATTAATATATAGAATTTCATAAGATAATATAATTTCAAATGCTTTGGACATACTTTCTCTGTGTAAATGATCCCTTCCAATCTCCAAAGATATATAACTTAATACATAGCCTTAATAGCATAAATAAGTGCCAAGTAAAGAATTAAAGACAATTTACCTCACATAACTTGTTATATAATTACAATATGAATGTTTTAAAATATATTATAACATAAGAACAAGAAAAAAAAAGAAAAAATAGAGAAAAAAAGAAAGAAGAAAAAGAGAAGAAGAAAAAAAAAAGGGAAAAAATAAAAATTCGGCCTGGAATGGAGTGTGGAGGTAAGGGATGGTTCCGGAAGGAGGAGGTGTTTATATTACACTCTATGAAAAAAAGGACACCTCCTAATCCTTATACTTCTCGTCCCATACTTTCCACTTAACATGTGGAAGATGGGACATTCCAATATCCTCTATGTCTCTTTCTAAATGTCGCGTTTTATTTATTTTTATCAATATTTCTGAACAAATGGGAACTTTTTCTTGTTTCCAATATAAGGCAATGGAGTTTTTAGCTGCCGTAAATATCTGTATCAAGAGAGCTTTATATTCCATTGTAATTTCTTTAGGAAAGATGTGAAACAGTGGAATTTCCTTCTTATAGAGAATATCTAGATCAAAGATCATTTTTATTTTGGAGAAACATTCAAACCACCAATTTTGTATAATAGGGCAGTCCCACCATATATGAATGTGTGTACCTTTTTGGCCGCAATTGCGCCAGCATAGCTGACTTTCCCTATTTTTAGTGATTTGAGAAACTTTAATGGGAACATAATACCACCTATTTATTATTTTAATACAAGTTTCTTTATGAGATGTGTTTTGAAGAAACTTGTCTGTAGTGGAAAAGGCTGAGACCCATGTTTCCAGAGGCCATTCTTCTCTCGCTTCTTCTTCCCACATTTTTATGCTAGCTGTTTTAATTGGGATCTGCTTGTTTTTAATTAAATTGTGGCATTTAGCCATTAAATGCGATTTATTACCCCCTAAAATTAATTTTTTGCAATCTGTCAAGCTTCTTCCTTCTGAGATATAACCTAAAAGCTTCAGCCTTTCGCGCATACTCAAATATTCTAACCATAATGAGCTGTGTATTTTGTATTTACCCACTAGCTCATCAAAGGTAATAATGGAACCATTTTGAAAAAGATATTTTAAGTACACTGCTCCTTTTTTAATTAGAGTTTCTAGTAAAGGGGTGTTCATTTCTCTGGCTAAAGTATCCAATGGGATTATCAAACTTGGAAATAAAATTAAGGAGTATTTTTCATTCAATATATCCCAATATTTAAAGTTATTTCTTAATGTTTCTCCCATATAATCTACCCTAATTAAATTCTTCATTTAATTTTTTTTAGGATTATACTTTGCAGATCTATATTAGGGGACATTTCTTTTTCTATTTGGAACCAGTTCCTTAGATCTATCCATCTAATAATATGAGCTATAGTAATAGCTTCTTGAAATATTTGGATAGAGGGGTAGGCCATACCCCCTTTTTGGAATTTTTTAATTAAATTTATTGTTTTGATTCTCATTTTTTTGCCTTTGTGAATAAACTTATCTAAAATATTTTGAAATATTTTAATCTAGGGTTTTGATAAATGATATGGAATACTTCTCATTAAATACGTTATTTTAGGCACCAAAAACATATTTGCTGCTATGATCCTTCCCGACCATGAATCATATACATTTCTCCATCCTTCTATAAGTGCTTTCAAGTTTAGTATAATTTGCTTAACATTTATATCCATCATCTGTTTGAACATTGGATGTATTACTATACCCATGTGTTTTATACTGTTTTGCCATATATATGAGAAATGAGTTTTTAGAAATAAACTTTCCTCTTCTTTCTGATTTATCATCAAAGCTTCTGTTTTAAGTATGTTTAATTTATAGTTTGATATTTTACTGAATTCACTGATACACTGTTGAAAATTTTCTATGGATTTACTCTGGTGCTCCAGTGAGAGTACAACATCATCAGCAAACATTGTTACCTTATGTTCTATTTCTCCCACTTTGATTCCATGAATATCTTTATTTTCTCTTATAGATGTTGCTAAAGGTTCCATTAAGAGAGCAAAGATAAGCGGGGACAAGGGACATCCCTGCCTGGTACCATTGGAGATGTTAAAGCTTTCCGATTTAAATCCCAGACCCACGACAGAGGCGGATGGAGAACTATACAGAGCCTTAATTGCTCTAGAACCAAATTCGCCTAGGCCTAACTTAGATAAAACTAGATCCATATAGTTCCATCCTACTCTGTCGAAGGCCTTTTCTGCATCCAGAGATAGAAAGACCACGGATCTCTTCTTTTTTTTAGCAAAAGATACTAAATTGACTAATCTTCTGACATTATCAGTACCCTGTCTATTTACTATAAATCCATTTTGATCTTTATCTACCAAAAATTCGTCTACCTTATTTAATCTATTTGCTAGCACTTTCGCATATATTTTAATATCTGTATTAATTAGCGAGATTGGGCGGAAATCTTTACATTCAGGGCGCTCTTTCTCTTTCTTTGGAATAGTTATTATATAAGTCTGAAGCATTTCTTTTGGTATGTTGCCAGTCATTTTCATTTCATTAAGCGATCTAGTGAGATCCGTTATAATTTATTTTTGAAATATCTTATAGTAAGAATTAATAAAACCGTCAGGGCCTGGAGCTGAAGCAATCTTTAATTTATTTATTACTTCTAAAGTTTCTTTTTCCGATTTCGGTTCATTCAAGGATAACAAGCATTCCGGCGAGATTCTTGGCATATGTATAAGATCCAAAAAGCTTTTAATTTCTGTTAATTTAGTTTTAGTATCTGATTTCTCTTCTAGATTATATAGATCTGAATAATATGCTGCAAATGCCTCTGCTATTCTAGCAGGATTAATAATGTTTTCTCCATTGTGTCTTATATGATCTATTCTTTTTTGAGAAGATGTCCCTTTATATTTATTTGCCAAGAATTTGTTTGCTTTATTACCTAGGTGGTGAATACGTTTCTGCAGGGCCCATCTAGAGTTATCTACTTTCATTTGCTCTATGATCCTAATCTGTTTTTATAACATTATGACCCGTTCCATTTTCAATGGGCTTGGATTATTTTTATTTTCTCTATCGGCCTTAGTTAAGTTAATATATAAATCTCTAAGTGGCATTCCGTTTTTTTTTTTTCCATTTGGGCCTGCAATTTAATGCAGGTTCCACGTATGTATGCCTTGTGGGCCAACCATGTTATATTATTAGATGCTACTGAGTCTCTATTGACCTGGAAGAAATCCTCAATCTCTTGTTTCAATTTAGTTTTAGTTGATTGGTCTTTCAACAAGATATTTTTCATTTTCCACGATGGGGAGACATATTCCATGATTCCTATTTTAAATGTGGCATTTATTAAACTATGGTCTGAAAAATGTATAGGATCAATTTCAGCTTTAATAAGTTTTTTTAGTGCTAGTTCATTAACCAATATATAATCTATTCTTGAGTATGACATGTGACGTGCTGAATAAAAGGTATAATTCTGTGTCGTAGGATTTAAACACCTCCATGAATCAAATAACCCTTGTTTATATATGTTTGCTTCTTTCTATCTAAACTCGGGTTAAGAACCTCATTATAATCCCCGCAGCATATCAAAAGGCCAGAGAAATAATTTTTCAGTGAATTCAAAGTTCTATTTACAAATTTTGTCTGACCATATTTATTGTAACTGTTCCTGTCTGCCAATGAGTTTCTTGGAGACAGACTATATCTGCGTTTTTTTTAAAGAAAGCATTAAAGAATATTGTTCTTTTTCCTTGGGTGTTCAGTCCTTGCACATTTTGGCTTACAACTCTCAGTGTCATTTAGGGTATCTGAAATCTATCAAAAACAAAAGAGAGAAAAAAAAACAATCCTCCTTTTCCTCCCCCCCCCCCACCCTCCAGCCAATCCTGCCAGCCAAAAAAAAAAAGAGTTATAAGAAAACGTATCAGTATATTCTAAAATTGGTACGTTAGGGATGCGTAAATAAAAACCCATACCTGACGATCTCTTCATTGAATAAATAGAGTCTTCCCAGTTTTCATAAAAAAATAAATCTGGGATGCCCTTAAGAGGGAACTTTTCCCTCACCCCCTCGCCACCCTTTCACACAAGAGAGGTAAGGTGGGTTACCGTGGAGGAGAGGGAAATGGTGAACTTTTCCTAAGTTCAGTCAGTCCTCGGCTGCCGTCGGTGGTGCAGATTTTATAAAATTAGGCCAGCTAAACTTCTGGAGAACACCAGATTAATCTGAGGTACTTCCTTGTGCCAATAATGTTATATATTTTATGTCTATTATTGGTTTCCTTCTCCAATAAATTCTATAACTTCCTCTTTCCTTTGCCTCCGGGTCTCAACCTTATCTTAAAAAAACAAAGCAAAAAGAATATTCTTCCTCTTTTAATTCAGTGTCTATCTTAATAATTATCCTTATGAGTTTTTCCCTTTTATGTTTTTATATATATTATAAGCAGTAGCTTTGTGAAATTCCACTGTGTTTTTCCCCTATATTGCCTATTATTTGTAATATTTTGCCAATTTAATAAATTAAATAATTATCAATACGTGTAATTTTAATATTCAGTTCCGCTACTGATCTTCCCTCTAATTAGAGTGCCGTAATTTAACTAATAATTGGTGTGCTTAATCTATCGAGACTACGAATCTATAAATAAGAAAAAACATAACAAAACAATTACTCTATTTTATTCCTATTCTATATCTTGTGTTAATATTTCCCCTTTCTCCTATAATAATCTATGTGATGTCTTCTATTATGATAAATTGAGACCCGAAAGCGAAGAGGGAAAGAAAAAAAGGGGAAGAAAGAAAAAAGAAGAAAATCAATAAGAAAAAAAAAGAAAAAAAAAAAAAGAAAGAAAAAACCACAAGTTATGCAGGTATTTAATGAACAAATGATTGAGGCCAGCCAATCAGTAACTCTCTATTTCAAATTCCACTCTTCTAAAAATGTTATCGCCTCCCTATGTGAGTTAACCACTGTTCTCTTTGATTCATGCATTATAATTAATTTAGTGGGAAAACCCCATTTATATCTTATGTTGTTTTCCCTTAAAATGTTAGTGGCTTCTGAGAATTCTCGCCTTTTAATCAGGGTTTCTCTTGAAATATCTGAGAAAATTATCAGATTTTCATAGGGAGGTTCAAACTTTTTTATTTCAATGGACTTTCTATGGATAGCTTCCCTATACAAAGAAGAGTGGAACTTGACAATTACATCTCTAGGATGTGCTTGATCTATACTTTTAGGGAGTGGAATTCTATAAACTGAATCTACCATCTATTCCAGTGGGACGTCCTGTTTGATTGTACATGAGATACATTTTTGTATAAAATGTCTTAATTCTGGTTGACTAAAATTTTCCGAAATACCTCTAATGCGTATATTATTACGACAGGAATTATCTTCTATTTTATTTAACTTAGTTTTTAAGTCTAAGACTTCAGCTTTTAATTCAACCGTCTCTGTAGTTACGTTTTTTTGTCTAGTTCCAATTTCGTTATATTTTGCTTCTAAGCTATCTATTTTACTACCTAAATCAATAATTGCATTTTAATTTTTAGCAATCTCCATTGTTATATCTGTGAGTAATGACTTCTTAAATTCTGCTAGAATTTTTCTCAAAGTAAATGTTGTTGATCTTTCTTCTTCTGGCTTATCTATGATTTGACTTTCTTCACTTTCTGTAGTCTCTTCTAAATTAGACTGATTATCTGAAAAGTCTATTCTATTTGTGACTTCAGCTGCCATCTGAGATTTGTCTAAATCTTTATTTTTATTACCTGGAGAAAGGAACATACTTGGGGTTTTTACCATTGCATTTTTCCTTTCTCTAGCTTTCGTTTTTGAATTATGAGTTTCTCTTTTCATTTTGAATAAGATATTAGAGATTCTGATTAAAAGAGTGTGGGCTCAAAATCATAGATTGATTCAATCTTAGAACCCTTTTTAGGTAGATTCAGAATATTGTAAGGTATCCATACCATTCCCTTTTCCTTTGCTGTACTCTCACACAATATTCAAAACCACTTATATTACTTCTCAATTCTGTCAAATTCCTTGCTTTATTACCTTTCCAGCTAGAACCTTTTTTCAAATTGAAATATTTAACCAATTTATAGCCGCTAACCTCAGAAATCCATAAGCTCTGTCTCATAAAGGAGAGTAACTTAAATACTCAAAATGCATTAAGGATTTAAAATCAGCAACTCGCTATGGTATAATGCTTTACTGGGCCTTAAAAAGTTCCAGTTTGCCTTCCAGGATATCTCCAGTTGAGTTTCCAGTGGATATTTCCTTCCCGTGTCTCCCAGTTCTATTTAGGCTTAAATATGTTGACCCAACAAGGCTTGGGTTTAGAATAATAGAAATCGGGACCCTTTAGGTCCAGTTATAATTCCCAATTTATTTTCTTTCCTCTCGCTCTTCGCTTCCCTCTGTTTCTCTTCCTTCGCCTTTCTGGACCCTTTCCAATTCTCCAACTTTTCGGCGGCGTAGTTGCCCGGTATCCGGGGGAGCTCAGGCTTTTACCTCTTAAGGCTGAAGTACACCTCTTATCTATGGGTTGTAGGTTTCTCCCAGTAAAGACTTAAGTCTATTGATATTCCTTGTCCCATTGTGATTATATACTATGTGGGGAAACCTCTCTCAGCAAAATTTCTTGCTATTTAGTCTTTACAGCCTTGGTCTAAATGACCTAAAGTGCTATTGTGCTGTGCTTGAAATTTGCCAATTTTCTCCTAGTGCAGACTATAGTCTAATGGTATTCTTTATCCAGTTGGGTTAACAAACTGTATAGGGGAACCCCTTTCATCAGTCTTTCTTGCTGTTTAGCCTTTACTACCTTGGTCTAAATGACCTAAAGTGCTATTGTGCTATGCTTGAGGTTTGCAAGGTTTCTCCCAGTGCAGACTTGAGTGTATTGGTATTCTTTACAAAGAAAGAGCGTAGCCCAAAGTAGTATGGTATCTTCTTTAACCTTGTCTTTATTTGAAACAGGTCTGTATTAAGCAAAGTTCTTTTAAAAAATCTTGATGGAGAGGTACTCACTCAGTCCCACATATCTCCACGTTTTAGCCTTTGCTGCCTTGGTCTAAACGACCTATAGTGCTGCTGTGCTTGTGCTTGAAATTTGCCAGGTTTCTCCCAATATAGACTTAAGTCTATTGATATTCTTTATCTCATTAAGTTTGTAAACTGTGTGGGGAAACCACTCTCCACAATATTTCTTACTTTTTTGCCTTTACTACCTTGTTCTATATGACCTAAAGTGCTTTTATGCTGTGCTTGAGATTTTGCCAAATTTCTCTTAGTGCAGACTTGAGACTAGTGGTATCCTTTATCTAATTGGATTTATAGGCTATATAGGGGAACCACTTTCAGCAATCTTTCTTGCTGTATAGCCTTTACTACCTTGGTCTAAGTGATTTAAAGTGCACTTGTGCTGTGCATGAAATTTGTCGAGTTTCTCCCAGTGCAGACTTGAGTATAATGGTATTCTTTACAAAGAAAGTACTTAACCCAAGATACTAAGGTCTCTTCTTTAACCTTGTCTTTATATGTAACCCGTCTGTGTTAAGAAATGTTCTTTACAATATCATGATAGAAATGTACTCATTCAGTCCCCCATATCTCCATTGCTTAGCCTTTGCTACCTTGGTCTGAATGACCTTAAATGCTGAGTATTCTTTCTCCAGGTGGGTTAACAAACTGTATAGGGGAACCCCTTTCATCAATCTTTCTTACTGTTTAGCCTTTACTAGCTTGGTCTAAATGACCTAAAGTGCTATTGTGCTGTGCTTGAGGTTTGCAAGGTTTCTCCCAGTGCAGACTTGAGTGTATTGGTATTCTTTACAAAGAAAGAGCATAGCCCAAAGTAGTATAGTATCTTCTTTAACCTTGTCTTTATTGAAAACAGGTCTGTATTAAGCAAAGTTCTTTTAAAATATCTTGATGGAGAGGTACTCACTCAGTCCCACATATCTCCACGTTTTAGCCTTTGCTGCCTTGGTCTAAACGACCTATAGTGCTGCTGTGCTGTGCTTGAAATTTGCCAGGTTTCTCCCAATATAGACCTAAGTCTATTGATATTCTTTATCTCATTAAGTTTGTAAACTGTGTGGGGAAACCACTCTCCCCAGTATTTCTTACTTTTTAGCCTTTACTACCTTGGTCTATATGACCTAAAGTGCTTTTATGCTGTGCTTGAGATTTTGCCAAATTTCTCTTAGTGCAGACTTGAGACTAGTGGTATTCTTTATCTAATTGGATTTATGGGCTATATAGGGGAACCACTTTCAGCAATCTTTCTTGCTGTATAGCCTTTACTACTTTGGTCTAAGTGATTTAAAGTGCACTTGTGCTGTGCATGAAATTTGTCAAGTTTCTCCCAGTGCAGACTTGAGTATAATGATATTCTTTACAAAGAAACAGCCTTATTAAATTGTGATTCAGTGAATTTAAAAGGGCTCTATTTAAGCACAGAGCATATTTTATTTACAGAAGTTTTTAGTTAGTGAAGACATTGCTTTTGGATAGAAGTTCACTAACTAAAAACTTTTGTAAAAAAATATTTCTGTGTGCTTATATAGAGCCCTTTTAAATTTACTGAATCCCAATTTAATAAGGCTTAAAGTACTTATCCCAAGATACTAAGGTCTCTTCTTTAACCTTGTCTTTATATGTAACCAGTCTGTGTTAAGAAATGTTCTTTACAATATCATGATAGAAATGTACTCATTCGGTCCCCCATATCTCCACGGCTTAGCCTTTGCTATCTTGGTCTGAATGACCTTAAATACTGATGTGCTGTGCTTATAATTTTGCCAAATTTCTCCCAGTGCAGACTTAAGTATAGAAATATTTTTTTAGCCAGTTGGGTTTATATTACTGTGTGGGAAAGCCACTATCAGCAATATTCCTTGCTGTTTGGCCTTTACTGCCTTGGTTTTAATGCCAAATTTCTCCCAATGCAGACTTGAGTGTATTGAATTTTTTTTTCCTTTTCTTCCCTTCCCCCCTTTTCTTCTCTCCCCTTTTTATCCAGTTGAGTTAATAGGCTGTGTGGGGGAACCGCTCTCAGCATTATTTCTTACTCTTAATCTTAGTTATACTGGAGAGGATTTCATTGTAGTTTCTCTAGGCCAAACATAATAGGGCTTGATAAGCAATTCCTATCTGGTTATTGGTCTCTATACTGAAAGTTGGGGGGAAAGAGTCCTTTCCTCAAATGGGTTATTGTTTGGAGCCAGTCCTTTATCTCTCTCCCCCTCTTGAGTATACAACGTCAGTGATAACCTCCCGTGGGGAAAAATTTCAGTATTACAGACATTAGTTTTAGATGTAGTAGCTGGCTTACTCCAGATCATATGATTTTTATACACAGGCCTTTGATTTTTCCCCTCTTATTCATAGGTGCACGGCGGCACCTTGCAAAAAAACCTTAGTCCTACCGGTACTGGACACGCTGGTAGCTCCTCTGGACAAGCCGGTATCGATTTCCTCCCTGAGCAGCTTTTCCCCATGACACTTCCCTTCAGATGCTGAGGTCTTTTCTCTGCCTCCAACTCCTTCCTGTCTCTATACCATCTTGTCTGCTGGGATCGTAGTTGTCTTCTGTCCATTACGCTACCATAGTTTAAGCGCAATGGCAGCTGGTTTCTGTGCTCTACTCTGAGGCCGGAGACTCTGCTGTGCCTGTGCCTGCATCACTGAGCATTTTTGGCGCCAAAAGCCCGTTAGCTGTTCATCCTAACAGCTTCCTGGGCGTGGACTGTCTCCCCCAGCAGCAAGATTATGGGCAATTTCAACCTCCCTAAATAAACATACTTATCCCCATATACCATGTGGAAATAAAATAGAAGGAGTAAATCACAACCCATGTGGCTTAGCAATGAATTAAAGATTATGAGTAAAAAACAATCTTTTAAATTATACAAACAAGAGGGGACATAGACTGCTTTACGCAAGTACAAGGAAATCAACAAGGCTTACAAAAGGGCTATTAGACTGGCTAAAATCGAAAATGAAAAGTTAGTTGCAAATATATATTTTAAATATATTAATGGAAAGAAGGCCAGGAAGGAAGCTATAATATGAACATTACGATGTCACACAGGCCGTTTGATAATTAGTGACCAGGAAAAGGCAGATGAGCTACATATGTTCTTTTCTTCGGTATACATAAGGGAGGTACCAGTGGTTGGCTCACTGCAACATAATGGGGCTACACTACCTTTACCAAATAACTGGCTAACGCAGAAAGAAATCCAAAAGAGGTTGGAAAAAATAAATGTTAATAAAGCCCCAGGTCCTGATGAAATACATCCAAGGGTACTGAGGGAACTGGGCTCTGTAATAGCAAAACCATTATATCTAATTTTTCAGGATTCACTCAACACAGCGTCTCTACCAGATCACTGGAGAAAGGCAGAGGTGATACCTATATTTAAGAAGGGACTAAGAGCAAATCCGGGGAATTATAGACCAGTGAGTCTCACTTCGGTAGTGGGAAAGCTTTTAGAATGGTTAATAAGGGATAATATGCAGGTATATGTCTATTCAAACAGGATTATAGTAGGAGCCAACATGGATTTATGAAGGATAGGTCATGTCAAACAAACCTAATTAGTTTCTATGAGGAGGTTAGTAGGAACTTGGATGAAGGCAACTCAGTGGATGTAGTCTATTTGGATTTTGCAAAGGCTTTTGATACAGTGCCACATGGGAGACTATTGAGCAAACTAAGGGATACAGGAATTGCCATAAATATTTGCTTATGGATTGAGAGCTGGCTAAAAGACAGGAAGCAAAGGGTTGTTGTAGATGGAACATACTGCAATTGGACTAATGTGGTAAGTGGGGTTCCTCAGGGCTCAGTATTAGGTCCCCTCCTTTTTAACATATTTATTAAGGACTTGGAAGTGGGATTGGAGTGTGGTGTCTGCATTTTTGCTGATGACACAAAGTTGTGCAAGGTAATTCAATCAGAAAATTATGTACTTTCCCTCCAAAGGGATTTGCATACATTAGAGGAATGGGCATCTGTGGCAGATAAAATTTAATACAAATAAATGTAAAGTTATGCATCTGGGAAGAAACAATAGCCATGCAATTTATAAACTTAATGGAGCAGATCTAGGGGTATCGGATATTGAAAGGGATTTGGGAGTACTTGTGGACAACCATCTAGGTAACAGTGCTCAATGTCAAGCAGCATCTGCAAAGGCAAGTAAAATATTAGCATGTATTAAGAAGGGTATAGAAGCAAGGGAAGCAAATATAATTCTCCCACTATACAAATCCCTAGTTACGCCCTCATTTGGAATATGAAGGACAATTTTGGGCACCACTATATAAAAGGGAAATTTTAGAGCTGGAAAATGTACAGAGAAGGGCAACAAAACTAATAAAGGGAATGGAGGGCTAAGTTATGAAGAAAGACTAACCAAATTAAACTTATTTACTCTAGAAAAAGGTGTCTAAGAGGGGATATGATTACCTTATATAAATATATCCAGGGTCAATACAAGGCTTTGTCAAGGGAACTTTTTGTGCCAAGAGGTTTTCAACTGACAAGGGGACATCCTTTGAGATTAGAAGTAAAAAGATTTCACCTTAAAGAAAGAAATGGGTTCTTCACAGTAAGGGTGGTTAATCTGTGGAATTCTCTACCAAAGGAGGTGGTGACAGCAGATTCGATAGATAACTTTAAAAAGGGATTGGATACATTTTTAAATAAAAAGGGCATTAAGGGCTATCTTGGATAAATAGAGAGGGAGTATTGATCCAGGGATGAATCCGGTCGCCAGTATCTGGGGTCAGGAATTCATTTTATATTTTTTTCCCTGTTGAGACAATTGGCAAAAAAAGTTTCACCAGGTTTTTTTTTCTGTTTGCCTTCCTCTGGATCAGTTAACTAGAAATCTGCGTATGGCAGATCAGAGGAGATCTAAAAAGGTTGACCTGATGGACTAAAGTTTTTTTTCAACCTAAATTACTATGTAGCTATGTAACTGCTACGAGTGAACTGCACGACAAAGCTGAAAAGCATGACACACATCTCCATTGATGCACTGTCAAAATATTAGGTGTTACTCCATTAGACTTTGACACCAAAACCCTATGCTAATATGATTTTACGGATTACTCGCAAACCAGGGCAGTGCTGTAACTTCTCAAAATGGAAAGAAAATACTCTGGGTACAAAACACCACTCCCAAAACCATTTTTTAAGCCTTTGCTGAGTGCAGCAGGAGCTGTTAAAGTGACAGCATAGCACCAAAAATGACTTAAAAATTATGAAATTACAACATTATTTGACAATAAGAAGTCCGATATCAACCTATGTGTAATTAAGAATTATGTTGTTTTATTATGTTTTTAAGGCAAGATATCGAGTAACACACAGCCCAGTACTCAAGGGGTTAATACATGTCAGGAAAACACATTGCCTTAGGAAAAAATGTTCTAATGCAATGTATATGTTATTAAAACTAAATACACTCATTTTTATATACTGAAGCTATTATTATAATTGTCACATCTATTTATGTTATAAAATTAAAATAATTCAAATATAATATATTTATATTTAAATGTATTATGGTTCCTTGCCGCAGTTACAGCACTAGGTTTTGCTCATTATAATAATCATGACATTCACATTTTCTATTGGCTCCTAGAGCCGTTTCTCAACTGTAAAGCTTGGTTAGGTTACGCTCTACACTAAAATCTCTTGCGGCAAAGGATGTGGGCTGCGAGCCGTAATGTGGGGTTTAAAAGATTAACATAAATGTGTAACAAAAGGGAAAGAAAGCTCCCGCAGCTGATTTACGGGTGTGCTGCAGTTTACACCTCCCAATTTACATAGGGCCCTATGTTGGGAGGATCTGGGATCTCCAAGCTCATATTACCACGCTTGGTGGATTTGAACTAAAGTAAAATTAAAATCTTGTCCACTGTCGGTGACCCATGTCTGGCTGCCTCCAAAAATAAACAGCCCTAAATCTCTAGGATTTATTCCTATACAAACCTAATGAACAGTTTAATAGGTAACAGGCAAGATGACTCCCTGCATATCCAAATCACTTTAGCAGCAAGTCAGTCTCTCATACTGATATGGAACCAACCCCCGGCTGCCAAATAATAATGTAATACAGAAAATATATGGAAATGTAGGAATGAAAAAAACATAACATTGTTAAAATAAAATATATCCTTTGTTATGAATCGATCAGCCTGGAATACATTTATGAGGATTTAGTTTGTGTAAATATAACGACCATGTCGATTCTTGATGTGAATATTGGTATTTCCCCCGGGTCCCCTCTTCTTCTCTCTTCTGTACCCACTCATTGAACTGATAATTATTATTATACTGCAATGTTTTTCAGCTATTATATGGTGTTATCTTGCATACTACAATTCTACATAAATAAAACAATCTAAATAATAAAGATGGCTAATATACAATTTGATATATTTATATTATCCTTGATCCTTTTCCCACACAAGTAATTTCCATCTGTTTGTCTCATGTGCCGTTCTCCTCTGTTACAATCTGAATTACAGGCTCTGCTCTTTCCGACATTATCAAAGCTCCTTGAGCTAATGATTCTTTACTGATCAATTAAAGAGCAGAGCGACAGTTACAATAACACTGAGGTACAATATATAATGGTAAAAACAAATAAATACAGAAAATAAATAAAAAACGCTGAAGTACATGTATAATGGTAAAAACAAATAAATACAGCCTTTTATTTATTCACTATTATAAGCAAGTTTTCTTTATGGGTGTTTTGAGTGCTGTATATGCTTTCCTTAATTGTCACAGGGGAGAGTGATACTAATGTTGGTTGCACTTCAATTTAATCTAATTTGCAAGATGCACAACATTGTGGCAGCCTTTCAATACAACTGAACAGAGATCGAATCTACTCCCAAGGCCTTTCCAATAGGATCATTAAAAAAGCAACCCCCCTCAACCAAGAAAACTAAATTTGAATTTAAAAGTAAAAAATTGGAGTCTGTATTTATTTCATGTTTTATTACTTTTCTAGCCCGTTTTGCCCATTATCACATTTCCAATTGACAATATTATTAAGTATTTCATCAATGGAAAAATAAAAAAGCTTTATTTGATAGCCATAATTAAAACCAACGGTGAAATACGCCAGAAAGTTGGGAAGAAGGGAATCAAGATAGAGTAGCAGTCATTAATTGTACCACAAGGTATTTATATCAAATGGTATATTGGCATACTGTTTATTACATTATACTGGATGTGATGCTTAATTACACTGTTCTAATGTAACAACAGTGTATATAATGTATTTATCAGATACATGGAGTTAAAACACATCTGAATAATACACTATATACACTGGTGTCACATTTGAACAGAGTAATTAAGCATCCAGATCAGTATATTCTAGTAAACAGGATGCTAGTTGTTACAATAAACACTAAATTCTACATAGTAAAGTCTATTGTTAACCCATTGCTGTCTGACTATGATAGCGTGAGTTGATACTATTGTACTTTATAGCACATGTAAATAGTCCCAATAACACTGTGACTATGAGCTATCTCTAGCTTACAGAGAACTCAAGGACATCTGACCAATTTGCTACTCACTGCTGGGTAGTGGCTCGGCACTAGTTAAACAACTGACTGTTTGTGGAGATGACCTGTGTTAGACGGCTGCTAATATTGCGGTTGTGATTTATGTTTCATTCATGAGAGGTATTCATTCAGCCAGCATTATTGAGTTCATAATGGGTTAATTCCATACATACATTTACATTGTGAATCCTATTAGGCTTACTTGCTGACACTTGTAAGCAATGATTTGATTGGCCAGCTAACCAGCACTGGCATCATGCTTGTAAGTAATGGCAGTGTATTTAAACCTGCCGTCTGATGCCGCTTTGCACTATAAGACTCCACTGCCTTTGAGAAAGTCACGTAGCAGTGATGAACCGAGCCGTAAGGCTGCTAGTGGGATTTCATTCTCTTGTCCCAAATCCACATCACACATTTTGGGGATTGTGAGTGGGATTTCATTCTCTTGTCCCAAATCCACATCACACATTTTGGGGATTGTGAGTGGGATTTCATTCTCTTGTCCCAAATCCACATCACACATTTTGGGGATTGTGAGTGGGATTTCATTCTCTTGTCCCAAATCCACATCACACATTTTGGGGATTGTGAGTGGGATTTCATTTTCTTGTCCCAAATCCACATCACACTTTTTGGGGCTCCCTGAGGGCAGTTTTATATTTTCAGCTTTTGGTTGAATACAAACTGGAAAACTGTAATGGCGTATGGTCAAGCTGACTGTTTTTATGTGCGCCTGGGGCAACTATCATCCCACAATATTGGTCTTTCATTTTTGTTTTTATATGTGTTTTTTAATGAGAGCCATATCAGTATTATGGGAATTATTTGGAAATAGTGCATTAGAGCACACTATCGTGCAGCAATCAGATCAGGAATTTTGTATGTTACATTCCATACCTAGGCTTTTGTTGTCAGATACAGGACATATAGCTAGAGATGGGACACTTACATAGGTTTGTATCTCAGTTGGGTGGATCAAGTAAGATTGCAGGGTTTCTCTCTACCCCTTCTAGTGACTATTTGCATATTAAATGACCATTGATACATTGGAGAATGCACTTTGATTGAGAGGTGCCTCTCCCTATTGTGTATGTATACTCAAGGATTACTGGCTATATCTAGTCACATTTATTGTCTACTTTCATTATGTACACTTATTTAACTATCCGTTAGCAAAATTCTGCATACAGATTGAGCCTCTTTCTGTTATATACTATCATACCTCTCTGTTGGTGTGGATGGATGATATTAATGCACACATAGCATCTGTCATGAATGCTTTGTGGTATAATTAATGACTGCTACAGCTACATTATTTTGATTACCTTTATTCCCAATCATTTCTGGCATATTTAATTGTGTTTTATTTTTGTGGCTATCAAATAAACTTTTTTGTTTTTTCTATTGTTGAAATACGTTATGATTGTGTGTTAATCACCAACAGGCTATTTACATTTGATAATACTATTAATGTGACACTTAGAAGGTCCTTTAATCTCTCTCCTAGTTCCCAGCCCCATGTAATTATAGCCATTTATCACCTGAAGAGAGCAGCAGATTGGGGAGCCATGACACCTTACTGTTGTGCTACTACTGAGCATCTCCTGCATTATTTATCCTGGGAGGGATTTACTATGCACTGTCTCACCTGAGAACGTGAGAAGAGATGTTTTTCTCCATAGGATATAGTAAATCAAGTAATAACACCAGAAGCACTTGAGATTCTTAGTATCCCCCAGTGTTTTGATTGTCTCCTTACATGATAGAAATGATAAACTTGATCTTTTTTCCCTGAATTCATTGAGTAGTTTTCCATTTTTAAAAGAACTAACATTTTCCAACAACCCATATACTTCCTGCCCCATCTCTTTTGTAACTATTTTAAGATTATTTTCAAAGCCATGGAAAATCATCTTGTCATAAGCTAAAAGTGTTAGATCCCAAGGACCCTCTCCACGTTATCTTACCAATCAGCACAATTATTTTCTCTACAATCTTTCTATCATGGAACATGTCTGTCTCACATGCATAAATGTGACTGTTTGACCACAATACCTCTAACATATGTTTATTTTATATGTAACATCCTCTTTATGTCTTGGAGGGACGGCCTCCAAATGTTTCCTCAGTTGTGACTGTCAATACCGTTATTAACCATTTATGGGGTGAATAAAATAATAAAAATTATTTTTCAAAAATGTTTACTTTTTAATTTTCTAAAAAATCAATAACTAATATGGTTTAATTAACACAATTTATGTGTTAACATTTTTTGCACTTAAATCTGTAAATTGTTCAGTTTTAAAAAGCATATTAAGCTATTTACAAACATGTATAAATAAAATATATAACTTATGGTATATAGATATTAAGTGGAGTGTGATAGCTCTTATAACAAGTATCTACATATAGAGCTAATTTGCAGAAAAATTTAGATTCTCATTGAACGCTTTTGCCCTCAGCCCAATTAACACATTTGGTTTGTTTATAAGCCCAAAACAGAAATCCAGTGATGTATTGCAAGGTCATTTAAACTCCTTATGTATAATGAAGGTATTTAGGATTGCTGAATACCCAAATGACAAAATATTATAGTAATAACATGTATTTTATATATTTTTTAATTTAAATTGATATAGTTTAACATTGATCAAATTATCAAATAGATATATTTTGGGTATATAATGATATTATCTAAGGAATTTTATAAAATAAAAAAAAAACATTTTATCTCTCTGATGTGTCTGCTGATGATAATAATATTAGGGACATAAATAAGCTTCTGGAGCAACTGAATGAGATGACAAAAGTAGCTGCAAAGATGGAGAAAAATAGTGGAATCACAACATTTAGTGATGTAATGGACTATGATCTTAAGAAACACAACTGGTGCATCCCTGGACTCTGATAATATGTACCACCAATGGCTACTATAAATTCAGGTTACAGTAAAAAATAGTTTGAACTGAAAAAGTACTTATTTAAATGTATTAAATGGTGTCCACCCTCAAATAAAACGCATGAAACATGAACAATTCATCTTCAGCTTCAGAAATATCCTGGTGGCTGAAGCTTACAACCAACTGTCTGTAAAGTTCTCCCAGTGGGAATGAGCCTTCTCCAAACAAGTGCATGTCTGGCTAACTAAGACAGAGAAAAATATTAAGAGTCAATCTGCAGATAAACTATAAATGGAAACATGCACACTTTAAGAATAACTTTGTAAGGTGCTGATAGAAGAGGGGACAAAAATATAAGACTTACTAGAAAATATTTTGAAAGTGGTTTGGCAAATATGCATATTATAGAAGGACAGATTTCTTCAGTGGTGTGACTTTTCTTAAGAAAGATCTTGAAAAAATAAATGCAATTAGAAAATTTGAGGAAATTGTTCACATCCAAAAAGGGAAATTTACGTTTCAAGATCTCCAGAAAAGGTCACTAAAATGAATTGAAGAGAAATTCACTTGTCTTCTGGAAACATGAAGAAGGGCAAACTGTGATTTAAAGTCCTCAGAAATTACAAATTAATTTGAGTGGGAGGAGGAGTCAGCAACTGAAGAGAGCAGCAGCAAAACATATCAGCTCCTACAAACATGGATTAAAAATATTTTAAAAATCCTGAAAACACCACAAAATCTGCTCTAAATTATATTAATTATAGGTGCCTGCACCTTCTGGGAATTTTCTTAGAAAACTAGGAGCCAGGTTCTCATCTTGTTTTCCAGACTAGAACGCATATTGCCCTGGGAGAACACACCCTGCAATAGTGGATCACTCAAGAAGTTATTTATCAGCTCTACGTGACTGCCTGAGCACAGAGACAGAGAAAAAAATCTCAACAAGCAGAAGGAGCAGGAGGTGTCCTGAGATTTTGATCTTTGACCAACCCAGAGACAGATCCAAGGGCTAGGAGGTGAGTAAACACCTGCCCCCCAATACATTAAATATACTTAGTGGAACATTTAGACCCCCTCCTAGACCCTCAGTGATGTTGCTATGCTTAACTGGCCATAGTCCATAAAGAACTCTGCTAATATTCAATGCTTGGGCTGTGAAAACAAACACAGATATTTTGTGTGATTTAGTTGTGTTTTCTCTTTTCTTCCACTGCTGGATGGTAAACACAACAGAAGACTGACTATACTGCCATCTATTGGCTTTACAGAAAATAACAATTCCTAAAAACACACTGACATATATTGACTTCTTGGAAAAATACTTTCCTGAAACACCACTTCCATATAAATTCCCTATACAATGCAGAGTCTTTGACTAAAATTTAGGTTTTGGATAAATGATCCCTGCTCATTTTTACACAGTCACATTGTTCTGATGCATTTACAGACTTGGGTGCTGTGACATGGCCATTACTGGCTGCCAGTTAAGGTAACTCACATTTGACTGCCATTTATTGGTCATCAAGCAGGGAGCAGCCTACTGAACTAGCTATAAATGTGCATTCAAAATAAATTACATCAGAAACCCCTCAAACACAGATTATTATTATTGTTTATTTATAACGCGACAATATATTCAGTAGCGCTGTACATAAGTTAAGTTCCAGAAAAAGATAAATACAAATTAATACATAGCAAAACAAGGAGGGCCCTATCTCTGAGCTTGCTATCCAGTGTCCATGGTGCTTTCCCCAAAACACATTGCAGGATTGAAACTCACAGACTTACAACCTAAAGGTATTGTGAGTGGTAAAGGAGGGAGAGAGAGGTGATGCGCATGTTAGGGTGAAAGGTGATACTCTTTTTTAAAGAGATGCATTCTTAGTGAGGTTTTGTATGTTTTGAGGCAGGAGGATAATCTGGTGAAGCGAGGCAAGGAGTTCCAGAGAATAGGGGCAGCACGAGCAAAGTCCCGAAGGCAAGAGTAAGAGGAGGTGACAAGAGTTGTAGAAAGAAGAAGGTCATTATAAGAACAAAGAGGGCGGGTGGGGAAGTATTTGGAGGTTAGAGCAGAGATGTAAGGGGAAGCGCTATTGCTGAGGGCTTTCTATGTTAGGGTCATGATTTAAAATTTTATTCTAGAGGCTAAGGGAAGCCAGTGGAGAGATTGACAGAGAGGTGATGCCGACACTGAACGTTGTGTACGGAAGATGAATCTAGCAGAGGCATTTATCATGGATTGAAGTGGAGATAGTCGGGTGGTGGGTAGGCCAACAAGAAGTGAGTTGCAGTAGTCGAGTCGAGAGATGATGAGAGAGTATATTAGGATTTTAGTGGTGTTTTGTGTAAGATAGTGGCAAATTCTGGAAATGTTTTTTAGATGGAGAAGACAAGATTTAGTTAGTCCTGCAGTGGAGCTATTTGTCAAAGCTGTGACAAATGATCTAGAGAATATTGTATCAACCAACAAAAACAACATGACAAAGGAAGAACAAAAGGCACTCAAGGAAATAAATGAATGGCAAGATGTTGTACTTAAACCTTCTGACAAAGGAGGTATCATAGTTATCTGGCCAACCATGTATGTGGACGAAGCTAAACGTCAGCTTAATGTGAAACACTGTTATGAACGCCTATTTGGTGACCCAACTGATGACTACATAGAATTATACAAAAAGATGATTGAACAAGGTAAAAAAGGTAACGCCATCAGTGGAAAATAATTCACTTTTCTGACGGTAGAGAATCCAAGAACAGCCACATTATATTTGCTGCAAAAAGTGCACAAAGACAAACATAAACCACTTGGGAGACCAATCTTATCCGGTAATGGCAGTCTGTCGGAAAAAGCGAGCCAATTTTTGGACTCCAAACTTAGGGCCTTATTCTATTAATGACCGTAAAATGGCCGCAAAGCTGTGATTCCTTGCGGCCATCTTACGGCCGCGTGGAGAGCTACTGCTACCCTGCTATTCAAATGGACGGCGCCGCAAGGATATCCCGCTTATGGCCAGCCGCACATCATGCAAACGGCCGCAAGCGTTTCTCCCGCGCCCGTAAATCTTGTTTTCCGGCCGCAAAGTCAGAAAACTGTAAATGCAAATATAAATTCAAGATAGCACTGTAAAGCTCTGTAAATGCTAGGCATCATAATGGGGGACATGAGGATTAATAGCAACACCCTATCAAGCTTGCACATTGCCCAAATCCGATATTTCTTTTACGTTTTTTTTTCCGTCCCAAAGTCCAGCGGGCTCGTCCTTGTTAAAACCTGTACGGGTTCTGAGGTTGAAGGCCGCAAACTCAAAGCATTGTAGAAGCCAATATATATTCAATCCAGCACTGCAAATGACTGTAAATGATGGAGAACATAATGGGGGTCATGAGGATTTGAGGATTAATAGCAAAACATTCTGAAGCTTGCACATCGCCAAATTGTACTTTGATCTTTAAATCCGTCCAAGTCCCACGGACTTCAATGATCAAGGCCGTAGCTCGTTATTCAAGCCTGTGCGTCCGTGGAGGGTGAATGTCCTCCAAGCCCGTAGCTCCTTATTAAAGCCAGTGCGGGCTTGCATGATAGATAGAACACGAAGATTGAACATGAAGTAACATTTCTTTATTTGCAGATTTGAGAGTAGGGGAATGTTGAGCTATTAATTCTATGACCAAACATCACTTTTACTTTTAATAAAAGTACAGGATGACTTTTCTATTCTACGACTTGTAAGTAAGCCCTTTACGACCCGTGGGTCTATTTTACTCATTTACGGACTTGACGGAGGCTAATCCCGGATCCTTTGCGGGTCTGATGTGCTCCAAGCCCGTGGGACTTTGTACACAGACATTTTACATGAATTAAACTAAAAATGATTTTCAGATTTGAGTGTAGGGGAATGTTGTGCTATGAATGCTAACACCTCCAATCACTCTAACGTCTCATCAAAGTGCAGGATGGCTTTATTATGTGCTTAACTGGTGCTCACGGGACCTTTTTGGTGCAAGTAAGCTGCGGCTCGGTTTTAGCTAATTACGGCCTTGACAAGAGGGTTAACGTAGCATTTTAATAGCAACTGTGGCTTTCTTGCAGCTGAAACTCTTGCGGCCGTGTAAGATCAAAGGCTTTCCTGCTGCGCGTGCGGCCGCAAGGGATAATAGGGCGCCGGCCGCATGCCTGCCGGAGCCGTAAGCCACAAGGGAATAGAATAGGCATGTAGCCTGCGGCCGGTCCTTGCGGCCATGCATCTCCTACGGCCGTTAATAGAATGAGGCCCTTAGATCATTTGTTCTCAATTTGCAGAGTTATGTCAGAGATACAATGGATGTATTGAATAAATTAGATGGCATCATATTTGTAGCGGAACCCATCACTGTTTTAAACTGTTTTATGATTATTATGGTTAAAATATGATCCTACTATATGTATGTTGGTTGATGTTCTACAGAATATATTGGTTCAGAATATTAGCCAGTCTTTTGCAGACTAGGCTAATCGATAATCCTGTTACAGAGATTCAAGAGATAAGAAAGTTGTAAAGGATCCTTGCATTTTCCAAAGTGTTTTCATTCTCAGATAAGAACAAAGAAGTGTAATTGAATCAATGTCTGATTGTATCAAAGTTGCCAGGGAGGTGTGACCCCCCTATTGTTCTCTTTATGTGTATTGTGTGTGGCCAAATATGGGCATGGGTATTACCTGTGGCCAAAGAGATGTATAAATATTTCTGTAAAGGTAAATAAAGTCAGTATTCATTTGACTCCCAAATTGTGTGTCGTCCAATATGGGAGGTCGGGGATGGTGAAACTGTAGTGCCTCTTGGGTATTTTACCGTATACCAGCGGAGATTTTGGACTGCGTGTTCCAGCTCCGTTACATTTGGTGGCAAGTGTCGGAATTGTTCCCATGGTCAGAAGGACAGCTACAGGAGGCACCATTCCGTGGAGTACAAATTGAGGGCAACGCTAGTATCCGTACAGCGCCCCTGGCTACAGCAGGATGGAACCGGCTAGTTTTCAGACAGCGTTCCATCATGAGGAGGAGGAGGCGGCCGCGGACTACAGGGATGCAGACAGAAAGGAACTCATGGTTACAGTACCTCGTATTACCCCACAGAATGAGTTTGGAAGAGAACTCCAAAGCAGACTGGCCTTTTTCCCAGGTACGCTTCCCATGAAAACCTTGGAATGGTTAATGACAGATGTCCACAAATCCATAATGGAAAAGCAGCGGGCACGGGAGCGGTCCATCTTGGGAGCTGCTAACCCACCTCCCACCATTAACCCCCCCCCCAGCACTGCGTCCGGGTGGTGGGAACTACCAAACCCCTCCACGGTACATCAGGTGCCACACGTGTAACCAGCAGGGTCACATGCAGAGAGACTGTCCCAGAAACAGAAACCGCTCCACGTGGAATACTCCAACTAATTCCACTTCCCAGCAGCAGTGTGTACCCCAGGGAGCTGAAGGTGTCGTCCTTCCTCCCCAGCGGCAGTGTGTACCCCAGGGAGCTGAAGGTGTCGGCCTTCCCCCCCAGCGGCAGTGTGTACCCCAGGGAGCAGAAGGGGCCGTCCTTCCTCCCCAGCGGCAGTGTGAACCCCAGGGGGCAGAAGGTGTCGTCCTTTCCCCCCAGCGGCAGTGTGAACCCCAGGGGGCAGAAGGTGTCGTCCTTCCCCCTCAGCGGCAGTGTGAACCCCAGGGGGCAGAAGGTGTCGTCCTTCCCCCTCAGCGGCAGTGTGAACCCCAGGGGGCAGAAGGTGTCGTCCTTCCCCCTCAGCGGCAGTGTGTACCCCAGGGAGCTGAAGGTGTCGTCCTTCCTCCCCAGCGGCAGTGTGTACCCCAGGGGACAGAAGGTGTCGTCCTTCCCCCTCAGCGGCAGTGTGAACCCCAGGGGGCAGAAGGTGTCGTCCTTCCCCCTCAGTGGCAGTGTGAATCCCAGGGGGCAGAAGGTGTCGTCCTTTCCCCCCAGCGGCAGTGTAAACCCCAGGGGGCAGAAGGTGTCGTCCTTCCCCCTCAGCGGCAGTGTGTACCCCAGGGAGCTGAAGGTGTCGTCCTTCCTCCCCAGTGGCAGTGTGTACCCCAGGGAGCTGAAGGTGTCGGCCTTCCCCCCCAGCGGCAGTGTGTACCCCAGGGAGCAGAAGGGGCCGTCCTTCCTCCCCAGCGGCAGTGTGAACCCCAGGGGGCAGAAGGTGTCGTCCTTTCCCCCCAGCGGCAGTGTGAACCCCAGGGGGCAGAAGGTGTCGTCCTTCCCCCTCAGCGGCAGTGTGAACCCCAGGGGGCAGAAGGTGTCGTCCTTCCCCCCCAGCGGCAGTGTGTACCTCAGGGAGCAGAAGGTGTCGACCTTCCTCCACAGCGGCAGTGGGTACCCCAGGGGGCCAAAGGTGTCGTCCTTCCCCCCCAGCGGCAGTGTGAAACACAGGGGGCAGAAGGTGTCGTCCTTCCCCCCCAGCGACAGTTTACCCTAACCAGGGGAGACACCAATCTCCCAGACGGCCCAGATGGGACCGTGGTCTCTGCGCCCACAGCTTGTCAAGATCCCCAACTACTGTCACTGGGACAACCGGAGGAGGGGGTAAGTACAAATTCCCCTCCCCAGCTAACTTCTAATGTGGCCCCAGGGTTAACAGAGGAAATGTTAACCCCCACTGACCCCCACGTTTCCCTGGCTACTGAGCCGGAATATGTCCCAAGTACCCCAGCAGAAGAGCTGACAGCGGGGCAGAGTGCAGTCGGCCTCTGCCCTCCCTTTGTCCCTTGTACAGAGCAGGAGGTCCTGCAGGTTATACCAGCAGAAGAGCTGGCATCAGGGCAGAGTGCCACTGGCCTCTGCCCCTCAAGTCCCCTCAGCGTGTTGCACCATCACTCCAGCGAAATATCCAGGTGCATGGTTAGACTTCCCCCCAAAGGGGAGATGTGTGACGAAGTGCCCTTCGCCACTTTGGCTTGGAGAGGACTGTTTGCCAGCCTCCTGCCCTGCGACTATGGCCCTGGTACATATTGCCCTTTGGAACCAGTGTTCGGCCATACCAGAGTGTAAGTCACTCATTCTGGCCCTTTACATACAGGGGGGTCATTCTGTACTTGCCCTGTGTGAACCATGATACCCCAGATAACTGTGCCATGAAGCCCATTCATATAATGAAAGACTATGGGAAAGACTTTAGCTACATGGCAATTGAACTGTGTGAAGATGATCTGAGCGCTATTCTGTAGTTTTTTGCGCTCAGATCCCAGCTATCTGGGGATATGGGAAATGTGAGTAAATGTGAATTGCAGTAATGCTGATGGGTTGTCAAACTAGAGAATTGACCAACAAATACTTTTGTCCGGACATCCCCAGGCCGATCCGTTGGGATCAGACCGTGTATGCCGGCTTATGGTCACGGGGGAGGTGTGTTGCGGAACCCATCACTGTTTTAAACTGTTTTATGATTATTATGGTTAAAATATGATCCTACTATATGTATGTTGGTTGATGTTCTACAGAATATATTGGCTCAGAATATTAGCCAGACTTTTGCAGACCTAGGCTAATAGATAATCCTGTTACAGAGATTCAAGAGATAAGAAAGTTGTAAAGGATCCTTGCATTTTCCAAAGTGTTTTCATTCTCAGATAAGAACAAAGAAGTGTAATTGAATCAATGTCTGATTGTATCAAAGTTGCCAGGGAGGTGTGACCCCCCTATTGTTCTCTTTATGTGTATTGTGTGTGGCCAAATATGGGCATGGGTATTACCTGTGGCCAAAGAGATGTATAAATATTTCTGTAAAGGTAAATAAAGTCAGTATTCATTTGACTCCCAAATTGTGTGTCGTCCAATATGGGAGGTCGGGGATGGTGAAACTGTAGTGCCTCTTGGGTATTTTACCGTATACCAGCGGAGATTTTGGACTGCGTGTTCCAGCTCCGTTACAATATTATCACCTGAATCATTACTAATTCCGTGTGACGTTGAGAGTCTTTACACGTCAAAAGACCACAAGGTGAAGCGACAAAATATTTTCTGAATATGGAAATGATTAAGAAACAAGGAAAAAAATATCTTCCTCATCAGATTGCTCAAATTCATCTTGTATCATAACTATTTCGTCTTCAATGACAGATTCTATTTACAAAGACGTGGGACGGATACGGGATCTGTAGTAGCACCCACCTACGCCAATCTCTACCTAGGATGCTGGGAGAGAGAGTTGGTCTTCAACGATAACAGCGTAGTGTTCACTGAACATATATTATTATGGCTGAGGTGATGACATCTTCATCATATGGGACGACACTGCCGAAAACTTTGACAAGCTCATACAAATGATGAATGACAACACTCTGAACTTGAGACTAACCCACACAATTGATCCTGTGAAAGTAGATTTCTTTGACATCTCCATCATTAAAGATGAGAAAGGATATATTAAAACAGATCTTTACAGGAAACCAACTGCAACAAACAGCACCCAGTATTTCAAGAGTTCCCATTTTCCACCCACATTGAAAGGAGGAATTGTTCAGATATAACGACCTTCAAAACGAGAGATGATGAACTAAAGAAGAGACTAAAGAGTTGTGGGTACAGCAATATGGCATTGAAGAGAGCCTATCAGAGGACCCTTCATACTACCAGAGAGACGCTGCTACGCCCAAAGCCAAAAAACAGGAATAAAGGACAGACACGATTTATTGGGACTTATAGTGAAGACTGGAAAAACATCGCCTACATCCTAAATAAACACATCAACATTCTGAAAACTTATACAGTTATCAAGAAGTTTATAGGAAATTAAATACCGATGGGCTGGAGAAGATCAAAGAGTGTCAGAGACACTGTAGTACGCAGCCACTTTGTCCGAAGCAAGAGACCACAGTCCTCACCTAATGGAACTTTTGGAAGTGGCAGATGTAAAGTTTGCCCATACATACAGTAACTAAAAAATTGGAGATGACTGACAGAACAGGCAGAAACATTTGTCTAAAAGGCATCTTCAACCGTGGAACACAGGGAGTAGTTTACTGTCTGGAATGTCCGTGTCCTTGCATACATGTTGGTATAACCACACGTGAACTCAAAAAGGGATTAGGTGAAAATATACTAAATATATGTAATCGCCCTAAAGACATCATGAGTGGTAAAAAACTCACATCAGTCGCTAGACATTATAATGAATGCCACGAAGCAAAACCCCTGATCAAATGCTGTGTACTTCAGAAAATATGCCTTGGCATCAGAAGAGGCAATCTGGAACTTGAACTTCTTAAAACTGAGACCAGGTGAATAGCTATGCTAAATACCTTGTCTCCGAATGGATTAAATGAAAACAATAAATTTAGTGTATACCTCTGAACACACCAATGTAAATAATATTTCCCCTTTTCAACTCGTGTATCTATAGCATAACTTAACACAATTTTAAAATCTAATCTCTCTATGTCAGCCGATCCTCTTATTGACAGATTAACTTATGTCTAACTATTATATACTAATATATTATTTTACTTTTTAGCTACCATCAGAAAGTGAGAGCATACCCTTTGTATGGTTTATGTCTCCTTTTCTGGATTCTATTTCCCTTGGCACAATAATGACTTCAGCAACCCTCACTTATGTCCAGCTCTCATATGAATATTTCTGTGGTTTAATCATTAATATCACTTACACCCATTCCTAGGCAAGAGTATTATGCCTTTTAGGGAGGTGTATAATCTTAATACCTGGGATTCTCTAGTTGTCCCAGCTTAATACAATAGTCTTCCTTACGCTATTGTGTATACTCTATTTATTTATTCTATCTATATATATACAGCCAAGCACAGCCAAGCGTAGGCAATGGCAGGTACCTCACAGCTATCACTTCAAGGACCTGGCTCATATAATAGTCACCTTTAAAAACTGGATGTACCCCATGATTATATCCCAAAATAAGAATAGACAGTATTTATTATTTTATTCACTATCATCTATTCATGACATAATTTATTGACCAGCTTCAGGCTGATTTGATATTTTCTGTGTGTCGGTTCTTTGCATACCTAATACATTTATGCACTGTTGCTCTTCCAGGACATCCACGAATACTGAATCTGTAACAGAAAAACACTGATTTCAATTATTCATTTGAGCCAATTACTTACCCAATAAAAGCCCTCTCCTGTTCCTCCAACGAGACTGATCCCAGTGGAAGCACAAATGCGAAACCTGCACGTCGGATTAGCTGTTTTTCTTGTCTCCCATTGTTGACATCACCATGCAGCCGTGCACTGCCTGAGACCACACACTTGCTGTTTACTGCAACGCCGTCCAACAGAGTAATTATAAGGTAAGTGGAGTAGAGGGGACTAGTCCCAGACAGCCGAGCATAGGGTTTCTGAATGTACACTTATCAGCGATAGGGGATTAATAGCGGGTCCCCCTAGTTACCAGCCTATTAGGGCAATTCCACGATAACATGCCTAGATAGGGCCACAGAGGTAAATCCTTGCTCCCCTGCTATCTCCACCTCTGCCAATACTCCTAAAAGTATTTTTTACTGTATTTATAGATGTTATGCCAATGTGCCAGTAATTATTAGGTATCTACCTGCTATGCAAAAAGGAACTGGTTGTACTGCATACTGTATATTGTCTGCACTTCTCTGACTTTTTGACTATACTGTGACTATTTTATATGTGACAGATATTCAGCAGCCAAATGACTGGCCAGTCTTGACAACCCTTTCCAAATCTTGCACTTTTATACATGGCCACTGGTGTAAATGGGAAACAATCCATTATTTTACATGCCAATTCTTAACCCATGTATGTTTTCTTTTATATTATGTCTCAATAAATGTTACATTTTATCTTCAATAATAGATGGAGTTGGTCTTTATTTATCTATTCCAAGATTTAGCATTTAATTATGGTTGCTTTGGGGGGAAGATACTAGTGATCAGAATTAAAAGGTGTCTGTAATTTCTTCTTCTCAAACATATTCTTTAAGATTTAGTTAGTGACTCTATGTGAAGGATGAAAGTTATTTCATACTGGTCTTACTACACTCAAGTTATATATTGTTTGCTTAATATCTCACCAAAAAGCAAGTGATTCCTCAAAAATGGGAAAAACTAAGAGAGGTATGCAAACAAAGTGCATCATCACTTATCACTTTGGACCTCCAGAAGCAAACCTTACTCCCTCCCATGATTCCCAATTAGGGCTATCAGATAATTCAGACTCTGAGGGGCAACCGGTGGCCACACCCCAACAACATATGCATCTTTCAACCGAATCCATGACAATGATTGAGGAAATGTTTATGACCCATTTAGCAAAGACCGTTGATTCTCCTAAAAAGAACATTAGTGATTTGGGATAAGGAACACAACTGCTTGAGGAAACCTCGGATCATTTAACATAGAATAAATGTTTAGTGCACCGGAAGGCTTTCTCTGTTCTATTGAATAGGAGATTATCCAGTTCCAATTGACATTTATTTAATCTTTTAACGCAAATAGGCTGTGGCATTCAATTGATTCTGGTGTTCTAAATTCCCTAATCCCTCCATGAGGTACAATTCTTTTTGCTTACATTGCTTCCTATAAACTGATGCAAATGTTATACAAGTTCCTCTCACGAATGCCTTATGGGAAACCCAGGTCCATCCAATTCCCACCTCTGTGAGAGATTTCAGATCAAAGTATTATTGTAGATGTTTAGACATCTGTTCTTGTATGGAGGGAATTGTGAACAATAACTCATTCAATTTTCACTCTTATGGGAGTCTAAGGTGAGATCCTAATTTTAAGGTTACCAGGACTGCAGAATGATCTGACCAGGTGCAGGGGATAATTTTAGCATCGTTGAAGGAGTCAAAAAGAGATGAGTCGATTAATAAGGAATCAACACATGAATACGACCCATGAGTACTGTATATGAATAATAAGTATACTCTCTTGACCTGGGGCGGTGTCTGTTGTGGAAAAATCATTCTCACATACCACTTCTTACTCCGAAACCTAGGCATGACTCCAAAACATTTATATAAAAAAAAAAAAAATTGATCAGCAACAAGAGAACATCCAAAATGGCTGTTACTGACTGAATGTCTGCTGACTACTGACAGAAATATATCCAGACACAGCTTTTATACTTGCTTACATAAGACAATGAAATAATCCATCTTTCCCCCATCTAGCTACATGGCATAACCCACTAGCAACCAATGACAGTTTATTTATATATGATATCCAATAAGTATATAACACATACTTTGGTAAAATCTCTGTGTATATCTACTTTATATGATACACTTGTGTGCAGTAAATAACACTTATTAGACCTTGGGGATGACCGAAAATACATATTTGTTATGTCTAAGAGCTTGTGTATGGTCTCTAACTGAAACTTGCTATGTCATGCAGATTTAACTATTTCTGATCATATATCTTCCAAAAATGGAAAATACTGGTTTCAAAGCTTACATTCCAGCCAAATATCACACTAACTAGAAAGAGTGCTAATTTTATATATATACGCTAACATTGTAAGAATATTTGTATCTTTTCCCCAACACCCCCCCCCCCCCCCCATGACAATGAAAATTGTCACCAAAAGGAAAAATTTCACACATTTAGCTAAACAATTTTAAAGATAAACGTATTAGGAAGTAGAGGTAAGATCTTCAGACTGGCATTTAAAGAAACTCTAGGTCTCTAAAAAATTTCAGTCAGATGAGCTTCCTACAACATGGAGATATTAGATCTTATCTCATGGAGTCCTTTGCACCTTTTACCTTTATACATTCCCAACAAGAAGATTTCAAAAGAAAAACATAATTATACATAGAACATTAATATACATAATAATAACGCAATTTTAAAAAACCAATATGATCCATGGAATAATATAAAAGTATTGCAATAATGGAATCCAAAGCGTAAAGTTCACAGTACAGATATTAAAGTCTGTTGAATGAAAGCTTTACAATTAGTGATTATAAAGCACAAGCAAGAAAAAATCAAATCTTTATAGTAAAACAATAAATCCACGAAAAAAGTGAGCACCTGTTTGAAGAAATCCATACAACAAAGAAAGAGTCCAATGGGGTGGATTAAAACATCCACATGTGCGGTTACCAAGAAACAGTCCAGATTGGGGTGCCATAGATATAAAAGTCCAGATATGTAAACTAAAATAAAATGGTTAATGCAGAGAAAATAGCCTCACTTAATTCTTCAACAAATTACCAATAACTAGGCCATAGAACCAATTTCCCTTTATACTCATTGTCTTATCTTTCCTCATCAGATGTTAGTACGTACTAGAGCCTAGTAAGTTTATAGAATAATGTGCAAAAATGTTAAAAGCCAAACAATAGTAAAAAGAAAGACAGGTATAGTAAAGAGTAGAAAAAAAGAAAGAAAATGACAACACAGTGAAAACATATGCTCAGACAAACTTCATACAAGCCTAGTCTTACACATCACATTTAGGTAGGTTCTTCTTTTTCCATACGATAAATGATAAACAGGTGGATCATTTTCTTCTGGATGGTGAGATTCTCTGGTCAAATCATGTGCAGATCTCCATGCAGAAGACAAGTAGTATGTGGTTTTCTGACAGGTCTTTACATCTTTTTTTCTTTTGCAGCAGATATATGTATTAGCGTATTGTAATGTCAATGAGCAAGAGTTTAAATATATTCTTCATTGGGATGGGCCTTGATTTTAGGCATGATTCTCATATTCCTTCTCCTCCATGTCCTTAGGCAAGCATGCGGTGTAGAATTGCAAAGTTTCATATAGGTATTCTTTCTGCGTGATGGTCATGTCAATCCATTTCCGAAACCATACAACAACCACAAGTGAACAAAATGGCAAGCATGACACAGATTGAAGTCATCACAGAGAGTGCTATGCCTTTCCATCTCCCGAACCACGACTGAAGCCAGCTAGTGAATGGGTTTTCCATCCCTCAATTTTCTGCTAGTTTATTTGACAGGGTGGTCAATCCCTCCAGGGCTTTGGTAACTGTCCCATCAGGTGCCGTATTATTAGGGATGAAGGTGCAGCAGGCGGTGCCAAACATTTTACAAACACCTAGAAGCATGTCAAGGGCCATGCGGGTTTGCCACGTCATCAGACTTGTTTAACTAGTTGCTCAGTCAAAATTTGTACTGCATCTCTTGTATACGTCACAAATCTTTGTTGGTTATAGTAGATTTAATATATCCAGTCAACATTCTTATTTATTGTTACGCACCAGGTGAGCATGGATTCAAATCCTGCTGCAATTTTATTTCTGGCCTTGAACTTGTCTAGTAGTGCACGGGGTACTCCAATGCAGTCGAAGCTGCTACTCAAAGCTGCTACTTGGGGTGGATCTCTTAGATCGGGTCAAGGCCTAGCCAGACTTTGTGTAGCAGACAGGTGCTGGGTGCATAGGTTAGCAGTTAGGTTCCCAGAAAGGTGCTGATAGAGGGACCCTCTTGCAGTGGGTCAGATGTATCCAAGTCTTTTCTGCAATTTACACAGTTGTCGGGGTAGCCAACAAAGCTTAGTAAGGACCTTCCTACATGGCATCCATCCAGTTTTTCCTGATTTTAACAGATACGAATTCTTCTGGTTTTATCAGTGTAGGTATTTTCTGTTGTTCCTGTATAAGGAGTATCTTAGTCAGCAAACTCTGTATCTGTTGTCATCAGGATAGAGAGATTACTTAAAACCAACAAGAGAAGAAATTTGCAGTCGCCTGAAAGGGATAAACTTACCTAAAATGACTGATCAAGATTTGATATTGCTTAATGCAGAGATTGTAGAGGAGGAGCTGGATTTAGCAATAACAGATTTAAAAATCTAAAAATCACCGGGTGCAGATGGGATGTTAAATCAATATTACAAAATATATAACTCAATATTGATCAAACCATTGTTGACAGCCTTTAATGAGATTAAAGGAGAGGGTAGAATCTCAAGAGAGATGTTAGAGGCAATACTAATAACTATTACTAAGAAGCATAAGGATTTAACAAAATGTAAAAATTGCAGGCCAATCTCTCTCTTAAACGCAGATATTAAGTTGTATGCTAGAATTTTGTCGATGAGATTGAACTAAGTGATAGGAAAGTAAATACAATGGATCAAACTGGATTCATTCAAGGTAGGCAAGGGGTAGATAACACCAGAAAACGGTTGAATCTTATAACATACTCAGCAGCAAGTAAAACCCCAGCAACTTTCCTATCGCTAGATGCAGAGAAAGCCTTCGACAGGGTTGGATGGGACTATATGGAGCTGACGGTACAAACATTTGGCCATGGAGAATTTGCGTCACGGGATATTGGAGCTCTATATATGGTCCCATCCACCTCTGTTGAGGCTTTAAATCTGAGCAATTTTCTATCTTAAACGGTACGAGACAGGGCTGATCTCTGTCTCCTATTGTTTTTTTTCTCATGATGGAACCTTTGGCAGAGGCTATACATTGTGTGAATAATCTAGAGGGTATTACAATAGGAAGGAATGTACATAAAATAACATTATTTGCCGACGATGTGGTTATCTCTTTGACGAATCCTGTTAAATCTCTTAAAGGACTGCGTGATCTGATAGAGATACAGTAAAATCTCAAATTATAAATTAAATATTACTAAATCAGAACTAATGGCAGTAAATATGCAAGGTAAAAAAGAGGCAATTTTAAAAGCAACCTAGGCATATAGCTGGCATTCAAATACCATAACTCCTTTAGGTATCACTTTTGATAGAGATATTAAATCGATGAAACAAAAAATTCTAATGATTTAGTAATAAAAATGACAGAGAAGGTGAAATCATGGACGAACACACATCTTTCTTGATCAGGCAGGATTATTACTGCAAAAATGTTTCTACTCCCACAGTTTAATTATTTAAACTGTTGTATTCCACTTTTAATTCCAAGCTATATATTAAAACAATTTCAGCGGTTAATAGAATGGAAGAGTATGGCCAGGAGTTTTGAAAAATTGGGAATTTCCTATCCAATGCTTGAGACATATTATGAAACTACTATGCTTTCACACATGTTCAAATGGATTAGGAAAACAGATACGTCGCAATGGATGAGGATAGAATCAAAAATAATGTTAAAAGGTGATTTGGACTTGAATTTTTTTTAGAGAAACTGGCTCAATGAGAATTTCATCTTATACAAACTTCCAATTATTAACAGCTGTTGGAAAATGTGGGAAAAGTTAAATCTGAATAATGTGTTGATTCCCTTCCCTAGCTTACTGACTGCCTTGAGTAGTCTAGGTGTATTCTTTAATATCCCAAGATTAAAATCCTGGTCCATTATGGGCCCAAATATATTGAAAGATTTATATGTGGATGCAAGATTAATGACTTGGGAATGATTAAATAGGAGATATGAGACTACAAATGAAGATTGGCTTCATTATAATAGATTGAGGTCCTGCTTGGAAAAGTGTAAAACAATAAGCAGCAGATTTAAAATTGTACTCCTTTTGAAAATCTAATTATATCCAATAACAATTCACATTTGATATCAAAATGTTTTGGAATTTTTAAATATGAGGTATGAGGAAGAAAAAACTATTAAAATGCAGTCGTGGGAAAGGGACTTAAAACTAGTATGTACAAATAAAGTATGGTTCAAAGCAACATCATTTGTGAAGAGGTATATAAAGCATGCAGCGTTTAGAGAGGTACAGTTTAAACTACTTAACAAGTGGTATATTGTACCAACAAAATTGTATCAAATTACAAATGATAATAATCAGAAATTTTGTCGGACAGAATGTGGATATATAAAAGCACATTTTCACATCTGGTGGGAATGCAAGATAATACAAAAAATCTGGCAGGACTGCTTCACACAGATCTCAAAAAGAGTGAAAATCAAAATACCCTTAGATCCTGCGATGGCATTATTCTATATTTTTCCACCTGAGTTCACTCTGGAAATGAAGGCTTTGATAATTCAGATTTGCACAGTGATAAAATGGCTCATATTTTCATATTGGAAGCAAGCCAAGGCTCCAAATTGATCGGAAGTTAAAAGGGTGGTTAATAGAAATAGAGAATTTGCAAAAGATGTTCTTTCGACCAATCAAACAAACGGTCAACTAAACTGGAAGCTATGGGATAAACATTTTCAGTAGGTCCTTTTTGGACAATTAATGGCAAAATGAAATATTTTCCTTGGATCACCCTTAGAACTTACTTGGTTTATATGTATTGTTTAATAAATAAAAACTGGGGAATTTGTGCAATAGAAGCAATGTACGGGTTTATAAACTAACATGCTTAATAAGAGTATCTATTTACCCTTGTGAAGGAAATAATAACTTAAAGAGGTTCCAGAAGAAAGGAGAAGTGGATACAAATGTTAAGAATTAATTATGCTACATTGTGTGTTTATGCTCTTCATTATGTAATCAAGATGTATTGTGATATTTTTTGTACATGTTGCTCAAAAAAAAAAAAAAAAAAAAAAAGGATAGGTACTTGGTAGATAATTTCTCTCATCATATATCAGGGCACACTTGTTTTGTCCATCTGCACAGGCACGTACTCACTATCATCTTCTTTTGTGGTATGCAAGTGTGACAAAAATCCAAACATATATTTTTTAATTAGACACCCACACATCATATACACTTATCCTAAAAATTCTCTAACTGTAACATAAATTTAACATATGCATAACTCTATAATAAACAAGGGATGGTATAAACTAAAATTAATTAAGTGATAATGCAAATCATGCAAAGCTAATAAACATATGAAATACTTGTAAAATATATAATCAACCATTAATTTTTACTCGTGCTAAAGCATCAAAAATCATCATTAAGGGTAGAGGGAAGAGTCAGCGGCCCAAGATGGCGGTCGCAGCATAGACAGGCCACGAGGCCTATCAAGATAACCCCATCTCGCTGCACACCAAGCACTACAAGA
The DNA here is from genome assembly GCA_027410445.1 of Discoglossus pictus. Taxonomy (NCBI): domain Eukaryota; kingdom Metazoa; phylum Chordata; class Amphibia; order Anura; family Alytidae; genus Discoglossus; species Discoglossus pictus. The sequence goes on from CM050172.1 coordinate 19,306,392, forward strand.
AAGTCCCCTGAATAGGAAGGGGTATAACTCACAACAACAGCCACCCAGCACACCCCAGGCCTTCTGTAGGAACAGACACACTGTTAAGAGGAACAGAAACCCTCATCATAACAGCAATAAAATACATCTCACCCCACAGAATCACTTCTGTCCAACTGAGAGGAATTGGCAAACCTATCTGACAACTTCTAGCTTCTCATAAGAAGCCCAAAATAAATCAGCAATAACCCAAAAGAGTGTCACAAGTTCAGGGGTGTACCACAAGAAACCCCCAGGGTCACCTCAAAGTGAGGAAAAGAATACTAGACCCCTCATCCACACAACAAACAGCAGTTTATAACACATAACAAGGCAGCCCAAAGCATGAGGAATTAGGGACCTAAACACAGTTTATGCTGAGAAGCTAATCCGGTTGGGGATACAGAGAGCCCTCAAAGAGGTCAGAGAAGACAACATCTTCCCCAAAAGAGTTAAAACTCCACACAAGGAGCTAACAACATTTTAGGGGCTAAACAGACAAACGACACAGGTTTACAATATCACCTGAATTCCAATATAACAACCTGTACTAGTGGAACCCCTCTACTACCTAGTGGACAAAAGTGTAATTACACAACGCCTGAGTAAACAGTCCACACTAGCGCAACTCCTAGCTACAGGATAACGCTCCTAAAGGTAACGGAGAAGTAGCACAAACACATTCACTATAACACCCTAATCTGAATGAGACAGTAGAGTGGACTGATTCCACGGTTAACAATCTGACCACAACTTCTGCACACACAGCGTTCCCTACCGCCTCACAGCAGGGAAAACAAGATCCATAATTTTTGGGGCTCCCCTGACACATTGAAACCTGTGTCCTATCCCTACTAACGTGCAGACAAAGGGGCCCACTGTATCCTCACTCCAACAGGACACACCAGGAACAGACACAAAAAGCCAATCCTCAAACGATAAAGATCAAGAAGACCAAACATCCACGGACTGTTCAACATTCTCCAAGAACATTGATTAAACTTAAAGAGATGTAACAAAGTAAAAGTGCCGCAACATAGGGACGCTAACAATTGCACTGGGACACATTAAGTGACCCCTCCTCACTAGGAAAAAACGAAACTAAAGAACTCCAACTGCGATGGCGGGCGTCGCCACGAGGAAAAATAACAAGGGTATCCAATCTTACTGCCGGCCAAAGTCTTCGACCAATACTCCAACCAATAATAACACCATCGCCACAGTCTACACCCCTACTAACTTGGAAATGTCGGCACCAAGCACCAAAAGCGACATCCAAGACTTAAAAGAATTAATAACCAACTTTAGAGCAGAGATCAAATCCGACATCCAGAAAGTGACTTTCTGAACTATCCACAGAGATACAAAAGGTTGATGATAGAACCACACAGCTGGAAACAAAAATTTCAGACATCATTCAACACAACAGCAGGCTAGAAGAAGAGATCTTGGCCTTGAAAGAAGAACAATCAAGGCAGCAGCTACAGCAAGAAGACCTAGAAAACCGATCTAGACGCCAAAACATTAGACTGAGGAACGTGCCGGAGACAGTCAAAGACCTGCACGCTTATCTAAGCGATCTCTGCGACACTCTCCTCCCAAACACCCACCCAGAAAACATGAGATTGGACAGAGTTCACAGAGCCCTTGGCTTCCGACCGTCACCACAAGAACGCCCAAGAGACATCATAGCCAGATTCCATTATTACTCCACCAAAGAAAGGTTTATGAAGGCCGCAAGGAAAGGCATTCCTCCCATAGAGGGGCACCAGCCTTTGCTCTTTTCGGATTTATCACCGGTAACCCTTGCCAAAAGGAGACAAATGAAACCTGTACTGGACTGTATATTAGCGCAAGGATGGAGGTACACGTGGGGGTTCCCATTCCGCCTCAATGTCTCCAGAGACGGAAAGATTTTTACTGTCAGAACTCCAGAGGAAGGAATCAACTTGCTGGCAGATTGGAACATTAGAGTCAACAACGGAGAAAATCTACACGTATCAGAAGGCCCCAGTGGGAGGAGTCCTCCTCCACACGAAGGCAGAGACTTAACACTATAAGTTGCCATCTTTTCTTTACCCCACTAATATGATAATCTATGCTAATTAAAAGTTAGAGGAACAGGATCTACAACACATTAACCACACCAGTGAGAGAGAGAAGCGACTAAAAGCACACCATAGGATAGACACCCCAGGCCATAGAGGCTAAAATACCAGACACTTAAATGGCGTCCCTAAGGGCGCTAACGAATAACCAGTCACAGACCCCTACAAACAGTAAAATTGAGGCGGTCCGATCCAGTGTCAGCTTGTAGACACTGATTGGCCCACCAGTACAATAACAAGAGGACAGCTAAGTGCTCTCCTCACAGTAGTAGAAGTTACTACGCCATATTTAAACAAAGAACAAGAGGACAGCTAAGTGCTCTCCTCACAAAAGTAGAAAATGACTACGCCATATTTAAACAAAGAACAACAGAAAGTTGTATTACAATAGAAATTATCTAGTCCACCAGAGAGTCACACATACAGACTCTTAAGCCTTAGCCAAGTACCTAGAATAACCATAGAGACCTCCTCTGGGAAAGGAGAACTTGTCCACACAGTTGTTAGCCCAAGTTTTGCTGGACCTAAAGAAGTTTATATTAACAGTTACTTTGTTAACTACTGTTTTTCTTTTTTCTTTTTTTTTTTCCCTTAAGAACAGAGACTCTCGCACACGTTTGCTTGCTGAACGGTTTTCGGGGCGGAAACCAGCAGGGGGCACTGGATCACTGTACCATAAACTTCCAGGTAGGTGAGCCAATCCCCCACACTCACCAAAATGCCACATACCTCAGTTAGAACTATGGACATTGGCATAGCGTCGCACAATGCTCATGGACTGAACGAACCAGTTAAGAGAGGGGTTGCCCTGAGGAATTATCAAAAATTAAAACTAGACATTGTGATGATTCAGGAGACTCACTTTAGAAAACAAGCAGTACCAAAATACTGGGGGGGAGTCTTTACACAAGCGTTCCACGCTAGCTCCGAAACAAAACAAAAGGGGGTCACCATTTTGCTCCACAAGAGACTCAACTTCCAACTAAGTAAAATCCAAAGGGATACAGAAGGCAGGTACATAGCAGTTCAGGGTACAATACATGAACGGAAGGTCACATTATTGAACATTTACGCCCCAAACACAGACCAAACGCCATTTTTTCAGAAAATACAAAAACTCACAGATAGTTGGGATGACGGGCTTAAGATAATAGGAGGAGACATGAATGCGGTGTTAGACCCATCCAAAGACAAGTCAAACAACCTAGATTCACACAAAACCCCCACGGTGACCAAAGCACTCAAAAAACTATTAAATTCAAATTGTATGATCGACACTTGGAGAAACATGAACCCCACAGATAGAGAATACACATTTTTTTCAGATAGACATAGGTCACTTTCCAGAATAGACTACATCCTCATTCAACAAAACATGGCAGGGAACCTAACAGAGGCCGCAATATGTCCCATAGCATGGTCAGACCACGATCTGGTCAAAATTTCCATGAGAGACCTTTTACCGATGGGAAATAGTCCGAGATGGACGTTAAACCCTGGCTTACTTAACGACCCAACAACACGCGAAAAAATTAGAACAGCAATTACAGAATATTTTGATCTTAACAAAGAAGGCGAAATTAACATAAATGGAATTTGGGCAGCCCACAAAGCAGTAATCAGGGGAACCTGCATACAAATTAGTTCGCTTAAGAAAAAAAAGGACCAGGCACAAATTTCACTCCTAAATCAGAAAATATTAGAGGCCCAAAAACTATATGGTAGAGATAAATCACAACAAACTTACGAGAAGGTACTAGGATATAAAAAGGAACTCAACGATATATTGAGAGGAAAAATGGTCACTATACTACAACGATCCGACGCTAAATTTTTTAGAAACGCAAACAAGCCTGACAGAATGCTGGCCAATAGACTAAAAGAAAAGAGAGCAAACTCATTCATTGCCAAACTAATCACCAAAAATAAGCAAATAGTTTTTAAACCAGAGCAGATAGTAAACGAATTCAGGCAATTTTATGCCGATCTTTACACAAAGTCAGACAACTCGGGTACCCCAAATCACAAAATAAACATCGAAAAAGCACTAAGTAACATAAATATCCCACACCTAGACCCCGCTAAAGCCAGTTCACTCCTTGAGCCCATATCGGTTAAAGAAATACAGGAGGTGATCAAGACAACAAAAGCACACGGGGCCCCGGGTCCAGACGGGTACTCGAACCTATATTACAAATATATGAGCGACTTACTCAGCCCGACCTTACACAAACTATTTAACGGCTTCCTAAAAGGGGGGAAAATGAAACCGGAATTCTTAGAAGCCAAAATCATAGTAATCCCTAAACCCGGGAAAGACCCAACCCAGTGTGCTAGCTATAGACCAATTTCCCTGATCAACACTGACTTAAAAATATACACTAAAATCTTGGCGGCCAGACTAGCGGAATTAATTCCTGAGATAATACATCCGGACCAAGTGGGGTTCATTAAAGGCAGGGAAGCGCAAGATAACACCAGAAAGATCATCGACCTCATCGACATAACTAGCAGAGGAGAAAACCACGCAATGGTTCTAGCACTCGATGCCGAGAAGGCTTTCGATAGATTAGACTGGACATTTATGAACTCTACTTTGATTAAATTCGGGTTGCCAGAGGGCTTTCTCAAAAGCGTTGCATCTCTATACTCAGAACCAACTGCCCAGGTGACTTACCAGGGTTACAATTCTCAAAAACTCAAAATCACGAGAGGTACACGACAAGGTTGCCCGCTGTCCCCACTGTTGTTCGCCCTTAGTATAGAACCCCTAGCATTAGCTATTCGCCAACACACTGACATATCTGGTATACCGGTCGGCCTGACAGACCACAAAATAAGTCTTTTTGCAGACGACATTCTCCTAACAATCTCAAACCCACTAGTCAGTCTTCCTAATCTATTCAAACTCTTGTCAGAGTATGGCTCACTGTCAGGGTTCAAAGTAAATACGAGCAAAAGCATAGCCCTCAACCTATCCCTCTCACCCACCATGGAAAAGCAGCTAACCAACAACTTCCCGATAAAATGGTCCCCTAAATCTATTAACTATCTGGGCATACAAATTACTAAATCAACTAAAGACCTGTATGAAGCAAACTACCCAACTCTTATTAAACGTATAACGAGTGACCTACATAGATGGTCAGAGCTAAAGATCTCATGGATAGGAAAACTACATGCCATTAAAATGAACATTCTCCCCAAATTACTGTACCTGTTCAGGACCATACCAATATCAATCTTAGCTAAAGAATTGAATACTATGCAAAAAATGTTGACGAGATTTCTGTGGAACAACAAAAAACCTAGGGTAAACAGAGAAACAATTACCGCAACTAAGAAGAGGGGTGGACTTGCGTTCCCAGATATCGCCCGTTATTTCAAAGCAGCTAGGCTAGCACAATTAGCAAAATGGTTCGGCAGAGACTCCCCCCCAGTATGGGTCCAGATAGAGAAACACACACTGAGGAACAACGATTTAATCATGCATCAAATACCTTGGCTCTCCATTCAGAAGGGCTTCAAACTACCCCAATCACTACCAACTACTGTGAAGCACACAATAATTTTATGGAAAGACGTAAATAGGAGGAACATGCTTCTAAACCCAGAATCCGGGCTTACTCCCCTGTGGCCCCAATCGGCCAGCCCCAATATAAATACTAATGCCCAATATAGATGGTGGACTGAAAACAACTGCTCAATTGCGGCAGATCTACCTGTAGTTAATCAAAAATGGTCCACGACTGCATTCCTAGACAAGAAACACCTCCCTCCAGGAGAATGGCTTAACCTATTCGCTATAAATCAAAGACTAACTCAAACCATCAGGAACAAGGGTGGGCAAAATAAATCCATATTCGAAAGGTGTTGCATTAATTTCCCATCAGGGAAGGGCAACATTTCCACAATATATAATCACTTATGCGAGTTAACCACTCCTCCCAAACTTCACTACGAAAGGGCATGGGAAGCAGACCTTAACATACGATTAGATAAGGACCAATGGAACAGCATCTTGAAACAAGCAAAAAACTCTTCACTTAATATAATTTTGAAAGAAAACTCATACAAAGTGATCATGAGATGGTACCTAACCCCAGTTAGAATGAACCTAGGTAACCCGGGGATTAGCGATTTATGTGAAAGAGGTTGTAATCAGAAAGGGACTCTAATTCATAAATTTTGGGAATGCCCGTTGATTAAACATACGTGGGTAGAGACGTATAAAATCTTAGAGAAATTATGGGATCAGAAGTTTCCCATGAGACCAGAGGAAGCCATCCTGGGGCTACCGATAGAGGAGTTGTCCAACTCGGAACAATTCCTGACCAACCAAATCTTTCTAGCAGTCAGAACAATAATAGCATTTTGTCTGCTGAGGTGAATCATAACTATAAACGCTGGGCCTCCTGCTGGTCCGCCTGGGAGACAAGATTCGGCGGGGAAACGAGGTGAGTGACCCTTTCCTCCTAAGAGTCCTAGAAAGGAAAACTAAATTAGAGTAATCCTAATTTATCCAACCTTACTCAGTTAGCCAAGTTCAGAGGCGGCATCTACCAAGAGAGTTGATACCGGTCAGGTTCAGGCCGGGAAGTGGACAAGTAACACAGTTTACATAGATCATTCCAGTTGTATGAGATGTCATTACTCATAGTTTCCTCCTTAGTCCCAACCCAGTTAAAAATATCTTTCAGCAGACATAAAATTTGAAAATGGAAAAAGAGGAGGCGTTCTGGACATATAGACGTTCTATAAGAAGATAGATGTGATGTATGTTCTTCTTGTTATTGTATACTTTTCACGTCTAATATGATGTTTTTGTTTACTCGACAAGTGTTGTCTGACTGTCCAATAAAAATCCTTTAAAAAAAAAAAAAAAAAATCATCATTAAGATAGTTTCAATACTACTAATTATGTCTCTATAAGTGATAAGACATTACTTGATTTATCTTGCAACAGTTTGTATATTTAAAAGGAAATTGCTAATTTATTACTGTCAGTATACATTTACCAATAAAGCTCTAAAATATTTTCTTAACTCATAATGTAATCCACCTCTTATCATGTTTCTGTCTTAGAGGCTTGGAAATACCTTGAAAAGATTTTCACAATTGTTTACTCATTTGTACCATGGCCATCATCTGAGCTGAGGATGGGCCTGGCGGAATAGATGTCACAATATTATAGTGAATAACATGAATAAGCAAAAAATAACACATAAAATTATTTCACCTTTTTAAACCTTAAAAATAATTAATTCTATTGAACAGATACTTTTACACCTAAACATTATTCTTAAAAAAATGTACTGCACTACTACTATATCTCAGAAGAGATATATTGGGTATTTACAAAAAGATTCTGGCAGAAAGGAACAGTTTTGTTTCTACTATATTTTCTGTACACGGCCTTGAATTAGAAACTAAGTGTTCTGAAAACATTGGATCTTGGCCAGTATAGCAGTATAATGAATAAATAGCATACAGTTTCAATGAATTTAATATAATTTGCACATTATCTGGTTTTCAACAGTTTTTTTTACTGTAATATAACCTTAAAAATCTTTCTTTAGATGTATTTTTAATAACCCAGTATTTTACCAATTACTGTATTTAGTTGCAACTAATTTTCACAAATATCAACATTTAAAAACAAAAAAAAAATGTATAAAAAAACACAAATTTTAAAACACAAATATTAATCTGAAATTGATCAGATATCAGGTTATATATTTTCTATAAGCAATTTTATTACACTTTTGGTCAGATTTAGTGGACAATCTTTGCTCAAAAATGCAATGATATTATTTGTGCACCGGTTTCCTATATGAATACCAATATTCAGCATACACCATTCTAGGAGATCAACAACCAATCTCCTCTATCAAGCAACACAAATTCACATGACAATCAAAACATACATGATGTCCTCACACATAGATAGATGTCAACTAGTGCTGTCCCGAACAGTTCGCCGGCGGACTATTCACAGTGTTTTTTGCATGTTCGCGTTCGCAGCGAACAGCGAACACATGCACTTTTGGGTTCACCCCCTATTTTTTATCATTGAGGAAACTTTGACCCTGCACCTCACAGTCAGCAGACACATTCCAGCCATTCAGCAGCATACACTCCCTTCCAGAGCCTTTGTAATGATATAGGAATCACAAGGTTGTAGAGACCGGCAGCCAAGGTCAGCAATAATCCAGTTCAGCAACTTGTAGGTGAAACAGGAACAAGCTTTATTGAAGTGATCAGGAACCACACAATAATCTGGCAAGGTACATAAACAGGAAGTGCTTTATATAGGCCAAGGACCAGACACCTGACCAGACACAGCTGAAGAGACTAGTCACTGATGCTATTGCTAGCAGAGTCAAGGTTTTCAGATCTCCAGGAATTTCACAAAGGCAGGCTGTCGCAGTGGTTAGGGAAGAGGCCCAGCAGAGTCAATTCCTCACAGCCTTCCATCTGAAGGACAGCAACCCAAAAAGCCCTTTTTAGGGCTAGAACATCATTTATTTTATTTTATATTTTTTTTCTGTGTAATCTAATTGCATATGCCTGCCTGCCAGCGTGTGTGTGTGACATGCTAACACCTAACAGCTTATATTGTGCTCAGTGAAATAAAACAACACTTTTTTGACTGTAATAGATTGAATATCAGTTGCCTGCCTACAGGCGTGTGTGTGAAGCCTATTGCATCTACTCTGCCAACTTTTGCCAGTACACAGTGATACGTCATATCTGGTGCAACCGTAGTGTACAGTGACATAAAACAACACTTTTTTGACTGTAATAGATTGCATAGCAATTGCCTGCCTACAGGCGTGTGTGTGAAGCCTATTGCATCTACTCTGCCAACTTTTGCCAGTGCACAGTGATACGTCATATCTGGTGCAACCGTAGTGTACAGTGACATAAAACAACTCTTTTTTGACTGTAATCGACTGAATATCAGTTGCCTGCCTGCAGGCATGTGTGTGAGGCCTACAGCGCCTACTCTGCCAACGTTTGCCAGTGCACAGTGACACTCACATCTGGTGGCACCTTAGATTGCACGCGCAGTGCCCCAAATTTGAAGTGGGAGGACCGACCAAGCATCTTTTTCCATCTCCCGCTTCCAAATATCCATGCCATATACACGTCCCCTGATAGTGGACGTAACAGGGATTAAACCGATAGGAATAGCACTACTTAACAGTACACACCTTATAATAACGCAGACAGAGGCAACGCGTATAATCTTCCATGCTGTGCAGTGGAAGCCCCCAGACTCTGACCTGTGTATAATATTCCATGCTGGGCAGTGGAAGCCCCCAGACTCTGACCTGTGTATAATATTCCATGCTGTGCAGTGGAAGCCCCCAGACTTTGGGAGTCTGAAGAAGAGGAGTCAGAGGAGGAAGGTGGCTTTGAGGAGGTGGAAGACCAAACACAGCAGGCGTCCCAGGGGGCTTGTTGTCACCTTTCGGGGACCCTTGGTGGCTGGGTGGAGGAAGAGACCTTCAATGACATCAGTGAGGACAAGGAACGGGACATGGCTAGCTTGGTATCCAACCTTGTGCAAATGGGGAGTTTGCGGTTGTGAAAAGGGACTGTTTGCGGTGCATTAAACGGGGAGATTGGTCTGTTACTGTGAAGCGGGTTTAACCCTTACACTACCTGATCAATACAACATCATACCTGATGTTTTAAAGCAGTGGTCCTCAAACTACGGCCCGCGGGACACACCCTGCCCGCCATGGTCCTGAACCCGGACCCACCTGCCCCTTCCCCCAGACCCCTACGTCTCTTTGTGTCTCCACAGCTGCAGCCCCTGCTGACACCACCTAGTCATCTGACTAGGCAGAGCAGGGGCTGACCCAGGAAGGAGCCACCAGGGGGAGGAGCCACCCACCGGCAGCATGAAGGATAGGTAAGGTGAGGGGGTTGTGAGGGAGAGATACAGACATATAGACAGACAAGGGCGAGTGAGGTAGAGAGACAAGGGGAGTGAGGGAGGGAGAGTGACAGACAGACAAGGGGGAGTGAGGGAGAGAGAGAGACAAGGAGGAGTGAGGTAGAGAGACAAGGGGAGTGAGGGAGAGAGATAGACAGACAGACAAGAGGGAGTGATCGAGCGACAGACAGACAGACAAGGGGGAGTGAGGTAGATAGACAAAGGGAGTGATGGAGAGAGAGAGAGACAGACAGGCAAAGGGGAATGATGTAGAGAGGCAAGGGAGGTGAGGGAGAGAGAGAGAGAGAAAGACAGACAAGGGGGGGTGAGGTAGAGAGACAAGGGGAGTGAGGGATAGAGAGAAAGACAAAGGGGAGTGAGATAAAGAGACAAGGGGAGTGAGGGAGGGAGAGAGACCTACAGACAAGGGGGAGTGAGGGAGAGAGAGAAACAGACAAGGGGGAGTGAGGTAGAGAGACAAGGGGAGTGAGGGAGAAAGATATAGATAGATATGGGGGAGTGAGGCAAAGAGACCAGGGGAATGAGGTAGAGAGACAAGGGGAGAGAGGGAGGGAGAGACAGACAAGGGGGAGTGAGGTAAAGAGCCAAGGGGTGTGAGGGAGGGAGAGACAGACAGACAAGGGGGAGTGAGGTAGAGAGACAAGGGGAGTGAGGGAGGGAGAGTGACAGACAGACAAGGGGGAGTGAGAGAGAGAGAGACAAGGAGGAGTGAGGTAGAGAGACAAGGGGAGTGAGGGAGAGCGAGAGATAGACAGACAGACAAGAGAGAGTGATCGAGCGACAGACAGACAGACAAGGGGGAGTGAGGTAGATAGACAACGGGAGTGATGGAGAGAGAGAGACAGACAGGCAAAGGGGAATGATGTAGAAAGGCAAGGGAAGTGAGGGAGAGAGTGAGAGAGAGAGAAAGACAGACAAGGGGGGGGTGAGGTAGAGAGACAAGGGGAGTGGGGAATAGAAAGACACAGGAAGACATACAAGGGGGGGGGTGAAGTAGAGAGACAAGGGTAGTGAGGGAGAGAGATAGACAGACAAACAACGGGGGTGAGGGAGAGACAGACGGACAGACAAGGGGCAGTGAGGTAGATAGACAAGGGGAGGGAGTGAGGGAGAGAGACAAGAGAGTGAGGAATAGAAAGACAGACAGACAAGGGGGAGTGAGGTAGAGAGACAAGGGAATGAGGAATAGAAAGACAGACAAGGGGGCGTGAGTTAGAGAGACAAGGGGAGTGAGGGAAAGAGACATGGGGGGAGAGAGGAAGGAAAAGAAAGAAAGGAGAGAGAGGAGGGAGGGAGATGGACAGAGACAGAGAGAAAGTAGAGATAGGGATGGAGAGAGAAATGGAGATAGGGAGGGGAGAGAGAGGAGAGATAAAGATGAAGAGTAGAAAGAGAGAAGAAAGAGGGAGAGCGAGAGAGAAGGGAGAGGGATGTGTAGATATAATGAAAGGAGAGAGAGGGGGATGAGAAGGGAGAGAGAGATGAAGGAAGATAGAGCGGGAGAGAGAGAGAAGGGAGAAGGAGAGAGAGATGGGAGAGGGAGAAGGGGGAGAAATGGAGAGAGACAAAAGGGAGGAGAGGAAGAAGGGAATGACAGAAGTTAAAAGGAAAGGGGGAGAAGGAGAGGGAGAGGGAGAAAGTGAGGAGAGAGAGCAAGAAGGGAGATTGAGAAGAATTCGAAAGAGGGAGCAGGGAGAGGGAAAAGAGAAAGGGATTAGTAGAGAGAGGGAGAAGGGAGAGAGAGAAGTAGAGAGAGGAAAAAGAGAGAAGGGAAAAGGAAAGATAGGAACAAGGGACAAGGGAGAGAGAATGAAAAGAGAGGCAGAAGTAGCAAGAGGGAGAGCAAGGGTGAAGGAGAGATAGAAGAGAGGGAAAGGGGAGAGGAAGAGGGAGTAGGGAGATGATAATGAGAGAGAGGGAAGAGGGAGAAGGGTGCGAGAGAAGCAGAGAGAGGGAGAAAGAGAGAGAGGAAAAAGGGACACGGGAGAGAAAGAAGGGAGAGGGATAAGTAGCAAGAGGGAGAGGAAGGGAGAAGGCGAGATAGAAGAGAGGTTATAGAGAAAAGGAAGAGGGAGAAGGGACGAAAAAAAGGGAGGGATATATATATATATATACTGTATAGGAACTTTTTCATATTTTTTCAAACTATAGTCCGGCCCCCAACAGTGTCTGAGGGACAGTGAACTGGCCCCCTGTTTAAAAAGTTTGAGGACCCCTGTTTTAAAGCATGTTATTCCAAACAATTTAGGAATGTTAGGTGATTTATGCCCTTTATGGCTTAAAACCAGACTCTGCATCAACTATGTAATTTTCCGTGGGAGTTTTGCCATGGATCCCCCTCCGGCATGCCACAGTCCAGGTGTTAGTCCTCTTGAAACAACTTTCCCATCACTATTGTGGCCAGAAAGAGTCCCTGTGGGTTTTGAAATTCGCCTGCCCATTGAAGTCTATGGCGGTTCGCCGATGTTCGCCTGTTCGCGAACATTTGATGAAGTTCGCGTTCGCTGATCGCGAACCCAAAATTTGATATTCGCGACATCACTAATGTAAACATATGTTCAAACACACTCAACAATAACACAGAATAGAGGACCAGTCTTCCTTGTCCTCAATTTCTCACACAGCACTTACTGCACACAGTACTCACATTCAGTACTCACAGTACTCACATTCACATACATGAGCCCAATTCATTTGTGGTTCACTCCTTCAGCCTTTTTGTTTCACTTCAACGCCATTTGAAATTAAACTAGCACATTTGAATTCCTTTGTCAATCCATCAATCAGCACCACTATGCAGAACCCAGTCTAGACATTACTCACCTTTCTAGGGAGGCTCACCTGTATTCTCCTTTATTAAAACTATCGCCTTCCTAGGAAGGCTCACCTTTTTAATCTTTATTATCTTTATCACCTTTCTAGCAAAGCTCACCTTTTTCTCTCGCCTTTAATTAGGAAGGCTCACATCTGTTATGCTATATCTATTTTAATTAAAATCTACAGCGTTTAGTAAAATAATACCTTGTCAGGTATAACATCTACATCAATTCTACTTTATATTCACTTCAACCACAGTATCTGATATTATAAAAAAATAAATCTATATACAGGGACACATTGAACATCTCCAAACTCTGTATTTCACATTTCAAACCCCTCCTCTCATTTGCTCCTGGCAGCTCTATAAGAGGTTGGATCTTCTGACATAGGCTGTGATGTGTCAAAAGTGGAGTCGGAAGGAGTGGGTCGGTCATTAGGCATGACGTTCTCTACATCACTAAGATCCACCCACTTGGATGGGGCTAGTTTCAACACTCTTTTTGCTTTCCGACTGTTCCAGTAGTACTTCTGTATAGTCATTGGCTTCAATGTACTCCTTCCACACTCCACCACCGACTTCTATTACAGAGTCCTATGTGAGGTTTTAAGCCTGCCCCCCCCCCCCCTTTCTCCACTTGGAACACATAATTTCCACAGAAAAAATAAATTCTTGCTGGCATAAAAATCTGCTGATAATAAAACATAAATACAGGATCCAAACATATACAGACAAGACACAACAGATAATTACATAATTGTGAGCTCACGAAATTTGCATGCACATAAATGTTTTTAAATCACTTTGTAAGAACCAAAAAAAAACAACCAACTTTAGCAAATCATATAGATATATTAATCCTAAATATAATTAAACCAAAATAAATCAAAGCAATACAAAAACAACTTTATTTGGCCACCAAACTTGTAAAAATATATAATATAAAATCAGCTTCTCAAATTACATATTACACTCTATGGGGATAAATACACAATGTTTGCTATAATTAAGTACTAAAAGAACCTTTTCTTACCAATATTTTCCTCAAATACTTTTGTTATCATTAAAGCAGCAGTGGAGCTACTGCTGGTGCAGAAGGTGCAAAACACCTGAGACCACAACAGGGTAGGTCACTTTATTACCAGCAGTAAATAACAACACAGTACATCTTATTAGGTGGGCAGTTATACAATTATATATGCACTGGTTATTGATCTACATAAATAACTCATTAAAATACATCATTAAATCATAAAACCTTTTTTTCTAAATATTTCTGAATTATGACTAAATAACAAAATCGGACAATTACTTACTGTCAGCTCCCACAGAATACAAAACCAAACAGATTCCATCTCACCAGTATAAACATCGCCACGGATATCATCCAATGTGGTCTCAGTAGCGCTCATTACAGTTTTTGCACTAATTAAGCAATTTAAATATCAATAATTACGGTGCGCTCTGTGTAGGGATACTTAATAAAAACGTAAATCACAATACTCTCATCAAAAAAAAAAAAACTGCCGAAACTAAATATTTCCCTTGAATCAACATTAAATCAAATTTTGCTCCCCTTTTGACTCATGTAATACCTCACATTTATTGAGGTTAACCCAGGTGAGGGGTTTTTCATTTTGTTTGTTTCATCTATTGAACGACAAGCATCCAATACTTACGAGATTATCTGCACTAGGAGATCTTTTGCGCTTCTACCCCACCCCTCTTCTAAATATTTCCCTTATAAAACTATGCACACCTTTTTAAGGCCAAAAAAAAAATAACTTTAATCAGTAATACAATTTATTGTGCTTGTCCTTCAACTAATTAAAGATAAAACAGAGCACAATCATTTTTTACACAGCTTGAACTCAGAAGCGTTTTTTTTCTGCTTACTTTTAGAGGGACTTACAAAAGTTTATTCATACCTTAATGTTAACCTATTTTTCTTACATTTATCATACTAAGTTTCCGGAGCAGAAGTCAGTCTCTGGGCAAGTAATCTTCGCGACTATGTCCATATCACTCCTTACAAGTCTGCAGGATTCCATGGAAGGGATCATAACAAACACTCCTACACGGATTTTATGAATAGACTCTGCAAACCTAATTATGGCCATGAATGTGGTTGCCAAGCATCTCCTCCACACGAAGTACTGCAGCTTTGGGTGTTTACTGACTGAATGTCTGCTGACTACTGACAGAAATATATCCAGACATAGCTTTTATACTTTATACTGCTTACATAAGACAATGAAATAATCTGTCTTTCCCCCATCAAGCTACATGGCATAACCCACTAGCAACCAATGACAGTTTATTTATATATGCTATCCAATAAGAATACATACTTTGGTAAAATCTGTGCGTATATCTACTTTATATGATACACTTGTGTGCAGTAAATAACACTTATTAGACCTTGGGGATGACCGAAAATACATATTTGTTATGTCTAAGAGCTTGTGTATAGTCTCTAACTTAAACTTGCTATGTCATGCAGATTTAACTATTTCTGATCATATATCTTCCAAAAATGGAAAATACTTGTTTCACACCCAAATATCACACTAACTGGAAAGAGTGCTAAGTTTATATATATATATTATATATATATATATATATATATATATATATATATACACACTAAAATTGTAAAAATATTTGTATCTTTTCCCCTCCAGGAATCTACCAGAACTAATTTATCAAGAAATTTAGTGTTCTGTTTTAATTTTTTGGAGAAGCGCCCATTTGTTTGCCCTAATCTTAGGCTGTACTATAAAGCTGCCCAACTGTCTTTCTTACCCAATTAATCAAGCATCAATATACCTGGGTTTTTATAGAGAAAACCCCATAAGTGGGACACTATTATTTGGCAACCAAGTATTAAACAACCTTTAGTTAAACAATCTAACCCAATGATCAAATGTACTCTCTCGACCTGGGACTGGGCAGTCAGGAGGTATCAACTTACCTCTTCTCTTTTCCCTTTAACATCTATTAGATCCTTTTCACATTTTAAAGCAGTCTTTAATTCAGAATCTAGACAGTGGTGGACTCTTAGAGCCTCATTAAATTAGCCCTCGTAGTTCTCTCGGTCCTCGCAAAAGGCATTTTTTTGCTGTTTGCGAGGACCGAATCCCTTGCAGCCTGCTTTGCGAGATGACTCTGAAAAATGTCAGACGCAGCCTTAAATCTATGAGGTGAATCTCGCACCTCAGAAGAATTCCTACGAGCACAAAAAAGTGGTAGCAAGGTCTGCTAAACCAGTATAAACATCGCCACGGATATCATCCAATGTGGTCTCAGTAGCGCTCATTACAGTTTTTGCACTAATTAAGCAATTTAAATATCAATAATTACGGTGCGCTCTGTGTAGGGATACTTAATAAAAACGTAAATCACAATACTCTCATAAAAAAAAAAACAAAAAAAAAAACTGCCGAAACTAAATATTTCCCTTGAATCAACATTAAATCAAATTTTGCTCCCCTTTTGACTCATGTAATACCTCACATTTATTGAGGTCAACCCAGGTGAGGGGTTTTTTCATTTTGTTTGTTTCATCTATTGAACGACAAGCATCCAATACTTACGAGATTATCTGCACTAGGAGATCTTTTGCGCTTCTACCCCACCCCTCTTCTAAATATTTCCCTTATAAAACTATGCACACCTTTTTAAGGCCAAAAAAAAATAACTTTAATCAGTAATACAATTTATTGTGCTTGTCCTTCAACTAATTAAAGATAAAACAGAGCACAATCATTTTCTACACAGCTTGAACTCAGAAGCGTTTTTTTTCTGCTTACTTTTAGAGGGACTTACAAAAGTTTATTCATACCTTAATGTTAACCTATTTTTCTTACATTTATCATACTAAGTTTCCGGAGCAGAAGTCAGTCTCTGGGCAAGTAATCTTCGCGACTATGTCCATATCACTCTTTACAAGTCTGCAGGATTCCATGGAAGGGATCATAACTGTAACGGAACCCATCACTGTTTTACCCTGTTTTATGATTATTATGGTTAAAATATGATCCTACTATATATATGTATGCTGGTTTACGCTCTGCAGAATATTAGCCAGACTTTTGCAGACCTAGGCTAATAGATAATCCTATTACAGAGATTCAAGAGATAAGAAAGTTGTAAAGGATCCTTGCATTTTCCAAAGTGTTTTCATTTTTTGATAAGAACAAAGAAGGCTGATCTAATTAATGTCTGATTGTATCCAAGTTGCCAGGGAGGTGTGACTCACCTATTGTCCTATATGTGTATTGTATGGGGGATATGTGCAATGTCTGTGTGTTATGTGTAAAACATACTTTTACTAACTTTTGAACCCCTGGTCTGATTCATGCCATTTTTTTATATGTTGTTCCCCTGGGTGAGAGCTATGGAATGGTGCAGGACTTAAAGGTGTACCCCCTGTTTTTGGGGTACATCCAGAATGTGGTTAAAATTGTGTCTGTTTTAATTGTGTTACCTGTTATCTGAGGGGAGGAGACGTGGGGGTTGAACCATGTAGATAATTGGCTGTTGTGATAATTATGTGGGTGTAGTAATTCAGAGGGCACCATTGCATAAAAGGAGATTCCCTGTTATTAAAAAATAGTTCTACTTGACCCTTCAAAACGTAGTCTCGTCTCGTTATTTGAGGGGATCGCTATATCATACTGGGGATTGCTATGCTTTTGCATACTCCCTTGAGCTGTAACTACTGAACTCTTGTTCCTGATGTACTATCCTTGGAGTCTGTGGTGGTTTTGGTGTCCGGTGCGGTGCTTGTAGGCCTCGGCGCAAACTAGGACGTGTCTATCAACGGAGGTACCCGGTCGGGGTGCCAGGAGATCCGTTACATTGGCTGGCAGTGGTGGGATGGCGTCCTAGTAAGAGGAAAAGCAGCACGGAGACACCGGTAACGTTTGGAGTTACAAATTGAGGGCAACGCTAGTATCCGTACAGCGCCCCTGGCTACAGCAGGATGGAACCGGCTAGTTTTCAGACAGCGTTTCATGATGAGGAGGAGGAGGCGGCCGCGGACTACAGGGATGCAGACAGAAAGGAACTCTGGTATGATGCCCTGGAAGATGCCCAATGGCGGCGAGGTGAGAGTCTCCCCAGTGATGAGCAGCGGCTACAGAAGCGTGTGGCGATGCGGATGTATCTATTGGGAGAGCAGCCCCTGGATGAGTGGGTGACAAGACTAGAGACCCTGGTATGGCGAGAGCTCTGGCGAGACAATGCATACCAGGCCCTCTGGTGGCATACCGTTCGACTTACCCCCTGGACGTCTGAACACGACTTACCGGAGGGGAATGATTATGATGGCCCGGGTTTATTATGGGATGCCTTGGAGGACGATATTGATCTTGGCAGCACGGAGGGGTCTAGGTTTTGGGACATCTACGACTACCGGATGGGCATGTATGTCTGGGATGACGAAGCCGAGGTGAGCAAAGACATGACCCACCTGGTAACGAGAGAGTGGGAGCTGGAGCAGGACTACCAACACCTGCTCAGCTTCGTGCAGCCCCAACCTACTCGACAAGCAGAACCAGACTTCATTGACTGGTCCTGTGATGACCTCCAGATGGCAGGTAGAGATGGGACCGAGGTCTCTCTACCGGCCCTCCAGGGGGCAGAAGATGTCGTCCTTCCCCCCCAGCGGCAGTGTGAACCTCAGGGGGCAAAAGGTGTCGTCCTTCCCCCCCAGCGGCAGTGTAAACCCCAGGGGGCAGAAGTTGTCGTCCTTCCCCCCCAGCGGCAGTGTGAACCCCAGGGGGCAGAAGGTGTCGTCCTTCCCCCCCAGCGGCAGTGTGAACCCCAGGGGGCAGAAGGTGTCGTCCTTCCCCCTCAGCGGCGGTGTGAACCACAGGGGGCAGAAGGTGTCGTCCTTCCGCCCAAGCGACAGTTTACCCTGACAAGGGGAGACACCCATCTCCCAGATGGCGCAGATGGGACCGTGGTCTCTGCGCCCCCAGCCTATCCAGATCCCCAACTACCCTCACTGGGACAACCGGAGGAGGGGGTAAGTACAAATTCCCTTCCCCAGCTAACTTCTAATGTGGCCCCAGGGTTAACAGAGGAAATGTTAACCCCCACTGACCCCCACCTTTTCTTGGCTACTGAGCTGGAATATGTCCCAAGTACCCCAGCAGAAGAGCTGGCATCAGGGCAGAGTGCCGCTGGCCTCTGCCCCTCAAGTCCCCTCAGCGTGTTGCCCCATCGCCACAGCGAAATATACAGTTGCAGTAACGGTTTGTTGTGGGTGGGCTGCTCTTGCACTTTGTTGTTGTGGGGGGGCTGCTCTAGCACTGGCTTACTGTGGGTTGGTGGATCATCTAACGGAGGCACGGACCGGCAGAAGGTCAGGTGCCTGGTTAGACTTCCCCCCAAAGGGGAGATGTGTGACGAAGTGCCCTTCGCCACTTTGTCTTGGAGAGGACTGTTTGCCAGCCTCCTGCCCTGCGACTATGGCCCTGGGACATATTGCCCTTCAAACACAGTATTCGGCCATACCAGAGTGTATGTCACTCATTCTGGCCCTTTACATACAGAGGGGTCATTCGGTACTTGCCCTGTGTGAGCGGTGATACCCCCAGATAACTATGCCATGGAGCCCATTCATATAATGAAAGACTATGGGAAAGACTTTAGCTACATGGCAATTGAACTCTGTGAAGAGGATCTGAGCGCTATTCGGTAGTTTTGTGCGCTCAGATCTCAGCTATCGGGGGATATGTGAAATGTGAGTCAATGTGAATTGCAGTAATGCTGATGGGTTGTCAAACTAGAGAATTGACCAACAAATACTTTTGTCCGGACATCCCCAGGCCGATCCGTTGGGATCAGACCGTGTATGCCGGCTTATGGTCACGGGGGAGGTGTGTAACGGAACCCATCACTGTTTTACCCTGTTTTATGATTATTATGGTTAAAATATGATCCTACTATATGTATGCTGGTTTATGCTCTGCAGAATATTAGCCAGACTTTTGCAGACCTAGGATAATAGATAATCCTATTACAGAGATTCAAGAGATAAGAAAGTTGTAAAGGATCCTTGCATTTTCCAAAGTGTTTTCATTTTTTGATAAGAACAAAGAAGGCTGATCTAATTAATGTCTGATTGTATCCAAGTTGCCAGGGAGGTGTGACTCACCTATTGTCCTATATGTGTATTGTATGGGGGATATGTGCAATGTCTGTGTGTTATGTGTAAAACATACTTTTACTAACTTTTGAACCCCTGGTCTGATTCATGCCATTTTTTTATATGTTGTTCCCCTGGGTGAGAGCTATGGAATGGTGCGGGACTTAAAGGTGTACCCCCTATTTTTGGGGTACATCCAGAATGTGGTTAAAATTGTGTCTGTTTTAATTGTGTTACCTGTTATCTGAGGGGAGGAGACGTGGGGGTTGAACCATGTAGATAATTGGCTGTTGTGATAATTATGTGGGTGTAGTAATTCAGAGGGCACCATTGCATAAAAGGAGATTCCCTGTTATTAAAAAATAGTTCTACTTGACCCTTCAAAACGTAGTCTCGTCTCGTTATTTGAGGGGATCGCTATATCATACTGGGGATTGCTATGCTTTTGCATACTCCCTTGAGCTGTAACTACTGAACTCTTGTTCCTGATGTACTATCCTTGGAGTCTGTGGTGGTTTTGGTGTCCAGTGCGGTGCTTGTAGGCCTCGGCGCAAACTAGGACGTGTCTATCAACGGAGGTACCTGGTCGGGGTGCCAGGAGATCCGTTACAATAACAAACACTCCTACACGGATTTTATGAATAGACTCTGCAAACCTAATTATGTCCATGAATGTTCTTGCCAAGCATCTCCTCCACACGAAGTACTGCAGCTTTGGGTGTTTACTGACTGAATGTCTGCTGACTACTGACAGAAATATATCCAGACATAGCTTTTATACTTTATACTGCTTACATAAGACAATGAAATAATCTGTCTTTCCCCCATCAAGCTACATGGCATAACCCACTAGCAACCAATGACAGTTTATTTATATATGCTATCCAATAAGAATACATACTTTGGTAAAATCTGTGCGTATATCTACTTTATATGATACACTTGTGTGCAGTAAATAACACTTATTAGACCTTGGGGATGACCGAAAATACATATTTGTTATGTCTAAGAGCTTGTGTATAGTCTCTAACTTAAACTTGCTATGTCATGCAGATTTAACTATTTCTGATCATATATCTTCCAAAAATGGAAAATACTTGTTTCACACCCAAATATCACACTAACTGGAAAGAGTGCTAAGTTTATATATATATTATATATATATATATATATATATATATATATATATATATATATACACACTAAAATTGTAAAAATATTTGTATCTTTTCCCCTCCAGGAATCTACCAGAACTAATTTATCAAGAAATTTAGTGTTCTGTTTTAATTTTTTGGAGAAGCGCCCATTTGTTTGCCCTAATCTTAGGCTGTACTATAAAGCTGCCCAACTGTCTTTCTTACCCAATTAATCAAGCATCAATATACCTGGGTTTTTATAGAGAAAACCCCATAAGTGGGACACTATTATTTGGCAACCAAGTATTAAACAACCTTTAGTTAAACAATCTAACCCAATGATCAAATGTACTCTCTCGACCTGGGACTGGGCAGTCAGGAGGTATCAACTTACCTCTTCTCTTTTCCCTTTAACATCTATTAGATCCTTTTCACATTTTAAAGCAGTCTTTAATTCAGAATCTAGACAGTGGTGGACTCTTAGAGCCTCATTAAATTAGCCCTCGTAGTTCTCTCGGTCCTCGCAAAAGGCATTTTTTTGCTGTTTGCGAGGACCGAATCCCTTGCAGCCTGCTTTGCGAGATGACTCTGAAAAATGTCAGACGCAGCCTTAAATCTATGAGGTGACTCTCGCACCTCAGAAGAATCCCTACGAGCACAAAAAAGTGGTAGCAAGGGCTTCTAAACCATATACGCGCTGCCTCGGAGCAGCCCGAGACAGCCGTGTGAGGCTCCCACCTTGCAGCAGGAGTCCCCGTTATGCATAGATCAGGCCCCCACTGCATTTAAAAGGTTTAAATTACCCGCCGCAGCTCCTTAAAGGGCCTGCGGCACACTATTGGCAATCCCAGCCGCGGCACCTAAAATTAATCCCCCTCTATGATGGACCCCCGAAGTGTCCCCACACTTACCTGTTGCTGCAGGGGTCCATAGGGAGCCCCAAGGTCCCCCCACATTAACCCCTTGCAGCGGGGGTCCCCGATCAGCACTAATCGTGACCCCTCTGCATTTAAAATTTTAAATGTCCCACCTCGCGGGTACTTAAAAGACCGTAAAGGTCCTGAAAGGACTTGTGCTAAAAAATATCAACCCCAAGCAACTAAAATTAATCCCATAACTCATGGGAGTCAATACAGACCCCCATAAGCCCTTAATTAACCCTGTCACTCATGGGGGTCAATACAGACCCCCATAAGCCCTTCATTAACCCTGTAACTCAAGGGGGTCAAAACAGACCCCCAATGGCACTTACTTAACCCTGTCACTCATTGTGGTCAATACAGACCCCAATAAGCCCTTAATTAACTCTGTCACTCATGGGGGTCAATACAGACCCTAAAAGCCCTTAACCCTATCACTCATGGTGGTCAATACAGACCCCCATAAGCCCTTAATTAACCCTGTCACTCATGGGGGTCAATACAGACCCCCAT
Organism: Discoglossus pictus; assembly: GCA_027410445.1. Lineage (NCBI taxonomy): Eukaryota > Metazoa > Chordata > Amphibia > Anura > Alytidae > Discoglossus > Discoglossus pictus. The sequence continues at coordinate 19,329,033 of CM050172.1, forward strand.
AAGGCCTTAATTAACCCTGTCACTCAATGGGGGTCAATACAGACCCCCATAAGCCCTTCATTAACCTTATAACTCATGGCGGTCAATACAGACCCCCATAAGCCCTTCATTAACCCTATAACTCATGGGGGTCAATACAGACCCTTATTAGCACTTAATTAATCCCCGTCACTCATGGGGGTCAATACAGACCCCCATAAGCCCTTAATAAAACCTGTCACTCATGGGGGTCAATACAGACCCCCATGAGCACTTAATTAACCACATAACTCATGGGTGTCAATACAGACCTCCCATGAGCACTTAATTAACCCTGTCACTCATGGGGGTCAAAACAGACCCCCATAAGCCCTAAATTAACCCTGTCACTCATGGGGGTCAATATAGACCCTCATAAGCCCTTCATTAACCCTATAACTCATGGGGTCAATACAGACCCCCATAAGCCCTTCATTAACCCTATAACTCATGGGGGTCAAAACAGACCCCCCATGAGCACTTAATTAACACTGTCACTCATGGGGTCAATAACGACCCCCATAAGCCCTTAATTAACCCTGTCACTCATGGGGGTCAATACAGACCCTCATAAGCCTCTATTTAACCCCATCAGTCCCATAAGGGTATATTATGACCCTTATGGGGCAGTTAAAATCCTAACATTAACCACATAAGTGCCATGACGGTCCTCAAGGGCCCTCATGACACTAAGTACAAACACTACATTGCACTATACCCCCCAATAAACCATTCAATCTAAACTAACCCCCCTCTGCACTAACCTATTAACACCTACACTACCTACATACACTACCTACCTACCCCCTAATAAAAAACCCCACCACTCTAATTATAGAAAAAAAGAAACCTAACTCACACAAAATAAAAAATCTACATTATAGAAAATAAAAAAGGTACATTACAGTAAATAAGTAAGGTAGGTAGTGTATGTAGGTAGTGTAGATGTTAATAGGTTAGTGTAGAGGGGGGGTTAGTGTAGATTTAATGGTTTATTGGGGGTATAGTGCAGTGTAGTGTTTGTACTTAGTGTCATGAGGGTCCTTGAGGATTATGAGGGTCTGTATTGACCCCAATAAGTGACAGGATTATTTAAGGGCTTATGGGGGTCTGCATTGACCCCCATAAGTTATAGGGTTAATTAAGGCCTTATTGGGGTCTGTATTGACCCCCATGAGTTATAGGGTTAATTAAGTGCTTATGAGGGTCTGTATTGACCCCCATGAGTGACAGGGTTAATTATTGGCTTATGGGGGTCTGTGTTTACCACCATGAGTTATAGGGTTCATTAGGTTCTTATGGGGGTCTGTATTGACCCCCATGAGTTATAGGGTTAATTAAGCGCTTATGGGGGTCTCCATTGACCCCCATGAGTGACAGGGTTAATTAAGGCCTTATGGGGTCTGTATTGACCCCTATGAAATATAGGGTTAATTAAGGCCTTATGGGGGTCTGTATTGAACTCCATGAGTTAAAGGGTTAATTAAGGCCTTATGGGGGTCTGTATTGACACCCATGAGTTATGTGGTTAATTAAGTGCTCATGGGGGTCTGAATTGACCCCCACAAGTGACAGGGTTAATTAAGGGCTTATGTGGGTCTGTATTGACCCCCATGAGTGACGGGGTTAATTATTTGCTTATGAGGGTTTGTATTGACCCCCATGAGTGACGGGGTTAATTAAGTGCTTATGAGGGTCTGTATTGACCCCCATGAGTTATAGGGTTAATTTTAGTAGACGGGGTATATATTTTTTAGCACGAGTCCTTTCAGGATCTTTTGCGGTCCTTTAAGGACCCGCGAGGCAGGAAATTAAAAAAATTAAATGTAGCGGGGTCATGATCGGTGCCGATCGGGGACCCCGGCTGCAAGGGGTTAATGTGGGGGCCTGCGGGGGTTCCCAATGACCACTGCAGCAAGGGGTTAATGTGGGGACACATCGGGGGGTCCCGATGGGGACCCCCAGCATAGAGGGGGGTTAATTTTAGGTGCGGTGGCTGGGATTGCTGATAGTGTGCCGTGGACCCTTTAAGGAGCCGCGGCGGGGAATTTAAAACTTCTAAATGAAGCGGGGGCCTGATCTATGCATATAGGGACCCCTGCAGCATGGGGATGTGTATTGGGAGTAGGGGGGAGCCTCACAGGGCTGTCTCGGGCTGCTCCGAGGCAGCACGTAGAGGCTTTAGGATCCCTTGCTGGCACTTTTTGTGCCCGTAGGAATTCTTCCGAGGTGCGAGATTCACCTCATAGATTTAAGGCTGCGTCTGACTCCGTAGCTCTCTTGAAGGCTATTCTCATTTTTCAGAGTCATCTCGCAAAGCAGGCTGCAAGGGATTCGGTCCTCGCAAACAGCAAAAAATTGCCTTTTCTGAGGACTGAGAGAACTACGAGGGATAATTTAATGAGGCTCTATATTATATAAAACTAGACTATTGCCCGTCAAAAAATGACGGCAATGAAATTGTAAGTGAGGTAATGCTGTTTGGTGTATGGTAATCAATAAATAAAGGAATATACTTTACCTATTTGGAAGTAATATATGCAGGAAGCATTGTGTTGAAGAGCTGACAATCTGTTTTGATGTTGCCGCAGCATACAATGTGTGTTTTCAGTGTTGTGGAGCTGCTATGTAAGTGTCAGCAATGTGTGCAGAGTAAATAGTGTGCGTGAGTGAGTAAAATCCGTTAGGGTAGCTGTGTACTTCCGCATTGTGTAAGTTAGTGTTGTAACATGGCGCCTAATGTATGTAGTACGCGGCTGTGGCTGATTTTGTGTCCTTGTTCTTGGACCTCGTACTGCTTTTTGGAAAAATCAGTATGTCCTTCGTGGTGTTTTGCGTGTTTAGGTTCCTGTAGCCTCGTTTTCGTTTTTCGGCTGCCATTTATTCTCTCGCTTAAGGGATTTTTGGGTGTCTAAACTCTTTAATTTGTACTTAAATTCAGTTGTAACTTCACTTTTAGAGGTGCTGGGTGCCCCCCCCCCCCTGCTGTGGGTAAGCTTTTTAAGTGTTTGTTGTGTGTATTTTTTGTGGTTTTTGTGTGTTTTCATGTGCGCGGGTTTCGGGCTCTAAGGCCCTATTTTTGCAAGGTCGTAATATTTTTTTTTCTATGTCCCGTGGTTCGTATTTGCGGATGCTAAGTCCGTAAATGTCACGGCCGCGGTGGGAGCCTACACCTCCACAAATGCTTTTGCGTGCCTAAAGTCTGCCGTTGCTGGCAAGGAGCGCCGAAGGTTAATGCAATAGATTTGTGATCTATCAAACAATCATAGGTAAATTCTACAAATGTCCCTATAAAGAAATTAAAGAAGCAATAAAAAATAAAAAAAAATAAAAAATAATGTATTATAATAAATCTTGAAAAGGTCTGGCAATACCAGACTTAAGAGCATATTTTCTGGCTGCTCAGCTTGCACAACTAACACTTTGGCACATCCAAACCCATCTGTCTATTTTGGTACATTTTAAATGATCTACTACATAGGATCAAAATACATGATTTACTTTGGCTCCCATATAAAACTGAGAAACATAATAATATAAGCCCTCTTGTGAGATTATTGTCACAATTCTGGGACATAAAATCAAATTAGCTTTAAAGGCATATGTAAGTGAGCTGGGTTTTGAATGCATCTGATAGAGGAGCATTCTCATTATCAAAGCAAAATTGTTTGCATGAAAGAATGCAAGCAATCTTTGCAATAAAAAAATGTGTTGGGGGTGATTTTCACATCCCCAGAAACGGTTGCTGTGCTAGAGGGTTCGTTTTTGTAAAGTCAATTGGCTTTTCAGCCACTCAGCAAAGATCGGTGATGTCAGCTGTGACGTCACTGCCGTTTCTGAATAACTCGGATAGCTAAGAGGTTTCAGCAAACACCTACTGTTTTCATACTTCACCCTTCCCCACTGCCACAAATTATTTGGATGCCTCACTCCTACCATTAAACCTCCGCTGCACCAATGCTCATATGCTATATATAAATAAAAACAGAAAACCCTGACACCCTAGAAAACAAGCACAACAAGGTAATATTCACATCTAATTAAATGCTTTTTTTTGTATGTCTGCATATGAGTGTCTGTCTGTGTGAGTGTGTATGTCTATGTGAGTGCCTGTGATTGTCTGTGTGTCTCTGTGTCTGTGTGTGAGTGTCTGTGTGAGTGTGCATGTCTCTGTCAGTGTGTGTTTGTCAGTGTCTGTGCGAGTGTCTCTGAGTGTGAGCGTCTGTGTGTGAGTGTCTGTCTCTGTGTTTGAGTGTCTGTGTGAGTGCCTGTGTCTCTGTGTGAGAGTCTGTGTCGGTCAGTGTCTGTGTGTGTGTCAATTTATGGGGGCTGGGGGAGCAATTCACTGAGGCTAGTGGAGATCACAGGGCAATTCACTGGGGCTGAGGGAGGTGATGGGGCAATTCACTGGGGCTGAGGGAGGTGATGGGGCAATTCACTGGGGCTAGGGGAGTGCACAGGGGTAATTCACTGGGGCTGGGAGAGGTGATGGGGCTATTCACTGGGGCTGGGAGAAGTCACGGGGCAATTTACTTTGGCTGATGGAGGTCACAGGGGCAATTCACTGCGGCTGGGGGATGTCACAAGGAATTTCACTGGGGCTTGTGGGAGGTCACGGGACATTTCACCGGGGCTGGTGGAGCTCACAGGGCAATTCACTGGGGCTGAGGGAGTTCACAGGGCCAACTCACTGGGGGCTGGGAGAGATGATGGGGCAATTCACTGGGGCTGGGGAAGGTGATGGGGCAATTCACTGGGTCTGTGGAGGTGATGGGGCAGTTCACTGGGGGAGGTCACAGGGGCACATCATTGGGGCTGGGGGAAGTATCACCTGGCATGGGGAGAGGAGTGGAGGGGAGGGGAGTGGAGAGTTGGGAAGGAAGAGAGGAGAGTGGATGAGGAGAGAGAGAAGCGACAGGTGGCCATGGGGAGTAGAGGTGGAAAGGATGTGGTGAGGAGTGAGAGGAGTTTGAGGAGGGGGAGGAGAAGGGAGAGGATGAGGAGGGCGAAGAGGAGGAGGGAGAGGAGGAGAGTGCAGAGGTGGGTGGTGGAAGGGGGGCCCGAACAGGCACTATTAGGAGAGGGACAGAGGGGAAGAGGCCTGATCCCAGGGGAGGTGGTAGTTCGGGGAAGTGATAGGCCTCAGGGACAAGTCAGGGAGGTAAGGGTCCCCATCCACAGTCAAGAGCGCAAGAGGCTAAGGGCAAGCACAGGGCACACAATTATATGCACCAGGAGAATGTGGTCCTCCTCTGTGCTATCCGTAGCTGCCACGTCAGTCTTGCAGGGGGGAGGGAAGCTAAGCCTGGGACTAGGGCTCAGGCTTGGAAGGAGGTAGTTGGAACAAACTAAAGAAAAAAGACACTTATATGTATATGGTGGCAACTCCTCTTAGGTAAGAGACAAAATAGAGAGGAAGTAGAATCAATTGCAATCACTAAAATAATAAGTAAACGTGAGTATAAGATATTAATTAATATAATACATTAGAAACAAAACCATGACATTTAAAATGCATAAAAAAACAATGTCCCACAGCAAGAGCAAATTAATTGGGAAATAAACTCAAGTGATAAATATTACATATATATAATAACAATGACAGTGATTATTATATAGTTATAAATACAATCACAAAAAAATCCAATAAATGATCAGTACACTTTAGCAACAGGAAAGAATATATATACAAATACTGACTACTCTCACTACCCTAGTATAATGATCTTAATCAAATCACTTTATAGTAAAACACTGAATTTATAAATACAGTAAATTGCAGTGAAATATCATAAAATTATCACAACATACAAGGTGCTCACTATGGGCCTCATTCTATTAGCGGCCGTAAATCGTCCGTAAGGCTGCGATTCCTTGCGGGGGTTCAGTTAACTCGCGATTCTATTATACGGCCCCGCAAGGATCTCCTTTTACGGCCGGCCGCATATCTTGGAACCGGCCGTAAGCTGTGAAATATAAAAACTCAAAAATAAATTCAAGCCTGCACTGTACAGCTCTGTAAATGCTAGGGATCATATTGGGGGACATGAGGATTAAAAGGAACCCACTCTCAAGCTTGCACATCAGCCCAAACCCAAGTTCAAATTAACTGTTTATTTTCCGGCTGCGGCGTGGGCGGGTCTGAGGTGCTCCAAGCACTCTGGACTTTTTACATGGATATTTTACGGATATTAAAAATAAAATATTTTACGGATTTGAGTATAGGATAATTATGTGCTATTTTTTCTAACACCTAAAATCCCTTTATATTCTTCTCAAAGTGCAGGATGGCTTTATTTGAGCTATTTTATGTGCTTAATTAGTGCTAGCGGGACCTCTTTCCTGCAAGTAAGCAGCGGCTCGCTTTTAGCCTTGCAGAGAGGTTTCCCGGACCAATTGAATTGCAAATAGGAATTTCTTACGGCCGAAACTCTTGCGGCCGTTTTAGATCAAAGGATTTCCTCTGGCGCGAGCAGCCGCAAGAGATAGCAAGGCACCGGCCGCAAGCCTGCCGGAGCCTCCGGCCGTAAGGGAATAGAATAGCCGAATAGCTTGCGGCCGGTCCTTGCGGCCCCGCAACGGCTGCGGACGCTAATAGAATGAGGCCCTATGTGTGATGATAGGACTATACTTATGTGATTTACCTTAGTTGTTATATATACAAATCAATCTTCAAAATGGTGTGTAATTCCAGCAAATATAATCAAATATATGTCCATGTATATGTATTAATTCAGTTATAAGATCATTAGCAGATAGGAGATGAACAATTGATAACAACACAAATTTTGTTTAAGAGGCATTGCACATAACTGTACTGGGCTTTAAGCTCTGGTGCATAATTTATATACTTATATCATGTATACGCCCATTGTATCTGTCTCCTATATGTTTCCAAGTTATACTTACCTGTTATGTTCTCTAATTGAATATCTAAAGTTATGTAGAGATAGAAGAACACTTATAGTCCCTATATATAAGAACCACTAATAAACAATTAAACTTTATTTAAATGGTACAACAACGGCGTGATATAATTGTTAAAACTTAAATTAAGAAGAGGTCTGAAAAAAGAAAACATAGACCACTATCACCCTCCTACAGGGGAATGTATTGATGCAAGGAATATTTATTTAAATATGCTGGTTATGATAATAGTCCCATTGTATTTTAGGCTATTTCACTAATAATGCCTTGTACAAAATGAAAGTATATACTGAACTCATATAAGTAGGGATAAATTCCCTTACATTTATATCTATGTCTTCATTATAGTGCTTGTTCATAAGCCTCTATTATACTGGGAAATAAAACACACCAGTCTAGATATATCTAGGCTCCAATTTGGCCTTATCTTATTCCTTCATTAACAAAAATACAAATCTAATCTACTATTTATATTTACAGATTACTATGACAAATAATGAAAATAAAGAATAGAAAAGACGTCAAACACGAGAACGTGTACAAAGATGGAAAGATCGATAGATGCCGGAGAAACAGAAAATTTGACACTTAAAAGAACGTGAGAGAATCGCAAGCAAAAGACAAGCGGCTGAGAAAGTAACATCCAAGCCCAAGAAGGCAACCAAATCATCTATAAAATGTATCAGAACAATCTGATAAGAATTATAATGTTGATTTAGACAGTCATATTGATATAACTGCTCACAATTGTCCTTTAACAGTAGAGGTTCATAATTGTGGTAATATGAATACTGTCTGTCAGTTTTGTGGGGCTTACATTTCAAACAGGAAAGACCCAGAGATGGCGAGTTTGTTAGTTGCTGTCAAAAAGGCAAGGTAAAACTTCCACAAAGACAACAATTCCCAACATATTTACAAAGCATTATGACTGAGCCTACTTTCCCCAACTACCAAAATTTCCAATTAAACATAAGATTGTATAATAATGCCATATCCATTGCATCTATGGGTGCAACATTAGCTGCTAATGTGCCAGGGCATGGTCCTTACTGTTTCAAAGTACAAGGACAAATTTACCATCGTACTTCACATTTACATCCAGAGGAAGGAGAGCAAAGAAAATTTGCTGAACTATATGTCCTAGATACAATGGAAGCTGTTGAACAACGTATGCAGCTTCCAGGAAATAAAAAATGCTTACCCATTGTGTTTATAGAGCTTGATAAAATTATGGCCCAAAACCCATACACTCAAGCCTATAAAAAATTGTCAGAAGTAGAAAAGGAACAACAAATTCTGCAGAAATACATCAATTACCAATCCCAAAAGTCAATATGGTTCTTAAAAGAGATCGCCATACTGATAAACGCTGTTACAACTTGCCAACATAAAATGAGGTTGCAATGGTCTTTCAAAATGACGAGGGAGAACCACCATTTCAAAAGGGTATTAGAATATATCCCAGAAATTATGAGCAACCTTTCATTAATATAAGTATCTTAAGTACTAATTTGGATCCAGTTACATATCCCATATTTTTTCCACATGGGGAAGCAGGTTGCCAACCCAAATTAACACTTGACATTTACCCAAATTCAAAAGTATGTGTCAGAAATAATATTTCCATGCTTGAATTTAAAGTGGCTCAAACTGCCATTCAAGATGAATTCAATCCCACTTTATGTGGTGGAAAACTGACACAACAATGGATGATTGAATCATATTTGCAAGTTGAGGCAAATAATTTAAACTTGATCAAATATCAACAAGATACACTATGAGTAGAACAGTATTGTGGACTGATGGATTATGTCGCTGAGGTAGCTACAAGCAGAGAGCTTGCAGCTGGCAAAGCTGTCATTTTACCTTATTCTTTCCAAGGATCCCCTCGCAATATGCGAGAAAGATACAATGATGCTATGGCTATTGTAAATAAATATGGCAAAGCAGATTAATTTATTACATTTACATGTAATCCACAATGGCCAGATTGTACAGAATCTGCTAATTGGACAAACTGCTTCCGATAGACCAGATTTAGTGGCACAAATCTTTAAAATCAAATGAACTGAATTTATATGAAACATAACCATAACTCAGTTATTTGGCAAATGTCTGGCTTATGTTTATACCATAGAATTGAAAAAAAAATGGCCTTCCACATGCACATATACGTATAATCCTTCAAGAGAAACATAAATTGGATACTGGTGACAAAGTGGATTCAGTGATTATTGCTGAACTACCAGAATCATAAATACATGGTAGAATATATGAGATTGTAACTCATTGTGTGATTCATGGACCATGTGGAGATCTTAATCCACAGTCACCATGTATGGAAAATAAGAAATGTACAAAAAAAATTCCAAAAGATTATAGAGACAAAACTTATGCTAATTGTGACGGCTATCCATTATATAGAAGAAGAGAAGGACAAAAATCCATTATTCATGAAAAAAAAGGTATATAACAGATATGTGATACCATACAATCCACATTTACCCATGAAGTATAATGCACACATTAATGTGGAAGCTTGCATTTCTATAAAATCCATTAAATATGTCTACAAATATATTTTCAAAGCCTATGATGCACCTACTGTAGTGGTCAAAAGTGCAGAAAATCCAGAACAAAGTTATTACAGGATGAACTTGCATCTCATGTAGCTGCTTGTTATGTAAGTGCGCCAGAAGCAATGTGGCGTCTTCTCAAATTATAAATGCATGATCGCTCACATGCAGTATATCGATTGGCTGTACATTTGCCCCAAAGACACTTAGTGTATTACCATGTTGGAAATGAAACAAATGCTTTGGCACAAAGTGAGCATCGGCAAACTACACTAACTGCGGGGTCTCATTTAAATTGTAACGACTTAGATGCATGGGAATTATTATATATTGACATTCCATACCATTATGTTTTCGTTAATGGATTATGGCGAAAACTAAAAAAAATGGAAATAAAATAATACCAAGAATTTACACTCTCCAAGAGACCTTGAACGTTTCTGCTTACGTTTACTGCTTCTAAATGTTCCTGGTGCACAAAGTTTTGAACACTTAATAACTGTCAATGACATAGTATATGAAACATTTCATTTAGCTGATGATACAGAATGATACGGAATGGGAAAGATGTCTAGAAGAAGCAGCACTGTGTCAAATGCCACGGCAGATGAGGGAACAATTTGCATTCATTTGTATCTTCTCAAATGCTCCAAATGCATTAGCTTTGTGGGACAAATCTAAAACAAATATGTCTGAAGACTTTTTACAACGATACAATGAGCCTATTGCACAATTAAAAGCATTAATTTAAATTCAAGAGGTCTTTCTTTCTCATGGATAAAGTTGTGCAAGTTTTAATCTGCCATATCCAGGACTCATAGACGACATAAACTTTGAAGACTATGACACTCAGCTTCAAAGACAAAGAACAGAAGAAAGACTTGCAACTTTAAATACATTACAATTGCAAGCATTTGATGCAATAAGACATGCCCTAGATGATGACGAGCTCAAATAGCGTTATGTCTATCTAGATGGACCTGGCCGATCAGGAAAAACTTATCTGTATAATTTATTGATGAGTTTTGTTCTAGCACAAGGTGAAATAGAATTGCCATTTGCAACCACTGCAATTGCTGTACTTTTGTTAGAAGGTGGAAGAACTGTGCATAGTGGATTTAAACTGCCAGTTCCCATCCTGGAAACATCAGTGTTGGATATTCGAATTACATCATTGCACGCAAAAACAATTAAAAAAAGTAAATTAATTATAATAGATAAAGCTACAATTATGTCATGCCATGCCCTACAATGTACTGACTGTTTGCTACGTGAAGTAATGGATAATGATTTGCCATTTGGTGCAAAGGTAATGTTGTTAGGTGGAGATTTTAGACAAATGGAAATCTAACCGACATTGTCAAAAAAAATTATAAAATCAAGTACACTATGGAAACTATTTACCCATCTTCATTTGCAACAATATATGAGATCAGAAGGAGAAAATGATTTCAATGATTGGCTCATTAAAATTGGAGAAGGAAAAAGAGAGCGAATACAAAATTTACCCGATGATACTGTGCAAATTCCATCTCATATGGTTTGGAAACAGGATCTCATATCAGCCAAATAAATACCTAGGATTATGCAGAGCTTGCAAACAAAGTAATCCTAACATGCAAAAATAAGGATGCATTGTTTCTCAATAATGAAATATAAAAAAAAAAATGCACCCCAAAAAATTATCACAGTGCTAATTATGTACTTGGTAATGACAAAGAAAGTCAGACAAACTTTTCAACTGAATTCATTAATTCATTAACTCCCTCTGGAATGCCACCACATATTTTGCAGCTAAAGAAGTGCGCAATTGTCATGTTACTGCGAAATATGAACCCCAAAAAAGGACTATGTAATGGAACCAGATTAATTGTTCAAGAATTAAAGGACTATTTCATAGATGCTGAAATTCTAACTGGTACCCATAAAGGGGAGAGAATTTTCATACCAAGAATAGATTTGGCACCAAGTTAAAGTAGCCTCCCTTTTGTACTTCAAAAGAGACAATTTCCCATCATCATGGCATTTTCCATGACCATTAATAAATCACAAGGACAAACTTTCAAATCTGTGGGTATCTTTTTAGAAGAACTAGTATTTGCACATGGTCAACTGTATGTTGCATTTTCAAGATGCAAGAATCCAGAGGCTATTAAAGTTTACATTGAAAACAACCAAAGTCAAGGTGATTTATTAGATGATGGCTGCATTTTTACAAAAAAACATTGTCTACTAAGAGGTACTATAACTTACAAGACTAACTAAAACTATAACAATACAAGACATGTAAAAAAACAAAAATGCTTTCACCTCAAGGACAAATTCACAAGAAAAAAAAAAAAAATATAGAGCACAGTGGTTTTATTTCAAGGACGAACTTTTATGTCACTCTGACTCTTTTTAGAGGACCACTATTTCACATAGGAAACTCTATGTGCCATTTTCCAACAATGCTTTCATCTCAAGAACAAATTTACAACAAAAAAACAAAAACAAATACAGAGTGGTTTTATTTTGAGGACCACTATTTCACTAAGAAACGCTATAAAATGGCAAAAACCATAGAGAACAGTGGTTATACCCTGCGGACGAACTTTTATATCTGGAGGTCTCTTTTTAGAGGACCACTATTTCAGATAGGAAACTCTATGTGCCATTTTCAAGAATTACAACAATAACAACAAAAGGTCAAAAAAAAAAACAACAAAGATAAAGTAACATATTGAAATTTCATGGAAGCGGCCTTTTGGCAGGATTAGCCCTACAAAACACTTTGGTTGCATTTTATAACAGAGGAAGGCAAACAGTAGAAACCCTGATTGAAAGTTAGCCAATTGTATCAAAGGGGGGGGGGGGGGGTAATTCCTTGATGACCCCATTAACTGGCGATGAGATTACTCCCTGGTTTAATACTCTCCCTTTAATTATACATTTAAATTGTACAACAAAAGCTCCTCCTCTTAACATGACATTTTAAAAATATACAATGAAACAACTTAGCACACTTTTTAAAAAAAATATTAACATTACTATCAATAACTTGAATTGTTATAAAATGCAACCAAAGTGTTTTGTGGGGCTAATGCTAAAAGAAATTTCAATATGTTACTTTGTCTTTGTTGAAAAAAAAATGTTCTTGACCTTTTGTTGTTATTGTTGTAATTCTTGAAAATGGCACATAGAGTTTCCTATGTGAAATAGTGGTCCTCTAAAAAGATTTTTATTTTCTTGTGAATTTGTCCTTGAGGTGAAAGCATTTTTGTTTTTTGACATGTCTTGTATTGTTATAGTTTTAGTTAGTCTTGTAAGTTATGGTACCTCATAGTAGACAATGTTTTTTGTAAAAAATGCAGCCATCATCTAATAAATCACCCTGACTTTGGTTGTTTTCAATGTAGAGCTTTACTAGCTCTGGATTCTTTGCAACTTGAAAAGTGCAACATACAGTTTGGCCATGTGCAAATACTGGTTCTTCTAAGGAAAGATACCCGACGAGATTTGAAAGTTTGTCCTTGTGATTTTATTATTGGTCATGGGCAAAGTGCCATGATGATGGGAAATTGGTGTCCTTTGAAGTACAAAGGGAGGCTACTTTCACTTGGTGCCAAATCTATTCTTGGTATGAAAATTCTCTCCCCTTTAACGGGTACCAGTTAGAATTTCAGCATCTATGAAATGGTCCTTTATTTCATGAACAATTAATCTGGTCCCATTACATAGTCCTTTTTTGGGGGTTCATATTTTGCAGTAACATGACAATTGCACCTTTCTTTAGCTGCAAAATATGTGGTGGCATTCCAGAGGGAGTTAATGAATGAATTAACAGTTAGTCAGTTAGTATTACTTTATTTGCAAAATCTGCATAATCCTCCTTATTTATTGTATTTTGGAATATAGCTGATATAGCTGTTTGCAAATCATATGAAATGGAATTTCCACGGTATCATCGGGTAAATTTTATATTCGCTCTGTCGAGCATGTGACTTCACTTCATTAGCATATGCCGGTTCCGACCACAGCAAGAAGATGCGCTGCTGGGGATAGATGAGCAGCAGGAGGTCAGTTGTTGTCCCTCACTCCCCGGGATGCAAGGCGAGCAGTTGAGGGGCATTTAGGCTGCATGGACCAGGCCACATGTGATGCTCGCACCATACTGACACCCCATCCACGCAATGCGAGGCTCGCACAACATACCACATTGACCACCAGGAGGCTCGCATTAGGCGCAGGGCTCCTCTTCCTCAGTACGCTACCTCCTCCCACCACGAGGGGGCGCTGTCACAGAGCAGGAACATACCAGGCACTGTGCATTGAGGCAACAAGGACTATCCAGCAGCACAATGGTGACATATACAAGAGTGCACACACTACTACGAGACAGACAGCAGGGAAACAGGGGGAGAGAGAGAGACAGCAGCGAAAGAGGGGGGAGAGAGTGACAGTAGGAGAAGAGGGGGGGATAGAGAGACAGCAGGGAAGAGGGGGGAGAGAGAGACAGCAAGGCGATGGTGCTCATCGCGAGGCCCCCAACTTTGTTAGACTTCAAATTTTTTTGCCGTCATTTTTGACGGGCAAGTAGCTAGTCTCATATAGTCTACCATGTATTTCTGGATCTGGTAGTTCAGCAATAATCATTGAATCCACTTTGTCACCAGTATCCAATTATCTTTCTCTTGAAGTATTATAAGAATACAGTGGATATAAAATGTCCTACACACCCCTGTTATAATGTCAGGTTTCTGTGCTGTAAAAAAAATTAGACAAAGATAAATAATTTCAGAACTTTTCCACCTTTAATGTGACCTATAAACTGTACAACTCAATTGAAAAACAAGACTGGAAATCTTTTAAGGTAGAGGGAAGAAAAAATATAAAAAATAAATAATATGGTTGCATAAGTATGCACACCCTTAAACTAATACTTTGTTGAAGCACCTTTTGATTTTATTACAGCACTCAGTCTTTTTGGGGTATGAGTCTATCAGCATGGCACATTTTGACTTGGTTAAGATTTGCCCACTCTTCTTTGCAAAAACACTCCAAATCTGTCAGATTGCGAGGGCATCTCCTGTGCACAGCCCTCTTCAGATCACCCCACAGATTTTCAAATCGATTCAGGTCTGGGCTCTGACCTGGGCCATACCAAAACTTTAATCTTCTTCTGGTGAAGCCATTCGCTTTGTTGATTTGGGATGATTCTTGGGTCGTTGTCATGCTGAAAGATGAAGTTCCTCTTCATGTTCAGCTTACTAGCAGAAGCCTGAAGATTTAGTGCCAATATTGACTGGTATTTGGAACTGTTCATAATTCCCTCTATCTTAACTAAGGCCCCAGTTCCAGCTGAAGAAAAACAGCCCCAAAGCATGATGCTGCCACCTCCATGCTTCACTGTGGGTATGGTGTTTCTTTTGGTGATGTGCAGTGTTTGTTTTTGCGCCAAACATATTCTTTGGAATTATGGCCAAAAAGTTCAACCTTGGTTTCATCAGACCATAACACCTTTTCCCACATGCTTTTGGGAGACTTCAGATGTGTTTTTGCAAAATGTAGCCTGGCTTGGATGTTTTTCTTTGTAAGAAAAGGCTTTCTTCTTGCCACTCTACCCCATAGGCCCAGACATATGAAGAATACGGGAGATTGTTGTCACATGTACCACACAGCCAGTACTTGCCAGATATTTCCTGCAAGCTCCATTATGTTGCTGTAGGCCTCATTGGTAGCCTCCCAGACCAGTTTTCTTCTCGTCTTTTCATCAATTTTGGAGGTAGCTCCAGTTCTTGGTAATGTCACTGTTGTGCCATATTTTCCTCCACTTGATGATGACTTCATCTTCACTGTGTTTCATGGTATATCTAATGCCTTGGAAATTATTTTGTACCCGTCTCCTGACTGATACCTCTTTAACAATGAGATCCCTCTGATGCTTTGGAAGCTCTCTGTGGACCATGGCTTTTTGCTGTGGGATGCGACTAAGAAAATTTCAGGGAAGACCAACTAGAGCAGCTGAACTTTAGTTTGGGGTTAATCAGAGGCACTTGAAATGATGGCAGGTGTATGCTGACTCCTATTTAACACGATTTGGAATGTGATTGCTTTATTCTGAAGACAGCTACATCCCCCTGTTATAAGAGGGGCGTGCAGACTTATGCAACCACATTATTTTTCTGTTTTTTTTCTTCCCTCCACCTAAAAGATTTCAGTTTGTTTTTTCAATTGAGTTGTACAGTTTATAGGTCAGCATTAAAGGTGGAAAAAGTTCTGAAATGATTTATCTTTGTCCTTATTTTGTTTACAGCACAGAAACTTGACATTTTTGTACAGGGGTGTGTAGAGTTTTTATATCCACTGTATGTGCATGTGGAAGGCTTTTTTTTTTTTATTTATTCTATGGTTATGTCACGTATTAATTCAGTTTATTTGATTTAAAGACTCTTGCAAACTACATCTGGTCTATTGGAAGCAGTTTGTCCAATTAGCAGATTCTGTAAAATCTGGCCATTGTGGATTACATGTAATTTAATAAATACATCTGCTTTGCCATATTTAGTTACAATAGCCATGGCATTATTGTATCTTTCTCACATATTGCAAGGAGATCCTTGGAAAGAAGAAGGTAAAATGATGGCTTTGCCATGCTGCAAACTCTCATGCTTGTAGCTACCTCAGCAACATAATCCTTCAGTCCACAATACTGGTTCTACAACGTAGTTTATCTTGTTGATATTTGATGAAGTTTAAATTATTTGCCTCAACTTGCAAACATGAATCAATCATCCATTGCTGTGTCAGTTTTCCGCCACATAAAAGTGGGATTAAAAACATCTCGAATGGCAGTTTGAGCCACTTTAATTTTAAGCATGGAAATATTATTTCTCACCACGTAGTTTTGAATTTGGGTAGCTGTCAAATTTAGTACTTAAGATACTTATATTAAATGGAAAGGTTGCACATCATTTCAGGGGATTATATTCTAATATCCCCTCTGAAGAATGGTGGTTCTCCCTAGTCATTTTGAAAGGACCAGTTGCAACCTCATTTTATGTTGGCAAAGTTGTCACAGCGTTTATCAGTATGGGCGATCTCTTTTAAGGAACCATATTGACTTTTGGGATTGGTAATTGATGTATTTCTGCTGAATTTCTTGTTCCTTTTCTTACTTCTGACAATTTTTTATAGGGCTTGAGTGTGGGTAGTGGGGGTGTTTGGGCCATAATTTTATCAAGCTCTATAAACACCATGGTAACGATTTTTTATTTCCTGGAAGCTGCATACAATGTTCAACAGCTTCCATTGTAATTAGGGACATATAGTTGAGCAAATTTTCTTTGCTCCCCTTCCTCTGGATGTGAATTAGAGAGTACGATGGTAAATGTGTCCTTGTACTTTTAAAGCAGTAAGGACATGTCCTGGCACATTAGCAGCTAATGTGTGCACACCCATAGATGCAAAGGATATGGCACTATTATTACAATCTTATGTTTCGTTTGAAATTTTGGTAATTAGGGAAAGTAGGCCTCAGTCATATTGCTTCTAAATATGTTGGGAAGTGTTGTCTTTGTGGAAGTCTTACCTTGCCTTTTTGACAGCAACTAACCAAACTGGCCATCTCTGGGTCTTTTCTTGTTTGAAATGATAAGCCCCACAAATTGACAGGACAATAATCATATTAATAAAATTATGAACCTCTGTTTCTAAAGATTTAAGTAAAGGACAATTGTGAGAACATATATCAATGTGACTGTCTAAATCCTCATTAGAATTCTTATCTAATTGTTCAGCAACATTTTCTAAATGCTTTTATTTTTTAGTTGCCTTCTTGGGCTTGAATGTTAGTTTGTCAGCCGCTAGTCTTTTGCTTGTGAGTCTCTCTCATTTGTTTTGTCGTCGAATTTCCTTCTGCTCAGGCATCTGATGATCTGCCCGTGTTTTTTGACGTTGTCTAGCTTGACGTCTTTTCTTTCCCTCTTTCTTTTCAGTATCTGACATATTAATCTGTAAAAAAAAGTAGTCCATTAGCACTTTTGCTCCTTTGTTTATTTATTTGTTTTAACTGAACTTTTATTTTTCTTCTATCCTATTTGTGTGCACCACTGTTTGCATTATGAGGTTAGCTCTATGAGGTTCGATTTAGCAGATTAGTTAGGCTGCAGTGTATTTTGTGAAAGGCCCACAGCAAACATAATAGGCCCTTCTATTTTGTATATGTTAAGAGCATTTTTTGTGCACTGGTGTTGTCATTAGGTGTTTAGGATATGGAGTTGGGCTTAGAGGGTGGCGCACCTAAAATTGTATATTTGCTTCCATTTTGTATATGTTAACAGCATTGTCGTTTTCTGTTTTGTGTGCACCACTGTTGTGCAATTTTTTGTTGTTGTTGCTATCCTGTTTTGACATGTGCCAATGTTGTCATTAGGGATTCCGGTTATGGGATTAGGCTTAGAGAGTTAGTTAGGTTGCAGTATGTTTCTACAAAGGCAGACACAAAACAGGATAGGTCCTTCCATTTTATATGTGTAAACAGCGGCGTTTGTTATATTTATTTATTTTTAGTTACTTGTAATACTGTACCTCTTGTCTTCAATGTGTTGTGTATAAATTGCTGTAGATATGATGAGACTCTTCAGACAGTGTCTGTTGAGAATTAAAGAGAGAGATGCAAATGTTAAAATAACATTTAAATCAATTTGTTTTTGTAGTAAGAGCATGTAAAGCAGGATATTTACTTCTATTTTGTATGTATTCAGAGAGGTTTAGCTTATGGGGTCAGGCTTAGAGAGTGGTGCATATAAAACAGGATAGATGGTTGCATTTCTTATGTTTTAAGAACATTTGTTGTAGTATTCTGGTTTGTGTGCATGGCTGTTGTCATTATATGTTTAGGTTATGGGGTTAGGCTTACAGGTTGTTGCACACAAAACAGGACATATTCTTTAATTTTGTATGTTATTATATGCAATTACCAAATTGTTTTTGAAGTATCCTGTTTTGTGTCCGCCATTGTTTGTATTAGACGTTTAGGTTATGTGTTAGGCTTATAGGTTGGGGCACAGAAAACAGGATATATTCTTCCATTTTATATGTGTTGACAACATTTGTTGTAGTATCCTGTTTTGAGTACACCACTGCTGACATGATATGTTTTGGTTATGGGGTTAGGCTTATAGATTGTGGCACAGAAAACAGAATATCTTTTTACATTTTATGTCTTTTAACAACATTTGTTGTAGTGTCCTGTTTTGTGTGTGCCACTATTGGCATTAGGGGCTTATGATTTTTTTTTTGTGTGTGTATTTTGTAATCTTTTGTGTGGGTCACTGTTGCCATTAGGGTTGTAGGTTATGGGGTTAGGCTTTGAGGGTTAGTTATGTTACAGTGCATTTTGACATTGGCAAACACCAAACGGGATAGATGTTTCGTTTTTTTTTAACTTGTTATACTGTACCTGTTGTGTTGAATTATTAGTTGTGTATAAATAACAGAGGGTCCCCCTGCTGCCAATCTTCCTGCGACACTCTTCAGATAGTGTCTGTTGAAAATTATAGAGTGAAATGCAAATGTTTATTTATTTTTTTTTGACGAAGAACATAGTATTTTTGTTAAGCAAATGTATTTTTGTACATTACCTGTTGTTTTTAATTTGTTGTCTGTTAATTTTCTGCAGATTTGACAGTCCGTGTTACACCGTGCAGTGCTGCAAATTAGTCAGTGACACTGTTGAGGCAAAGTCTGTTGAAAATTTGAAATGTTGAAATGCAGTGTAAATATATATCTATATTTTTTTTTTTGCTAAAAGTATAGATTGTGTTGTAAACTATATATCTTAATAAAAGCTATGTTCTTGTTGAAATTTCTAATTTTTTCTTCTTTTAATATATACAGCATTTTACCCCACATACACATTTATCTGTGTTTGAAATCTTACTATACATGAATAATGTCTTCAAATTGCTTCTGTACATTAATATATATTTTTGACAATATTTGAAAGGCAAGTTTTTTTTATTTTTTATAAATTATGAATTTATTAATGAATGGTCAAACTTTATATATCTTGTAAATGTTACTGTTTATGAATAACGTTGTTCTTGTGAATATTTGAAACCATAATTTTTTTGTTGTTTAAATTATTACTTTATTAATAAATTAATTAATTATTGCTTACCTATTTGCTGTAATTTGCAGATTTGAAACTACTAAAGTGATAATAAAGTTGCTTCAGAAGTAACGCCACCAGTAATATGTCCAGTCACACTGTTCATTCACCTGAGGAGAAACGTAGAAATTTCTGAAGTTTGCAGTATTTATAGACTTTGAGCTGAAGTAGAAACCGTTAGAACGCAATACGGCATTCGATATTGCGTTTCAGCCGTCAATTTTGCGTTCCAGCCACCATTTTGCGCAAAGTAGTTACTTGTTGCATAGAAAGTGGGCGCGATTTTGTGTGCACAGGATGTGTGTTACGTGCCGCATGAATTGTTATATAGTTTGGGTAAGTTTTCCGAGTATGTGTTTTAATCTTAGGTGCTTAGCCTCGTTTTCGTTTTTTTCGGCTGCCATTTTTTCTCTTGCTTAACTAAATTTTTAATGGCAAAACTGGTGAAATGCGACTTAAAAATAAATAAATAATGCTTTTGTGTTTTTCGATGAGAGCGTTTCGTCCATTAACTTCATCGTTTTTCGACCTCGCGGGTTGTATTTTTTTTTTTATGTGAATCGCGTTTTTTTTTCCTAAGTCCCGAGGGGCGTATTTTATTTTTTTTCTAAGTCCCGCTTTCCTGCCGCTTTCCTTTGTAACGTGTTACGGGTCATAATTTTTAAACTTGTTTTTTCTTTTCAAAGTGCCACAGGTCTCGCAGTGTGAATTGGATAATGAAGGTTTATGTTGAACTGTAGTCCCGCGGCTCGTAGATTGATGTTTAACTGTAGTCCCGTGGGTCGTAGGGATGAGCGCCTATGGTGCTCATCTCCATCAGTGTAGTGAGGTCATAGGGATGAGCGCCTACAGCGCTCATCTTCACCAGCGCAAAGAGGGCCTTTGGAGCTCCTTGTCAGCAACTGCGGTCCTCGTTTACATAATTCATTATTTTGCAGGTTTGCGAGTCTGATTGCATATCGGACCCCTGAACCTAATTGAATGACATGTAACCTCCATGTTTTACTGCAGTAAAAAAGTCTCATTTTCTATTGGCTGATTCGAAATGGGAGGTTACGACTTGCTGAATTGATCATGTGACCCAGTGCATGGTTTACGGTTTCGGCTTTGGGACAGTAACTTGCTGGTTTGAGCAATTGAATAGCATCATAATCGGAGATGAACTGGGGGACGCAACGCACCCGCAGACATACGGCCTACTACGATAGAGGTTGCAGGTTCGGAAATTTAATGTGGCTCTAAATGCCACCGATTGCTATAAGCAGGGAAATAATTTGAAGCTGGTTAGGGGAGCTAATATAGGGCACATTCAACTCCCTATTATATAATGTTACACCTCTAAAAAGTGGTAAGTAACTTTCCCTAACTACTCCATGTTTTTCTAAATGGTGAGGGAGCCTCTTCTAAAATACGAAACATCCATAATATTTCCAATTACTCTTTCTTAGCTTTACACAAAATGGGTAATCAATTGAGATTTTACTGATTACTCACAAATTTATTTATATATCCATTAATATGTTTGAGTCACTAGATATGTATTGGAACACCAAATATTGGCAATATTACACCTCCACATAACACATTGCAATGTTCAGGGTAAGAGATAATACCAATCATGAAGCCCTGACTATTAAAGGGATAGACACACTCCAAACAATGCTCAACAATAGGTCTGATCCTCACCACAGGGCAGTACTGACAGCAATCATCTGCATCACATCAATCTGAAGGTATGTCATCTAAACAATTACCTTGGGTCTTATACACTGGATTGTGAGCTATGTCACCATGGGCAGTCCTAAGCCTTAAAGAAAGGGGTGGGTGACACTGCTGGTGGCAAAATGGGGGAGGTGAACGCCACAGGTACATCACTAGCATGAGCATCTGTGGGGCATCCTCAAACGGAAGGTGAGGGAGTGCAAGGTCTCTAACATCCACCAGCTCTGTGATGTCATCATGGATGAGTGGAAGAGGACTCCAGTGGCAACATGTGAAGCTCTGGTGAACTTCATGCCCATGAGGGTTAAGGCAGTGCTGGAAAATAATGGTGGCCACACAAAATATTGACACTTTGGGTCCAATTTGGGGTGTACTCACTTCTGTTGCCAATAGTTTAGACATTAATGGCTGTGTATTGAGTTATTTTGAGGGGACAGCAAATTTACACTGTTATACAGTCTGTACACTTACTACTTCACATTGTAGCAGAGGTGCATTTCCTCAGTGTTGTCACATAAATAGATATAATAACATTTACAAAAAAGTGAGGGATGTACTCCCTTTTTCTGGATACTGTATGCCTGATAACATTGTTTCTATGCCTGATAACATTGTCTCTGCCATGGTTTGCTTTCTGAAGACGTTCCTGATAAGCACTTTATAACAACAGTTTATATGCGGTGTTTGTTGGGGGTAGAGTGTAGCAGCTGTGTGGCTACCTATGTGTAAAGTTTAATTGCAATATTTCCTACAGGGAGTCATGTAGTAGAGCCCTTAGATTGTTTCTCAATACACCAATGGTAGAAATTTGTTAACTAATTTAGAAAAATCATCACCTATAATAGTTGTGAGCAAGCGGGTTGTTGCTAACGCTGCAGGCTCACATAGCGTGGGCCAAAGGCGCTCCTTGCCAGCAACTGCGGACCTTTGCAACATTTACGGACTTACGACAAACAAATACGAGACGCGGGACTTAGAAAAAAAAACATTACGACCTTGCAAAAATATGACTTTAACGGCCGACCCGCGCGAACCTGAAAACATTAAAAACACAATAAATACACACAACAAACACATAAAAAGCTTACCCACAGCAAAAGCGGGCACCCAGGACCTCTGCAAGTGAAGTTACACCTCCATTTAAGTCCAAATGACAGAGTTTAGACACCCGAAAATCACCTAAGCAAGAGAAAAAATGGCTGCTGAAAAAAACGAAAACGAGGCTACAAGAAATAAAGACGCAAAACACCACCAAGCACATAGGGCTTTTCCGAAAAAGCCGTAAGAGGTCAAAGAACAAGGAAGCTAAATCAGCCACAGACGCGTACCACACATTAGGCGCCATTTTACAACACTAACTTCCTGAATGCGGAAGTACACAGCTACCCTAATGGCTTCCCCTCGCGCACACACAGTATTTACACTACACACATTGCTGACACTTACACCTCAGCTCCACAGCAGTGAAAACACACATTGTATGCTACAGCAACAATGAAAACAGATTGACAGCTCTTCAACACAATGATTCCTGCATATATACTTCAAATAGGTAAAGTATTTTCCATTATTAATGTATTATTTATTTGATTACCATACACCAAACAGCATTACCTCACTTACAATTTCATTGCCGTCATTTTTAGACGGGCATTATTCTAGTCACATATATAGTTGTGAGCGTACGAGTTGTTGCTAACGCTGCGGGCTCGCTACGCGAGCCGCGGGCCCCTGCGTAGCGAGGGCCACGGATCGCTACGCGAGCCGCGGGCCTCGCGTAGCGAGGGCCGCGGTTGCGCAGCGAGCCAAGGCCCTCGCGAAGCGAGGGCACTGGCCGAGGGTCTCAGGTCTCAGTTGCTGGCTCCATGCCAGCAACTGCGATCCTCGGCAAACTTCACGTTGCAACCCAAACAGCAGACACACACATTACGACACTCGCAAACAACATACGGACACACGTTCACAAACATTACGGCCTCGCAACCACTCAGATGCAACTCTGCGAACATTACAAAATTAAAAAAAACAATACATACACACAGCACATATATAAAAAGCTTACCTACACCAAGAGGGAGCACCCAGGACCTCAAAAATGCAACTTACACCTTCATTTCACTTGAAATAAAAGAGTTTACACACTAAAAAATTTGCTAAGCAACAAAAAAATGGGTGCCGAAAAAAACTAAACGAGGCTACCACACGTAAACACCATACGACACACGTAAACAGATATTACGACCTTTGCAAACATCGGACGCAACACGCCGACATACAAAACATTTTAAAAACACACTAAATACTCACAACACACACATAAAAAGCTTACCTACAGCAAGAGGAAACCATCCAGCACCTCAAATAAACAAATTACACCTTATTTTAAATAAAAATAAAACACTTTAGACACTAATACAATCGCTAAGCGAGAGAGAAAAAATGGCCGACGAACAAAACGAAAACGAGGCTCCAGACGTAAACTATACTACACTTACTCGCAATAATGAAACACATACTATGCGGAACGTATCACAATCAGATTAAACACCATTTTGACCACTACTACGCACAAAATGGCGGATGGAACGCAAATTGTAAGCTGGAACGCAAATAGCGCATGCGTATTGCGTTCTAACGGTCTAACTTTCCAGAATTTTCTACAAGTTTATAAATACTGCCTATTTTACACAAAAAAAAACATTGCTCCTCAGGTGATGAACGGAGTGACTTCATAGATAACTGCTGCTTTTATTTGAGAAGACAATTCTTTCATAATTTCCTACTTTACACTGTGCAAATTACAACTGAGAGGTAAGCTATAATATATTACATTTTATTATCAAGGCAGGACAAAAAAAAAAATAATGAACTAGGAAAATGTGATTTATGTAGTGACATGTCACACGCACATTTATAAGTGTAGGCCCACTAAAAAAATAAGGTTCATTTAACAAAAAAAAAACAAAACATAATTCAATATCAAAAAGAAGTTTATGTATAGTGACATGTGACACGCACATATATGTGTATCATGTATAGTGACATGTGACACGCACATTTATGTGTATTGCCCCTGCAACAAAATGATCTTAAAACAAACTAATTAAACAACTACATTTAAATGACATTAGAAGAAAAAAAATTGTAATATTAAAATATGAGTTATGTATACTGATATGTGACACGCACATATATGTATCATCTATAGTCACATGTCACACACGCATTTATGTGTGTTGCCACAAACACAAAATAAGGTTCATTTAACAATTAAAATATCATTCATGTATAGTGATATGTCACACGCACACACAAAAATTACATTGAACTCTGGAAATGTGCTTCATGTATGTGACATATGTGTGTAGCCCCCCCCAAAAAAATAATGTTAATTGAAAATAATTACAGAACTATATTTAAATGACATTAATTTAGTGCAATTCAATAGATCATCTAAAAGCTGAATCTTTCTACTTCTTTTAATATTGAAACAAGACTCTGCATCAACAGCGTCACTCAACAATTTGCACCGTGCACTGTGACCCACAATCCCTTTTAAAGAACACCAACAAAGAAGAACAGGTAAGATAGAACAATACATTACATGCTGAAAAGGCCATGCTTTGCTAAATCAAAAATAAGAAATATACAATTAACCATTTCACTTTCTTTTTCAAACAGACACTACAAGAAGAACGGCGGATTAAGATTGGCAGGAGGGGACCCTCTGTCATTCGTACACCTCAATCAAGGTATAAAGTATTAAGTATAAAAAAAGAATACGAACTATGAGCCTCATTCAATTGCGAGTTGGCCCAATTGAATAGGGCTCTATATAAGCACATAACAATATTTTTTAGACAGAACTTTTTAGTTAATGAACTTCTATCCAAAATCAAGGTCTTCACTAACTAAAAACTTCGGTCAAAAAATATGTTATGTGCTTATTTAGAGCCCTCTTCAATTGGCAAAATTGCAATTCAATGAGGACTCTATATATCTTGATGGCCGAGGGGCCTCATTTAAATGTGATTTGCCCATTTCAATAGGGCTCTATGTAAGCACAGAGCATATTTTTTTTATGAACTTTTTAGTTAGTGAAGACCTTGCTTTTGGATACAAGTTCAATAACTAAAAACTTATGTAAAAAAAGATGCTCTGTGGTCATATTGAGCTATATTCCATTGCCCAAAACGCAATTGAATGAGGCCCCAACAATATAACAAATGCAGCAACCAAAGGCCCTCATTCAATTGCTATTTTGGCCAATTGAATATGGCTCGAAATAAGCACATTTAGGGCCCTATTGAATTGGCCAAAATGCAATTGAATGAGGGCCAAAGTATCCAACATATGGTACACACAAAGTGGTACACACAAAACAGGATTGTAACAAACTCACACAAACACATAGCAAACTAAATTAAATTTCTTATTCAATGTTTAACAACCTATAAGCATTACAAAGAAGACTAAATAAGAATAACAAAAGTGGTGCGCACCTAACAGGATTGTACAAAAAACTCACACAAACACTGTGGAAACTACATTAACATTCTTCTTTAATGTTTAACAACCTATAACCATTACAATGAAGACTAAATAACTTTAGCACAAGTGGTGCGCACAAAACAGGATTGTAACAAAGTCACACAAACACATAGCAAACTACATTAATATTCTTATTTCATGTTTAAAAAACTATAACCATCCCAATATAGGCTAAATAAGTATACCACAAGTGGTTCGCACAAAACAGGATTGTACAAAAACTCCCACAAACACATAGCAAACTAAATTCATATTCTTAGTTAATGTTTAACAACCTATAAGCCTTACAAAGAAGCCTAAATAAGTATACCAGAAGTGGTACGCACAAAACAGGATTGTACTAAAACTCACACAAACACATAGGAAACTACATTAAGATTCTTCTTTAATGTTTAACAACCTATAACCATTACAATGAAGCCTAAATAAGTATACCACAAGTGGTGCGCACAAAAAAGGATTGTACAAAAAAACGCACAAACACATAGCAAACTAAATTAATATTCTTCTTTAATGTATCACAACCTACAAGCCTTACTAAGAAGCTTAAATAAGGATAGCAAAAGTCGGGCAAACAAATCAGGATTGTAGATAAAGTTAGACAAACACATAGAAAAAAATAACCATAACAGATACAATACACAAAAATGAAGACATTTTTGCTTTATTTAAAAGACATTTCACTCAAACAACATTTTCAATTTTATGTTACAACAGATACTGCGTGAAGACAATCGGACGAGGACTTTCAGCACAGGACCAGACCATCGGACGAGGAGGACTTTCAACACAGGACCAGACCAGCGGACGAGGACTTTCAACACAGGACCAGACCATCGGACGAGGACTTTCACCAAAGGACCACAACATTGGACGAGGGCTATCGCCAGAGGACCACAACATCGGACGAGGGCTATCGCCAGAGGACCACACCATTGGACCATGACTTTCAACAGAGGACCAGACCATAGGACCAGGATTTTAAAAAGAGGACCACATCATCGGACGAGGACTTCCAACAGAGGACCAGACCATTGGACAAAGATTTTCAACCGAGGAACAACAAACATTCGGATTGAAATCACACTTCAACCAAGGTACAGTATAATAAGTACAAAAGGAGAAAACTAAAGAAACATGTTTCATCTGCATCCGTGTCAACAGAAACAAAAATAATAATTAATGACTATGGGCCTCATTCTATTTAAATTGGCAATATGCAATACATGGCTCAATAACCACATCAATGTTTTTTTTTTGCAAAGAAGTTTTTAATTGGTAAACATCTATCCACAAACAAGGTTTTCAATAACTACAAAATTATTTAAAAACAAGATGTTAACTGCTTATTTACAGCAGTATTCAATTGGCCAAATTGTTATTTAATGAGGCCAGGAATTATAACTTTTAACAAAAAATAACTGATACATTAATGATCTAAATTTTATTTTTCAATTGTGCACAATAATCTTTAACAGTAATTACAAATTTCAATATACCCAATTACATTTCTTTTTTTGCCTTTACAGATTAACATGGCTGATAACGAGAGCAAACAAGAGAAGAAAAGACGTCAAACTAGAGAAAGACAAGAGAGATGGGCCGCCCAGCAGACACCAGAGGAGAAAGAAATTCGACGAGAAAAAGAACGCAAAAGACTTGCAAGCAAAAGACTATCAGCTGCAAAAATTAAAGATACGCCCAAAAAAACTACAAAGCAAATAAAGCATTTACAACCTGTTCCTCAAACATCAGATGACATTTTACAAGATACAATTAAAGACAGACCAAAAAAAGCAACTACAAAAAATAAGCATTTACAACCTGTTCATGAAACCTTACAGGACATTTCAACAAAATCAGGACAACATATACCAAGAAAAGCCACGAAAAAAACTAAGCATTTAGAACCTGTTGTTCAAACATTCCATGACTTTTCACCTGATGAATATGAAAGTCAAACTCCTATATGCTTTGCAAATTGTCCTTTACTCAAGTCTTTAGCAGTAGAGGTTCATAGTTGTGGGGACATGACTACTCAATGTCAGTTTTGTGAGGCTTATTATTTTAAACAGGAGAGACCCAGAGATGGCCAATTTATTAGTTGCTGTCAAAAAGGCAAGTTCAAACTTCCAGAAAGGAAAGAATTTCCAATCTATTTACAAAATATTATGACTGAACCTACTTTTCCAAACTACACAAATTTTAAGACAAACATAAGATCCTACAATAGTGCCATATCCTTTGCATCTATGGGGGCAACATTAGCTGCTAATGTACCAGGACATGGTCCTTACTGTTTTAAAGTCCAAGGCCAAATTTATCATCGTCCTTCACATTTACATCCAGAGGAAGGAGAGCAAAGAAAATTCACTCAACTATATGTCCTAGATACAATGGAAGCTGTTGACCAACGTATGCAGATGGAAGAAAATAAATAATGCTTACCCAGTGTTTTCATAGAGCTAAATAACATTATGGACAACAATCCCTACAGTAAAGCTTACAAAAAATTGGCAGAAGTAGAAAATGATCAACTACTTTATGCACAAAGATATCAATTACCCATGCCAAAGGTTAATATGGTGCTTAAAAGAGACAGACATACTGATAAACGTTGTTATAACTTGCCAACATCAAATGAGGTTGCAATGGTGTATCAAAATGATGAAGGAGAGCCACCATTTCAAAGAGACATTAGAATATATCCCAGAAATGAGGAGCAACCATTTATTAATATAAATATCTTAAGTCCAAATTTAGATCCAATGACATATCCCATCTTTTTCCCACATGGAGAAGCAGGTTGGCAACCAAAATTAACCCTTCCCAGTTACCCAAATGCTAAAGCCAGAATCCGAAATAATGTTTCTATGCTTGAATTTAAAGTAGCTCAAATTGCCATTCGACATGGATTTAATCCGATTTTATGTGGTGGAAAACTAACACAACAATGGATTATTGATTCATATTTGCAAGTTGAGGCAAATAATTTAAACTTTATAAAATATCAACAAGATAAACTACGTGTATTACAATATTCTGGACTCATGGACTATGTTGCTGACGTGGCTACAACCAGAGACATGACAGCTGGCAAAGCCATCATTTTACCATCTTCCTGTGACGAAGTGCCCTTCGCCACTTTGTCTTGGAGAGGACTGTTTGCCAGCCTCCTGCCCTGCGACTATGGCCCTGGTACATATTGCCCTTCAAACACAGTATTCGGCCATACCAGAGTGTATGTCACTCATTCTGGCCCTTTACATACAGGGGGGTTATTCGGTACTTGCCCTGTGTGAACCATGATACCACAGATAGCTATGCCATGGAGTCCATTCATATAATGAAAGACTATGGGAAAGACTTTAGCTACATGGCAATTGAACTGTGTGAAGATGATCTGAGCGCTATTCGGTAGTTTTGTGCGCTCAGATCCCAGCTGTAACGGAACCCATCACTGTTTTTACCCTGTTTTATGATTATTTAATTCTTGGTTAAAATATGATCACATTGCTGTACTGTAGATATGTTGTTTTATGTTCTACAGAATATATTGGCTCAGAATATCACAGCTACTAGGCTAATAGATAATCCTGTTACAGATAAGAAAGTTGATTGTATAAACTGTTTTCATTCTCAGATAAGAACAAAGAAGGCTGATTTAATCATTGTCTGATTATATCAAAGTTGCCAGGGAGCCTCAGGGAGGGGTGACCACACCTATTGTCCCTCTATGTGAAATGTCTGTGTGTTATGTGAAAAAGATACTTTTACTAACTTTTGAACCCCTGGTCTGATTCATGCCATTTTTACATATGTTGTTCCCCTGGGTGAGAGCTATTGAACGGTGCTGGGCTTAAAGGTGAAAAGGTTAAAATTGTGTATGTTTTAATTGTGTTACCTGTTATCTGAGGGGAGGAGACGTAGGGGTTGAACCATGTATATAATTGGCTGTGATAATTATGTGGGTGTAGCCCTTCAGAGGGCACCATTGCATAAAAGGAGATTCCCTGTCATTAAAGATATAGTTCTACTTGACCCTTCAAAACGTAGTCTCATCTCGTTATTGGAGGGGATCGCTATCATACTGGGGATTGCTATGCTTTTGCATACTCCCTTGAGCTGTAACTACTGAACGCTTGTTCCTGATGTACCATCCTTGAAGGAGAGGTCTTCCCCACACGGTCCTGGATGCTGGAGATTCATACAGGGTGGAAGGAAGTCGGCGCGGCTCCAGCTAAACTACAGCGGTTGTGGAGTCTGTGGTGGTTGAGGTGTCCGGTGCGGTGCTTGTAGGCCTCGGCGCAAACTAGGACGCGTCTATCAACGGAGGTACCCGGTCGGGGTGCCAGGAGATCCGTTACACTTCCTTTCAAGGATCTCCTCGAAATATGAGAGAAAGATACAATGATGCTATGGCTATTGTCACCAAATTTGGAAAACCAGATTTATTTATGCATTTACATGTAATCCACAATGGCCAGAAATTACACAAAATCTACTTCTTGGACAAACTGCTTCTGATCGACCAGATTTAGTAGCCAGAGTTTTTAAGTTTAAATTAAATGAATTAATACGTGACTTCACTATAAATCAGTTATTTGGCAAATGTCTTGCTTATGTACATACCATTGAATTTCAAAAAAGAGGCCTTCCACATGCACATCTTCTCATAATACTTAAAGAGAAAGATAAATTAGATACTTCGGACAAAGTGGATGCAGTCATAGTTGCTGAACTACCAGATCCAGAACTATATGGTAGACTATATGAGATTGTTACTCATCGCATGATTCATGGACCCTGTGGAGACCTTAATCCACAATCACCATGTATGGAAAATAATAAATGTTCCAAAGATTTTCCAAAAGATTATAGAGACAAAACATATGCAAATTGTGATGGATATCCACTTTATAAAAGAAGAGAAGGAGATAGTGCCATTATTCGTGGAAAAAAAGTGGACAATAGATATGTAGTACCCTACAATCCACATTTACTCATGAAGTACAGCGCCCACATCAACGTAGAAGCCTGCACTTCCATCAAATCCATTAAATATGTCTACAAATATATTTACAAAGGCTATGATGCAGCTACTGTAGTCGTCAAAAGTGCAGACAACCCTGAATGTAGTGAGTTAGTACATGATGAACTTGCATCTCATGTAGATGCTCGCTATGTCAGTGCGCCAGAAGCTATGTGGCTGCTTTTAAAATTTGAAATGCATGATAGATCACATGCAGTATATAGATTAGCAGTACATTTGCCACAACAACATTTAGTCTATTTCCATGCTGGAAATGAAATGAATGCATTGGCCCAAAGTGAAGATCGTCACACTACACTAACTGCATGGTTTGCATTAAATTCCACTGATGTTCAAGCAACACAATACTTATATATTGAAATTCCATATCACTATGTTTTTGTGAATGGATTATGGAGACCAAGAAAAACCAGAGGCAATAAAATAATTCAAAGAATTTACACAGTCAGTCCAAGAGATGTTGAACGTTTTTGCTTACGGATATTACTTTTAAATGTTCAAGGAGCACAAAGTTTTGAACAATTAAGAACTGTTAATGACATTGTATATGAATCCTTCCATTTAGCTGCAAGACATAGAAACTTACTCGCTGATGATACAGAGTGGGAAAGATGTTTAGAAGAAGCAGCACAATGTCAAATGCCACGACAGATGAGACAACAATTTGCTTTTATTTGTATCTTCTCAAATGCTCCAAATGCATTAGCTTTGTGGGAGACTTTTAAAAGTAATATGGCTGAAGACTTTATGCAACGATACAATGAACGCCTTTGCACACTTAAAAGCGTTAATGGAAATCCAAGAAATATTTTTTACTCATGGATTAAGTTGTGCAAGTTTTAATTTGCCTGATCCAGGTCTTATAGATGACATAAACTTTGAAGACTATGACATTCAACTACAAGCAGAAAGAACAGAAGAAAGACTTGCAACTTTAAATACACTACAATTGCAAGCATTTCATGCCATAAAAAATGCAATAGATGATGACATGGTGACAGAGCATTATTTCTATCTTGATGGACCTGGCGGATCAGGAAAAACCTATTTGTACAATTTATTAATGAGTTCAGTACAAGCACAAGGTCAAATAGCAATGGCGTTTGCCACTACTGGAATTGCTGACTTTTATTAGAAGATGGAAGAACTGTTCATAGTGGATTTAAACTGCCAGTGCCTATTTTAGAAAATTCTGTGTCAGATATTCGCATGACATCATTACAAGCAAAGAAATTGAAGAAATGTAAATTAATTATAATAGATGAGGCCACAATGATGTCATGCTATGCCCTCCAATGTATTGACCGTTTGCTTCGTGAAGTCATGGATAATATTTTTCCATTTGGTGGAAATGTAATGTTGTTGGGTGGCGATTTTAGACAAACATTACCTGTCGTTGTACATGGAAATCGAACTGACATTATCGAAACCTGTATCAAGTCAAGCACAGTATGGAAACATTTTACCCATCTTCAACTGCAATAAAATATGAGATCAGAAGGCCAAACTGATTTCAATGATTGGCTTATTAAAATTGGAGAAGGCAAAACAGAAAAAATACTACATTTAGCTGACGACACTGTAGAGATCCCACCTCATATGATTTGTCAACAAGATATTATATCAGCTATATTTGAAGGGAGCATAAATAACGAAGAATATTCCGAGCTTGCCAACCAAGTCATACTGACGTGTAAAAATAAAGATGCATTAATCCTCAATAATGAAATCTTTAAAAAAATTAATGCACCACAAAGAAATTATCACAGTGCTGATTCTGTACTTGCTGATGACAATGAAAGTCAGGCTAACTTTTCAACTGAATTCATAAACTCTCTAACTCCTTCTGGAATGCCACCGCATATTTTGCAGCTAAAGAAAGGTGCAATTATCATGTTACTGCGAAATATGAACCCCAAAAAAGGCCTATGCAATGGCACAAGATTAATTGTTCAACAATTAAAGGACCATTTTATAGATGCTGAAATTTTAACTGGTACCCATAAAGGAGAGAGAGTTTTCATACCAAGAATAGATTTAGCACCAAGTGAAAGTAGTCTCCCTTTTACACTTCAAAGAAGACAATTTCCCATTATTATGGCATTTGCCATGACCATTAATAAATCACAAGGTCAAACTTTCAAATCTGTGGGTATTTTCTTGGAAGAACCAGTATTTGCACATGGTCAATTGTACGTTGCGTTGTCATGGTGCAAAAATCCACAGGCTATTAAAGTTTACATTGAAAACAATGAAAGTCAAGGTGATTTATTAGAAGATGGACGTATTTTTACTAAAAACATTGTCTACTATGAAGTACTATAACTTTGCAGGATACAAATTAAAGCCATGCAAACATTTTTTAAAAGCATTCAAAAATACATAACAATTTGTTGTTTAATTCAGTCATAATTAATGTAAGTACTGTTTATGGATGATTCGCCTCACAAAATACTTGCCTCGCATTATTCTGAAAAATTATGTTAAAATGTTAAGTCACTATGTTAATGTTTTTAATGTTACAAGTTTAAAAACAATCTTTTCAATTTCTTTCATTCAACATATTACAAAGTTCATGTTAAGAGCTCAAGCACCTTTTAAGTCACAATGTAAATATTGTCTGTTATCTTAAGATTACTACCTACATTAATGTTTATCGCCAGTTTATGTGGTCAGTAAGGAATTACTTTCATTAGGTACGTTTTAAGGAGAGTTTTTACTGTATGCCTTCCTCTACATTCAATGTATATTGAAGTTAACAATTATTCTGATAGAAATTGCATGTTAATACTGATTAATTTAAAGTTCAACTGTTTTTACATTCAAATGTTAATACTTTTAATAAAAAATTATGTTTAAATATTAATTCACTATCTTACTGTTTATAATGTTACAAGTTGTAAAAATGTTTTGGAAAGTTTCTTACTTACACACATAATAAGTATCTGACTTAAACATATTACAAACTTCATGTTAAAATTGTGTACGTTTAAAGGAGGGTTTTTATAATGTTTATCTTACTCTGCATTAAATCTATATTCAATTTAACAATTCTTCAGATAAAAATTGCATGTTAAAAAACCATTACCTAAAGTTTACTATAATGAATACTTTAAAGTGAAACTGGTTTTACATTCAATTGTTAATACTCTTAATACAAAATTAGGTTACAAAATGTATTCACTATGTTACTGTTTATAATGTTCCAAATTCTACAAATGTTTTGTCAAGTTCCAAAGTTACATAAAAAATAAAGTTCAAGTTTCAAAATATATACTTTGAAGGTTATTGCTTACATATATTTTAAACTTCATGTTAAAATTCGGGACGTTTCAACAAGGCTTTTTACTTTTTGCTTTCCTCTGGATTCAATGTATATTATAGTTAACAATTCTTCAGATACAAATTTCATGTTAAAAAACCATTACATCAACATTTTACAAAAATACACGTTCATATCACAATACTTACAAGTGTCAAAAATCTATATTAATAACTAAACAACTTGACAAACATATACATCACATTGCCGTCATTTTTTGACGGGCAAGTCGCTAGTGTACATATAAAACACAGTATGGGATGTGCATGTTTTATTATGTTCTTTTTGCTAAGCGTACTGCCTTTTCTAATAGTGTTTCTTTACACCGCTCGTGACTAATGGAAAAGTCATAAAATAATGAAACATGTTGGGAGAGGTCTGCAACAGTGATGCTTTCTGAAAAGCTTCAGTCTACATTAAAATCACCATATCTTGAAGGAGACCTTACTACTACCTTAAGGGAACCCTAAGATCACAGCAGGTGGAATCTGTTGAAGGGATCCATAATTGGGGACAGTTCACCACAGTGGAAAGGAACTGGCCTTGACCATGGTTGGTGGAATGGACTTTTTGGGTCCTGTTACTGAGCTGTTTGTCCAGTGCAACGCTTTGCACTGATTCATTTTGCTTTAGTAAAGAACAAAAAAATATATCTAACATTTAAAAATTGGCCGATAAGATACTTTTTCTTCTATAGTTATTCAAAATTTATATTTATTATTTATTAATTGTGCTTTAAAGGACCACTAAACTCACTTTAAGTGCTCTTTATGGTGTGAAAGAGTACAAGATTGTGTGTTAAAATAATCTAGTGTTTTAATTACATGAATAACTGCTAAAATATCTAAAGTTTTAAATATATGCTTACATTAGTCTATTTTGCCCACTGGGTGTTGCATGTAATCAGCAGATTGTCCAACGCGTGCTTTGTGAAGGCTATGATGGATAGCACAGCTTTTCCCTGGACTAAGGTTACACCGCACGGACCACTTAACCAACAGCTTTCCTGATTTAGGTAAGTCCAGGATTCTATGCCTGCACAGATAGATGTGGTAAGGGTTAATTTTTTGTTTGTTTGGATCACCGCGCAGAGCATCACAGCACCAAACAGTAACCCCCCTGCATTTGTCAAATTCCAGAAATGGCAAGAGAGCAGAAACCTGCATTTTCTGCCAGCAAGAACAAAATAAAACTGGGGATGTAATCAGTCTGAAAAAAACCTTAACATTGACATGAATGGAGACACATCCCTGCAACCTGATTGGTTGCAGTAATAAAGCAGACATGGAGCAGTCTGTGGACAGTCACACATATATTCACATATTCTATTTTATTTATTAAGATGTATAATTTAAATTTGTAATTAATTTATTTATTTAAGTATTTCAACATGCTTTTAGGAAATCGTTACAGTGATGTATTCCAAACTGTGCTGAATTAAGAGTCCCTATAACTATTTTTTTTTATACAATGTCCAGATTTGTTCACATTGAGTCTTGTGTGCAAATATTGCACTATTGTATTGCCTTATTGGGATAATATAGCTAATTTATTATCACTATTGTTAATATAGCAAATTCTCAGGGTTGATGCAACACATTTTTATTTCTAATAGAAATGATTAGGAAGCGCTTTTTCTTATTTGTTTAAATCTAATTTTTGTCTCAATTCTTCTAGCATCCATTATAATAATAAGCAATGTGTGTGTAACGTCTACGCAGTAATTACTGCGCAGGTGTCATACGTTGCTGTTAAATATTAGCAACAATGCATGCCACTTAATTCAGCACAGTTTGGAATACATCACTATAACAATTTCCTACACATTTTTTTAAATACTTTAAGAATTTTTAAAATAGATGCAAATCCAATAAAATATGTGTATATATGTGTGAAAGACTTCCACAGTCTGCTCCATGTCTGCTTTATTACTGCAACCAATCAGGTTGCAGGGATGTATCTCCCATTCATGCCAATGTTAAGGTTTTTGTCAGACTGCTTATATTCCCAGTTGATTTGTATTCACAGATGCTCACATAGGAGGGGGGAGAGAGAGAGAGCACACAGAGAGAGAGACAGAGAGAGGTCACAGAGAAAGAGAGGGCGCGCACAGAGAGGGCACACAGAGAGACAGAGGGCACAGATAAAAAGAGAGGTCACAGAGAGAGAGAGAGCAAAGAGAGAGACTAAGGGCACAGAGAGAGTGCGCAGAGAGAGAGAAAGGGGGCACCCAGAGAGACAGAGGGCACAGAGAGAGGAAGAGCGCACAGAGAGAAATAGCAGGGGGCATAGAGAGACAGAGTGGACACAGAGGGCCCACAGAGAGAGAGGGCACAGATAGAGCGCAGAGAGAGAGTGTACACAGATAGAGACCGGGTGCACAGAGAGAGGGTATATAGAGAGAGGGCACATAGTGAGAGGGCAGAGAGAGGGTGAAGAGAGAGAGGGTGCACAGAGAGAAACAGCACAGAGAGAGAGACAGCACAGACAATTGAAGATAACATATGATACCATCATATATAAATGGCAAGTTACTAGTTATTAATAATTAATGTTCTGCTGGGATTCACCTCAACTCAAATTCATGTGGTTTGCTGCAATTAATCTGCTAGTTTTGTTTTTTTTACTCTCAAGCTGATTTTTAGGAAATGAAACCGACTGTGCAGAGAGTGAGAAAGGGGGCACCCAGAGAGACAGAGGGCACAGAGAGAGGGAGAGAGAGAGCGCACCAAGATAAAGAGCAGAGGGCACAGAGAGACAGAGTGGACAGAGAGGGCCCACAGAGACACAGAGGGCACAACGTGAGGGCACACAGAGAGAGAGGACACCAAGAGAAAGAGAGAGGGCTTAGAGAGAGACAGAGGGCACAGAAAGAGGGCAAAGAGAGAGACGGCACAGAGAGAGGGTATACAGAGAGAGAAGGCGCACAGCAAGAGGGCAGAGATAGGGTGAAGAGAGAGAGGGTGCAGAGAGAGAGGGAGCACAGAGAGAGACAGCACATGCAATTGAAGATAACATATGATGAAGGGCAAGTTACTAGTTATTAATAAGTAATGCTCTGCTGTGATTCACCTCAACTCACCTTCCTGTTGTTTACTGCATTTATTCCTCTAGTTTTTTTTTTTTTACTCTCAAACTGATTCCTAGGAAATGAAACCAACTTTACTAATTTTACTCTATAAAAGGGTGCTGTCTGTAGTTCACTTATCCAGGAAGTTCACATTTCTTGCCAGTAACCTAAAGCAAATCAGTACAGGTCTTTGAAGAAGCTATATTCATTGTTTCTGAAGGTAAACTTTTTTTTACTCTCATATTTATATCTTTTTTGTCTTTATTGTGCTATCAATGTTCTCTTTTCCAGCATAAAGGGAGCAAGAGCAAATACGGGGAATTATAGACCAGTGAGACTCACTTCTGTAGTGGGGAAGCTTTTAGAAGGGTTAATAAGGGATAATATACAAGAATATGTCTATTTGAACAGGATTATAAGTAGTCAACATGGATTTATGAGGGATAGGTCATGTCAAACAAATCTAATTAGTTTCTATGAGGAGGTTAGTAGGAACCTGTATCAAGGCAACTCAGTGGATGTAGACATTTTGGATTCTGCAAAGGCTTTTGATACAGTGCCACATGGGAGACTATTGTGCAAACTAAGAGATACAGGAGTTGCAGGAAATATCTGCTCATGGATTGAGAGCTGGCTAAAAGACAGGAAGCATAGGGTTGTTGTAAATGGAACATACTCCGATTGGACTAATGTGGTAAGTGGGGTTCCTCAGGGTTCAGTATTAGGTCCTCTCCTGTTTAACATATTTATTAATGACTTAGAGGTAGGATTGGAGTGTGGTGTCTCCATTTTCGCTGATGACATGAAGTTGTGCAAGGTAATTGAATCAGATAGTGATGTGTTTTCCCTCCAAAGGGATTTACATAAAATTGAGGAATGGACATCTAAATGGCAGATGAGATTTAATACGAATAAATGTAAAGTTATGCATCTAAGAAGGAAAAATAACCATGTAATTTATAATATTAATGGAGCAAATCTAGGTGTATCAGATATTGAAAGGGATTTGGGAGTGCTTGTGGACAACCACCTAGGTAACAGTGCTCAAAGCCAAGCAGCAGCTGCAAATGCAAATAAAATATTAGCATGTATTAAGAAGGGTATAGAAGCCAGGGAAGCAAATATAATTCTGCCACTATACAAATCTCTAGTACGCCCTAATTTGGAATATGGAGTACCATTTTGGGCACCACTTCATAAAAAGGACATTTTAGAGCTGGTAAAGGTACAGAGGAGGGCTACAAAATTAATAAGGGGAATGGAGGGGCTAAGTTATGAAGAAAGACTAACCAAATTAAACTTATTTTCTCTAGAAAAAAGGCGTCTAAGAGGAGATATGATTACCTTATATAAATACATCCAGGGTCAGTATAAAGATTTGTCAAGGGAGCTTTTTGTGCCAAGAGGTTTTCAACTGACAAGAGGACATCCCTAGAAGTAAAAAGATTCCACCTTAAAGAAAGAAAAGGGTTCTTCACAGTAAGGGTGGTTAATCTGTGGAATTCTCTACCAGAGGAGGTGGTGACAGCAGATTCGATAAATAACTTTAAAAGGGGACTGGATTTATTTCTAATTAAAAAGGGAATTCAGGGTTATCATGGATAATTAGAGAGGCATTATTGATCCAGGGAGAAGTCCAGTCGCCGGTGTCTGGGATCAGGAAGGACTTGATTTTTTTTTTTATACAACTAATTCATTAATAGTTAATCCGCATTTGCAGATCGGAGGAGATCTTGAAAGGTTGAACTTGATGGACTGAAGGTCTTTTTTCAACCTTAAATACTATGGCCCTTATTCAATTGCAATTTGGCCAATTGAATAGGGGTCTAAATAAGCACATAACATATTTTTTAAAGAAGTTTTTACTTAGTAAACATCTATCCAAAAGCAAGGTTTTCACTAACTAAAAACTTATTTAAAAAATATATCTTATGTGCTTATTTAGAGCACTATTCAATTGGCCAAATCGCAATTGAATGAGGGCCTATGTAACTGTGTAACTATGTATATCACATTACACTGGCATATTTTGTGAATTTGTTGTTTACTTTGAATACAATACATGTTTAAAATACAACACAATTTAATCATGGATTTGATTTCAATATTTTAATTTATCCTTTCCCTCAGAATCTTAGTCATAAAATATTTCTCAGCAATTATTTTTGCGGCTGTAACATTGGATAACAAAGAGCGCATGGTTGGAAAATAAAAAAAACATTATATGATTTCACTTTGAAGAAAATAAATATGATCTGGCTATAAACATAATAAATATAATTAATTAGGATACCTTTTTATTTATTTTTACTATTTATATATGCAATTATTATATATATTTATAGGTGGAGACTATCACAAGCCATGGAATCTGATGAAGAAGAATCTCTGATTGCAATAAATCTGAGGAGAAAATTAACAGATATTTTTGAGGAAGATATGGGTGGTTTGATTAATGACTTGAACCCTTTGTTCCTTCTGACTGAGGAGGATCACATACAACTTAATAAAGCTGAGAGCCAAGAAGACAGAATTGAAAACTATTAAATGTTCTTCTTCAGATGGGGGAACTTGCTTGTGAAAAAATCCTTGATCATCTCGAAAAACTGATGCCAAGATCCAACTTGTCAGAAAGTGAGTACTGTATAAAGAAATTATTATTACATAAAATGCTTTAAAACGTTGATTATACAGTTCAGTAAAGTACATTACATTACAATAACGTGTAACTTTTACAGAGTAAAGTAAAAGCAAAAATATTGTTATATAAGTGACAAAAGTAAGAATGACTAGTTAAAAAAAAATTTTTTGTAATATGACACCATTTTAAATAAATATTTTAATTTTTACCTTAAAAATGACTAGTTTAAAAAAAAAAACGTGGTGTGACAAGCCCAGGACTAACACTTGTATGTCCACATGCTTGGTAACAGGTGATAAAGAGCAATCTATCTACTACAGAGCTAGATATTCTAATGGCAACCATTCATTCTACAACCCACACACCTAATACAAATGAATATCATACATCGATGCAGCTCATTAATATTCTGTGAATACAAGGGCAGGTCAGAAGCAGCTCTAAACCACTGACTTCAAATCCTCACGACTCAGTTATTGTAGCATCAGTTTTAAAAAGGAAAACACTTTTTCATATGCGTTTCCACCTTTTTTCTGATGTTTGTTTGTCACCATCACTTTTCCCAGTGACAAATCATGTGAGTGGTACTTAACAGCTCTGCTGGCATGACCTACGTGAGTCCTGTTATTGATTACATATTAATTGAGTAACTTCCCTGAGAGAGCAATATTGCTTGTATATATTTTTAAGGATACCAGTTGCATTATATGTGTTAATGATGTCTACCATCAACAGTTCACATTATATTTTTTATCTAGGCAAAAAAACTCTTGAACGTTCCCAGACATGAGATAACTTTTATGTGATATAAATCGGAGTTCTAATACTTCTTATAATGAAAGTGTTTAGTTTCACTGGTCATTTCATAAGATTATAGCCGTATTTTTCATATTCTAATTGTAACGGATCTACTGGCACCCCG
This sequence comes from Discoglossus pictus, assembly GCA_027410445.1. NCBI lineage: Eukaryota > Metazoa > Chordata > Amphibia > Anura > Alytidae > Discoglossus > Discoglossus pictus. The sequence goes on from CM050172.1 coordinate 19,369,988, forward strand.
ACCGGGTACCTCCGTTGATGGATGCGTCCTAGCTTGCGTCGAGGCCTACAAGCACTGCACCGGACACCAAAACCACCACAGACTCCAAGGATAGTACGACAGGAACCAGCGTTCAGTAGTTACAGCTCAAGGGAGTATGCAAAAGCATAGCAATCCCCAGTATGATATAGCGATCCCTTCAATAACGAGACAAGGCTACGTTTTGAAGGGTCAAGTAGAACTATATTTTAATGACAGGGAATCTCCTTTTATGCAATGGTGCCCTCTGAAGGGCTACACCCACATAATTATCACAACAGCCAATTATCTGCATGGTTCAACCCCCACGTCTCCTCCCCTCAGATAACAGGTAACACAATTAAAACAGACACAATTTTAACCACATTCTGGATGTACCCCAAATACAGGGGGTACACCTTTAAGTCCCGCACCATTCAATATCTCTCACCCAGGGGAACAACATATACAAAAATGGCATGAATCAGACCAGGGGTTCAAAAGTTAGTAAAAGTATGTTTTTACACATAACACACAGACATTGCACATATCCCCCATACAATACACATATAGGACAATAGGTGAGTCACACCTCCCTGGCAACTTGGATACAATCAGACATTAATTAGATCATTCTTCTTTGTTCTTATCAGAGAATGAAAACACTTTGGAAAATGCAAGGATCCTTTACAACTTTCTTATGTCTTGAATCTCTGTAACAGGATTATCTATTAGCCTAGGTCTGCAAAAGTCTGGCTAATATTCTGAGCCAATATATTCTGTAGAACATCAACCAACATACATATAGTAGGATCATATTTTAACCATAATAATCATAAAACAGTTTAAAACAGTGATGGGTTCCGCTACACACCTCCCCCGTGACCATAAGCCGGCATACACGGTCTGATCCCAACGGATCGGCCTGGGGATGTCCGGACAAAAGTATTTGTTGGTCAATTCTCTAGTTTGACAACCCATCAGCATTACTGCAATTCACATTTACTCACATTTCACATATCCCCAGATAGCTGGGATCTGAGCGCACAAAACCACCGAATAGCGCTCAGATCCTCTTCACACAGTTCAATTGCCATGTAGCTAAAGTCTTTCCCATAGTCTTTCATTATATGAATGGGCTTCATGGCACAGTTATCTGGGGTATCATGGTTCACACAGGGCAAGTACAGAATGACCCCCCTGTATGTAAAGGGCCAGAATGAGTGACTTACACTCTGGTATGGCCGAACACTGGTTCCAAAGGACAATATGTACCAGGGCCATAGTCGCAGGGCAGGAGGCTGGCAAACAGTCCTCTCCAAGACAAAGTGGAGAAGGGCACTTCGTCACACATCTCTCCTTTGGGGGGAAAGTCTAACCAGGTACCTGGATATTTTGCTGTGGTGATGGGGCAACACGCTGAGGGGACTTGAGGGGCAGAGGCCAGCGGCACTCTGCCCTGATGCCAGCTCTTCTGCTGGTATAACCTGCAGGACATCCTGCTCTGTACAAGGGACAAAGGGAGGGCAGAGGCCGACTGCACTCTGCCCCGCTGTCAGCTCTTCTGCTGGGGTACTTGGGACATATTCCGGCTCAGTAGCCAGGGAAACGTGGGGGTCAGTGGGGGTTAACATTTCCTCTGTTAACCCTGGGGCCACATTAGAAGTTAGCTGGGGAGGGGAATTTGTACTTACCCCCTCCTCCGGTTGTCCCAGTGACGGTAGTTGGGGATCTGGACAAGCTGTGGGTGCAGAGACCACGGTCCCATCTGCGCTGTCTGGGAGATTGGTGTCTCCCCTGGTTAGGGTAAACTGTCGCTGGGGGGGAAGGACGACACCTTCTGCCCCCTGTGTTTCACACTGCCGCTGGGGGGGAAGGACGACACCTTTGGCCCCCTGGGGTACCCACTGCCTGCTGTGGAGGAAGGTCGACACGTTCTGCTCCCTGGGGTACACACTGCCGCTTGGGGGGAAGGACGACAACTTCTGCCCCCTGGGGTTCACACTGCCGCTGAGGGGGAAGGACGACACCTTCTGCACCCTGGGGTTCACACTGCCGCTGGGGGGAAAGGACGACACCTTCTGCCCCCTGGGGTTCACACTGCCGCTGGGAAGGAAGGACGACACCTTCTGCCCCCTGGGGTTCACACTGCCGCTGGGGGGGAAGGACGACACCTTCTGCCCCCTGGGGTTCACACTGCCGCTGGGGAGGAAGGATGGCCCCTTCTGCTCCCTGGGGTACACACTGCCGCTGGGGGGGAAGGACGACACCTTCGGCCCCCTGGGGTACACACTGTCGCTGGGGAGGAAGGACGACACCTTCAGCTGCCTGGGGTACACACTGCCGCTGGGGAGGAAGGACGACACCTTCGGCCCCCTGGGGTACACACTGCTGCTGGGGAGGAAGGACGACACCTTCAGCTCCCTGGGGTACACACTGCCGCTGGGGAGGAAGGACGACACCTTCAGCTCCCTGGGGAACACACTGCCGCTGGGGAGGAAGGACGACACCTTCAGCTCCCTGGGGTACACACTGCCGCTGGGGAGGAAGGACGACACCTTCGGCCCCCTGGGGTACACACTGCTGCTGGGGAGGAAGGACGACACCTTCAGCTCCCTGGGGTACACACTGCCGCTGGGGGGGAAGGACGACACCTTCAGCTCCCTGGGGTACACACTGCCGCTGGGGAGGAAGGACGACACCTTCGGCTCCCTGGGGTACACACTGCTGCTGGGGGGTGGAATTAGTTGGAGTATTCCACGTGGAGCGGTTTCTGTTTCTGGGACAGTCTCTCTGCATGTGGCCCTGCTGGTTACACGTGTGGCACCTGATGTACCGTGGAGGGGTTTGGTAGTTCCCACCACCCGGACGCAGTGCTTGGGCGGGGTTAATGGTGGGAGGTGGGTTAGCAGCTCCCAAGATGGACCGCTCCCGTGCCCGCTGCTTTTCCATTATGTATTTGTGTACATCTGTCATTAACCATTCCAAGGTTTTTATGGGAAGCGTACCTGGGAAAAAGGCCAGTCTGCTTTGGAGTTCTCTTCCAAACTCATTCTGTGGGGTAATACGAGGTACTGTAACCATGAGTTCCTTTCTGTCTGCATCCCTGTAGTCCGCGGCCGCCTCCTCCTCCTCATGATGGAACGCTGTCTGAAAACTAGCCGGTTCCATCCTGCTGTAGCCAGGGGCGCTGTACGGATACTAGCGTTGCCCTCAATTTGTAACTCCAAACGTTACCGGTGTCTCCGTGCTGCTTTTCCTCTTACTAGGAAGCCATCCCACCACTGCCAGCCAATGTAACGGATCTACTGGCACCCCGACCGGGTACCTCCGTTGATGGATGCGTCCTAGCTTGCGTCGAGGCCTACAAGCACTGCACCGGACACCAAAACCACCACAGACTCCAAGGATAGTACGACAGGAACCAGCGTTCAGTAGTTACAGCTCAAGGGAGTATGCAAAAGCATAGCAATCCCCAGTATGATATAGCGATCCCTTCAATAACGAGACAAGGCTACGTTTTGAAGGGTCAAGTAGAACTATATTTTAATGACAGGGAATCTCCTTTTATGCAATGGTGCCCTCTGAAGGGCTACACCCACATAATTATCACAACAGCCAATTATCTGCATGGTTCAACCCCCACGTCTCCTCCCCTCAGATAACAGGTAACACAATTAAAACAGACACAATTTTAACCACATTCTGGATGTACCCCAAATACAGGGGGTACACCTTTAAGTCCCGCACCATTCAATATCTCTCACCCAGGGGAACAACATATACAAAAATGGCATGAATCAGACCAGGGGTTCAAAAGTTAGTAAAAGTATGTTTTTACACATAACACACAGACATTGCACATATCCCCCATACAATACACATATAGGACAATAGGTGAGTCACACCTCCCTGGCAACTTGGATACAATCAGACATTAATTAGATCATTCTTCTTTGTTCTTATCAGAGAATGAAAACACTTTGGAAAATGCAAGGATCCTTTACAACTTTCTTATGTCTTGAATCTCTGTAACAGGATTATCTATTAGCCTAGGTCTGCAAAAGTCTGGCTAATATTCTGAGCCAATATATTCTGTAGAACATCAACCAACATACATATAGTAGGATCATATTTTAACCATAATAATCATAAAACAGTTTAAAACAGTGATGGGTTCCGCTACACTAATAAACACAGCATGTTATATTTAAATGTACCATAGCAATGCTGCGTACCTAATTATTTTTAAGTTTTTGTTGTTCAGTTATCTTTGACTCTAGGTGACCCTATAGACTCCACTCACACTCACTCCTCACTCCATCCTCACTCACCACTTTACCCTCACTTACTCCACTCACACACACTCCCTATGATTCATTCATACACAATCACTCCACACTCCTCACTTACTGCACACTCACACACTCCCCACATACTCCTCCATCACAGCTGCAGGTCTCACACACACAAAGAGCAGCTCTGTCTGTGCTGCTGATCTCTGGTGTGGGCAGGGCAGCTGATAGGTATATTATTTTTATCAGTTTAAGACTTAGGATAATGATAGAATGTTAACTAATTATGCAAAGTTGATTAAACAGACAATATTGATGTATTAGTCTAAGACAAAATGGAAGTTATTCTTCGACCATATATCATTTTTACTTGTTTGGCCAAAGTATACATACTGAGGGCCTCATTCTATTGCTACTTTTTTTCAAAAAGTAGTAGTAAGTACTGGTCACAAGTTCCTTCCATATTCAAATGCCTCCTAATTGCAGGCTCTGATCAGGTTATGTGCAGAGCTCTACTTTCCATTGTGATCCGTCTAATCGCAGCTCAAACCCTTAGATCTTTCACGGCTAGCAAGAGTGGCGGCCGCCAAAATCACAAATCGCTATTCAGTTGCTCTGATTACCCCTTCTGCCAAGCCCGTAAATGGCAAAAAGCCAACTCCAGGGAATCTGTGACACACCAAACTGAAGTGGTTTATTATTATGGAAAATGAGAAGAGATGAGGGGTATGGAGCGAAAAAGAGAGATAAGGAGCGGGAAGAGATTTTGTTCTACAAAGGTACTATACAGAATTTGGGTAGGTGGGTAGGGGAAGTCTTGCAAAGTCTTGTGAATGCCATTAAGTTAGCTTGCAATTATAAAAAATGTTTTAATGCCTATGCTGATCCACAGATGTTTCCCCTGAAATAAAGTGTCCCATTAAGCATTTCTGAGCAGTTACAATTTAATGCTCCCTATACATTTCCCTATAATTCATATTTCACCATATAATATTTCCCTATAGTACTTTGTATTGCTCAATATAAAGAATCGTATAACTCATCATATTAATCAATATAACCTCTGCTTAGAATGTTTTTTATTATCTCTCTATAACTCCTCCCATTGCTCAATGTAACCTGTCCCTTTAACTCCTCCTACTGCCTCATATAAACTTTCTCACTATTACTCCTTGAATTTATTGATATACATTTCCATGTAACTCATAATATGGCTGTATGCAAATATATCTATTTTATATAATTATACCTGTTGGTCTAAATAACCCTCATGTATAATTCCTCCAGTTGCTCCATATATGTTCTATATCTCATACTCATAAATGTCCTCTTAATACATTGTTTCACATCAAATTATATTTTTGGACATTTGAAAAACATAGTAAGTCAGAATGAAAGTGAAAGCACCTACTTTTCCCTGAATGCCAGCCATATATCAGAGTTTCTGGGAAATCATCTGGTTTCTCTGCTAGTACTAGGGCTGCACCAATAACATTCTGCTTACTTGTGATATTTTCCCAATATATAGATTGAATTATTTGAAAGAAAGTAAAACAAATGTATTTACTAACTCATGAATGGAATTTATTGCATATGTTGTTCACTCAGATTCATTTGAAAAAAGAAACATTGTACCTAAAAATGTATAGAATTGCAATGAACTGTATAGATAATCATATGTATTTCCAAGAAGATGTTACAAGTATTGTTGTTGTTTAGTCGTTCAGTCGCGTCCGACTCCATGACTATGGACCGCAGCATGCCAGGTGCATCTCTCAGTAACTGCCCCTCTGAGCTCCATCATGTTCATGTTCATTGCTTCAGTGACCTCATCTATCCATCTCCGCCTCTGTCGTCCCCTTCTTCTTGTGCCTTCAATTTTTCCCAGCATCAGAGTCTTTTCTAGGGAATCCTGCTGTCTCACAATATAGCCAAAATATTTGAGCTTCAGCCTCATGATCATACCTTCTAGTGAACAGTTTGTCTTGATTTCCTGAACTATTGATTTACTGGATCTTTTTGCAGTCTAAGGGACTCTAAGCAGTCTTCTCCAACACCACAATTCAAAGGCGTCAATTCTACGACTTCTTTATGGTCCAGCTCTCACATCCGTATGTTAATACTGGGAATACCATAGTTCGAACTATGCAGACCTTTGTTCATAGTTTAATATCTTTACTTTTTACAAGCTTGTCCAAACTTGCCATAGCTTTCCTTTCCAGAAGCAAACATCTTTTATTTTCATGACTACAGTCACCATCTGCAGAGATCTTGGATCCAAGGAAAACAAAATCTGTCCCTGCCTCCACTTCTTCCCTATTTGCCAGGAAGTGAGATTGCCATTTGCCATGATCTTCGTCTTTTTAACGTTGAGCAGAAGGCCAACCTTTGCACTCTCTTCTTTTACCTTCATCAATAAGTCCTTTAGTTCCTCCTCACATTAAGCCATCAGAGTAGTAACATCGGTGTATCTGAGGTTGTTGATATTCCTGTCAGCAAAATTAATTCTGGCTTTGGATTCATCCAGTCCGGCCATACGCATGATGTATTCTGCATATAAGTTGAATAAATCAGGTGACAATATACACCCTTGTTGCACTCCTTTTCCGATCTTGAACCATTCTGTTGTCCCATGCTCGGTTCTGACCGTGGCTTCTTGGTCGACATTCAGATCCTTTAGGAGGAGGATGAGATGATCTGGTACTCCCATCTCTTTAAGGACATTCAACATTTTGTTGTGATCCACACAGTCAAAGGCTTTAGAATAGTCTATGAAGCAGAATTCTTTTTGGAACTCTCTTGCTTTCTCTTTTATCCAGCGGATATTGGCAATTTGATCTCTTGTGCCTCTGCAGAACCCGTCTTGCACATCTGGTAGTTCATGGTCCATATATTGTTGGAGTCAAGATTTTGGAATCTTAAGCATTACCTTGCTGGCATGTGAAATTAGTGCAATTGTTTGATAATGGGAGCACGATTTGGCACTGCCTTTTTTGGGGGATTGGGATGTAGACTGACCTTTCCCAGTCTATTGGCCATTGTTGAGTTTTCCAAATGTGTTGGCATAAGGCAAGTAAAGCTTTTACAGCATCATCCTGTAGAATTTTGAAAAGTTCAATTTGGATTCCATCACCTTCTGCAGCCTTATTATCAGCAAGACATCCTAGGGCCCATCTCACTTCACTCTCCAAGATGTCTGGCTCCAACTCATTGGACAAATTATTGAGGACATCACTGCTGTTAGGATCCTTCCTGTATAGATCTTCAGTGTATTCATGCCACCTCTTCTTTATCTAGTCTTTTTCTGTTAAGTCCCTACCATTTTGGTCTTTAATCACTACCGCTTTTGCATGAAAAGTGCCTTTGAGGTCCCCAATTTTCTTGTCAAGAGATGATCTCCTGATTTACCCATTTGGTTATCTTCCTCAATCTCTTTACATCGCTCATTGTAGAATGTCTCCTTGTCTCTTCTTGCTATCCTTTGTCATTCTGCATTCAGTTGGACAAATCTTTTCTTATTTCCACTACCTTCCGCTTTCCTTCTTTCATGGGCTACTTTCAAAGCCTCATCAGACATTTTCTTTCTTTTAGAGATATTCTTTGCTGCTGTTTCCTGGATTATGTTTCAAACTTCGGTCCAAAGTTCTTCAGGCATTCTATCTTCCATGTCTAGTCCCTTAAATCTATTTTTACTTCCACTGCATATTCACAAGAGATATTATGTATTTCATATCTACTTGGTCTGATGGTTTTACCTCTTATCTTCAGTTTAATGCAATAAGAAGCTCATGGTCTGAGCCGCAGTCAGCTCCAGGTCTTGTTTTTGCTGACTGTATAGAGCTCCTCCATCTTTGGCTGCAAAGTATATAGTCAATCTGATTTCTATGTTGTCCATCTGGTGATTTCCATCGTCTCGGATGCTGTTGGAAAAGGGTGTTTTCTATGACCAGATAAATATCTTGACAGAATTCTACTAATCTCTGACCTGTTTCATTTTTACTCCAAGGCCAATTTTGTCAGTTATTCCAGGTGTCCTTTGGTTCTTTACTTTAGCATCTCCTATGATGATAGTAACATATTTTCTTGATGTTATATCTATGACGTGTTGGAGATCTTCATAGAACTGGACAACTTCAGCCTCTTCAGCATCCATAGTTGGAGCATAGACTTGGATCACTGTGAAATTCAATGGCTTGCCTTGAATTTGAATTTAAATCATTCTGTCATTTTTTGGGTTGTAACCGAGCACTGCTTTGGCCACTCTTTGATTAACTAGGATGGCTACTTCATTTCTTCTGCAGGATTCTTGACCACAGTAGAATATCTGGTGGTTGTCTGATATGAAATGTCCCATTCCAGTCCATTTAAGTTCACTAATTCCCAGGATATCAATGTTCAACTTTGTCATTTCATTCTTGACCACATCTAGTTTGCCTTGGTTCATAGTTCTAACATTCTAGGTTACTATTCTGAATTGATCTTTGCAGCAGCAGACTTTCCTTTCCCCCTCCAGATACATTCGCAGCTGGGTGTCCTTTTGTCTTTGGCCTAACCACTTTATCAGATCTGGTGTTACTTGTACTTGCCCTCTGCTCTTCCTCAGTAATGTGGTAGGCACCTTCTGACCTGAAGGGCTCATCTTCCGGGCCATATCGTTATGTCTCTGATTGTGCCTGTGTATAAAGTTTTCATAGCAAAGATACTGGAGTGGGTTACCAGTTCCTTCTCCAATGGACCACAATTTGTCTGACCTCTATTCCATGACCTGCCCATCTTGGCTGACCCTACATGGTATAGCTCACAGCTTCATCGAAGTACACAAGCTCCTTCACCACGACAAGGTAGTGATCCAGAAGGAAGTATTACTTAGAGTTAAAGGTCCATTTACCTCACTATAAGGGCTTTTTATGGTGTGAAAGAGCAAAAAATTCTATGTTAACATGATATATTGCTATTATTTGAACATGTTTTTAGGGGTATTTTACAGTGGTGTGCTCCAAGTTGTGCTGAATTAACTGGCCCTTTAAGTTCGCCTAAATGGGGGAAAAAAGGGTTCCTCATAAAAAGGCACTATAAGAAAAGCCTTCATCGAGGCCATCCAGTGCCTCTGAGTGTAATCTGTAAATCTGGTTACATTTTCTGTAATAGGACTTTGTCAAGATCACCTTGCGTAGGTCACAACATGACTCCATCAATAGCATTGAATGATAGAACATTGGGATTATTTTGATGGCAGGATGTAACATATCGAGCAACAGGAGGGTCATATTGTTTTTTGATGGAATAGATATGTTCTCATATTTTCCTTCTTAAGTGTATACATGTTATTAATACATAGATCTTATTACATAGGTAGGTTATGACATATATTACACCCACTGTACTGTTGTTAAAAAAGCCTTTTTTAAAAAAAAATGTTCCCTAGTAAGGGGATTGACATTCCTTTTCTTTGGTCTCATATATTTGCAGCTAGTGCAATGTCCACAGCCGTATCATTGTTCTAATGGGTTTACCCAAGTTTGTGCTTTAAAAGCATACCTAAATTTGCTGGATTATGAATTCATTTAATAGTGGAGAATTAGTAGTGTATGAAAACATTTGATTTTTTTTTGCATAAAAAAATCCCAAAATAAACATTAATTAGCTTACATTGAAGTTAGCAACATTTCCTATGGTTTTGGCAGTTGCATTTGATGGTGTACGCCCCTAGATAATCCAACTAAATTAGCATAAAATCTATATTTAGCTGTGCCCAATCAGAAGCAGGCTAATACATTGTATCACTCCAACTCAGTGGCTTCAGGCCAGCACTTCCGCTGCTTCCTCTTCCTGCTGTCTCACAGACACTGTGCAAACTGTCTCACTTGGGATGTAACTGCACTTATTACTAAAGGCTGCAAAGAATAAAGTAGTCTCTGCTCACTCACCTCTCACTTACTCATCCCTCACTCCACACTTCCTCACTTCACCCTCATTCCACTCACACCACCCACACTCCACTCAGTCTATTCTCACTCACTCACTCCACTCGGTCTGCTCATACTCAGTCGACCCACACTCACTACACCCTCACTCCACTCACACTCAATACTACACACTCACTCCTCACTCCATCCTCACTCACTCCAAACTCACCACTTATTTAATCTAATATCAGTTTAAGACTTAGGATAATGATAGAGTGTTAACTAATTATGCAAAGTTGATTAAACAGACAATATTGATGTATTAGTCTAAGACAAAATGGAAGTTATTCTTCGACCATATATCATTTTTACTTGTTTGGCCAGAGTATACATACTGAGGGCCTCATTCTATTGCTACTTTTTCTCAAAAAGCAGTAGTAAGTAGTGGTCACAAGTTCCTTCCATATTCAAATGCCTCCTAATTGCAGGCTCTGATCAGGTTATGTGCAGAGCGCTACTTTCCATTGCGATCCGTCTAATCGCAGCTCAAAGCCTTTGATCTTTCACGGCTAGCAAGAGTGGCGGACGCCAAAATAACAAATCGCTATTCAGTTGCTCTGATTACCCCTTCTGCCAAGCCCGTAAATGGCAAAAAGCCAACTCCAGGGAATCTGTGACACACCAAACTGAAGTGGTTTATTATTATGGAAAATGAGAAGAGATGAGGGGTATGGAGAAAAAAAGGGAGATATGGAGAGGGAAGAGATTTTGTTCTATGAAGGTACTATACAGAATTTGGGTAGGTGGGTAGGGGAAGTCTGGCAAAGTCTTGTGAATGCCATTAAGTTAGCTTGCAATTATAAAAAATGTTTTAATGCCTATGCTGATCCACAGATGTTTCCCCTGAAATAAAGTGGCCCATTAAGCATTTCTGAGCAGTTACAATTTAATGCTCCCTATACATTTCCCTATAATTCATATTTCACCATATAATATTTCCCTATAGTACTTTGTATTGCTCAATATAAAGAATCATATAACTCATCATATTAATCAATATAACCTCTGTTTAGAATGTTTTTTATTATCTCTCTATAACTCCTCCCATTGCTCAATGTAACTTGTCCCTTTAACTCCTCCTACTGCCTCATATAAACTTTCTCACTATTACTCCTTGAATTTATTGATATGCATTTCCATGTAACTCATAATATGGCTGTATGCAAATATATCTATTTTATATAATTATACCTGTTGTTCTAAATAACCCTCTTGTATAATTCCTTCAGTTGTTCCATATATGTTCTATATCTCGTACTCATAAATGTCCTCTTAATACATTGTTTCACATCAAATAATATTTTTGGACATTTGAAAAACATAGTAAGTCAGAATGAAAGTGAAAGCACATACTTTTCCCTGAATGCCAGCCATATATCAGAGTTTCTGGGAAATCATCTGGTTTCTCTGCTAGTACTAGGGCTGCACCAATAACATTCTGCTTACTTGTGATATTTTCCCTATATATAGACCCTCCTCACACAAAGTCCCACATTCACCGCATACGGCAGAGCTATCAAGGAGGCCAAAGCTGAAGCGTCTTACTAACAATATTCACATATCCAAGGTAAGCTGACGTGTACCCTGTGAGGACCATCATTTGTACAGATAGGACCAGAAGAGGACACCATGATTATACTGAGTGTTTATCACTTATGTTCTTGTACTTCATCAGTGAGGGGGTTTATTCTACTTGGAAGAGCTGTCATATCTTGCTTCTAGTGTGATTAACTGCAAGATGAGGTGGTAAGGAGGGATGCACAGAGCAGGAGGGAGAGACCACAGAATCATGAGGGGGAGAGAAAGAGAAATCAGGAGCGTGTGTGAGACAAAGTGTGAACAGAGGCGCCCCCTTGTAAAGATTCATCAGGTCCTCCTACCATATTTAATAACAATGTTTATGTTAAGTTGCCCAACATATATTTGTATACTAAAAAATGTGTATTTTTAAAGGGTAGAGCTTTGATCTGTATATAATTATATTGCCATATGTATGTCATTGACCAGAACCACCAGAGCGCAGTAAAAACATTGCATTTCTGGAGATTATATAGATATTTATAATCATATAGACACACAAACATAAGTAGTGTGAAATACTCAGTATGTCTACTCTGGTCACATAAGAAAGAATAATATATGGTAGAAGAATAACTTCCATTTGGTCTTAGACTAATACATCAATATTGTCTGTGTAATCAACTTTGCATAATTAGTTAACCCTCTATTATTATCCTAAGTCTTAAACTGATATTAGATGAAATAATATACCTATCAATATCCTAGATAGATAGATGAAATATTCTACCACAGGGAATGCACATCCAATCCCATCTTACTCCTAAATGATACCAAAGTTGACATACAACAAAAGTCCTATATGGCATGGGTATCCATAATAAAAACATACCAATCTTTTCTACTATAAAATATCCACATATCAACATCTCAAAAAGAGTACTGATGATTATAACCGGAAATATAAGTAAATATATCATCATCTAGCATATATATAATCATATCGCATATTAGCTGGATTGAATTATTTTAAAGAAAGTAAAAACTCTTTTTTACTAACTCATGAATGGAATTTATTGCATATGTTGTTCACTCAGATTCATTTGAAAAAAGAAACATTGTACCTAAAAATGTATAGAATTGCAATGAACTGTATAGATAATCATATGTATTTCCAAGAAGATGTTACAAGTATTGTTGTTGTTTAGTCGTACAAGTTGTATTTTTTTTTTTTACTAGTGTGTTTTTTTATTTTATTGTACTCTCTTCTTTTACTTTTATTGTAAGTTTATTTTCTGTTTATGTTTTGTAAGTAGGGGGGCTATTTTTTGTAATGTAGGGAGTTCATTTTATTTGATTAGGGAGTTAGATATTTAATTAACTTTAATTGACTGTATAAACCCCTCAAGGGCACCAGCTTGCAACTGATGGGGGTTATCCGTTTCTAGGAGGCTCTTTTATTGCTGCCTCATGTTGGTATAAGCATCCTCATCCTTGTATTAGGTACTAATCAATTGCACACATTTCAGGATGATGTCATGCCTTCAATAATAAATCACTAGTATATATTGCACACACCTATCAGTCAGAAAAAAGAACTGAGAGAAGCAGTTTGCAAAGGTGCAACTAAAGTTCTACTTGAGAAATTTGGAATATCCTGTAAACATATTCACTTTTTAATATACATAGTTACATAGTAATTGAGGTTGAAAAAATACATCTAGTCCATCAAGTTCAACCTTTTTAGATCTCCTCTGATCTGCAATAAGCAGATTAATTGTTAATTGATCCAGAGATTGATCCAGAGGAAGGCAAACAGAAAAAAGACCCAGTGAAGCTTTGCCAATTGTCTCAAAAGGGGAAAAAAACAATTCCTTCCTGACCCCAGATACCGGCAATCAGACTCCTCCCTGGATCAATACTCCCTCTCTAATTATTTAGAATAACACTGAATGCCCCTTTTATTTAAAAATGTATCCAATCCCTTTTTAAAGTTATCTATCGAATCCATTGTCACCACCTCCTTTGGTAGAGAATTCCACAGATTAACCACCCTTACTGTGAAGAACCCTTTTGATTCTTTAAGGTGAAATCTTTTTACTTCTAATCTCAAGTGATGTCCTCTTATCTGTTGAAATCTCTTGGCCTAAAAAGTTCACTTGACAAAGCCTTATATTGACTCTGGATATATTTATATAGGGTAATCATATCTCCTCTTATACGCCTTTTTTCTAGCGAAAATAATTTGGTTAGTCTTTCTTCATAACTTAGCCCCTCCATTCCCCTTATTAGTTTTGTTGCCCTTCTCTGTACCTTTTTCAGCTCTAAAATGTCCCTTTTATGTAGTGGTGCCCAAAATTGTCCTCCATATTCCAAATGAGGGCGTACTAGAGATTTGTATAGTGGCAGAATTATATTTGCTTCCCTGGCTTCTATACCCTTCTTAATACATGCTAATATTTGACTTGCCTTTGCAGCTGCTGTTTGGCATTGAGCACTGTTACCTAGGTGGTTGTCCACTAGTACTCCCAAATCCCTTTCAATATCCCCTAGAACTCCATTACGTTTATAAATTGCTTGGTTATTTTTCCTTTACTGATGCATAACCTTACATTTATTCGTATTAAATCTCATCTGCAATTTAGTCACACATTTCTCTAAATTATGCAAATCCCTTTGGAGGAAAAGCACATCATTATCTGATATAATTACCTCGCACAACTAAGTGTCATCAGCAAAAATGGAGACAATACTAATTAGGTTTGACATGGTCTATCGCTTATAAATTCATGTTGATTCCTACTTATAATCTTGTTTAAATAGACATATTCTTGTATACTATCCCCTATTAACCCTTCTAAAAGCTTTCCCACTACATATGTGAGGCTTACAGGTCGATAATTTCCTGGATTTGTTCTTGCTCCCTTCTTAAATATAGGTATCACCTCTGTTTTCCTCCAGTCATCTGGTAGGGACCCAGTGTTGAGTGAATCTTGAAAGAAATATTATAATGATTTGGCAATTACAGAGCCCAGTTCCCTCAGTGCCCTTGGATGTATTCCAGCAGGACCTGGGGCTTTATTAACATTTATTTTATCCAACCTCTTTTGGATTTCTTCTGTGTTAACCAATTATTTGGTGCAGTTGCCCAACCACAGGTACCTCCCTTGTGTATACCGAAGAAAATAACCTATTTAGCTCATCTGCCTTTTCCTGGTTACTAATTATCAGACGGTCTGTGTCACATTGTAATGTTCCTATAGCTTCCTTCCTGGCCTTCTTCCCATTAATATATTATAAAAATATTTTAGGGTTAGTCTTACTCTCCTTTGCAACTGACTTCTCATTTTCTATTTTAGCCAGTCTAATAGCCCTTTTGCAGCCTTGTTGATTTCCTTGTACTTACGTAAAGCAGTCTCTGTCCCCTCTTGTTTGTATAATATAAATGCTTGTTTTGTACCCCTCATCTTTAAGTCATTGTTAATCCACATGGGTTGTGATTTACTCCTTTTACTTTTATTATTATTATCTTTATTTATATAGCGCCAACATATTCCGTAGCGCTGTACAGGGGTTTAGTACACAGCAAAAAACAAACTTAACACCTTATAAACAATGGAGGGCCCTGTTTTTGAGCTCAAAATCAAATGTACATAGTGCTTGTTTCCAAGACACAGACACACAATTGAAAACTTGCAAACTTACAATCTAAGGGCCTCATTCAAATGTGATTTGGCCAATTGAATAGGGCTCTATATAAGCACATAGCATGTTTTTTTACAGAAGTCTTTAGTTAGTGAAGACCTTACTTTTGGATAGAAGTTCACTAACTAAAAACTACTGTTATAAAAAAATGCTATTTGCTTATATAGAGCCCTATTCAATTGGCCAAATCACATTTGAATGAGGCCCTAAGGGTTTAGGTGTGATACAAGAGGGTGACAAATGCAAAATGGCAACGTGAATGCAATTTGTTTAGTCAATTGGAGGGGTCTGTGTGTTGTACTGTAGATTGTGGGTGGGAGTGTTTTTAAGCTGTGGAGTGTGCAGTTGTAATTATAAAAGCTGAAGGTGATAAGATTTTTTTTTTTACATTTTTTTTAAGGTTTTGAGGCAGGAAGATAATGTAATGGAGCGAGGCAAGGAGTTCCAAATAGTAGGGGCAGTACTTTTATTTCCACTTGGTATATGGTGATAAGTATGTATATTTAGTAAGGATTTTAATGCGGTTCATTTATGTTCAGTATTTTTACCCTTCAGTTCTCTGTCCCAGTCTATACTTTGTATTGCTGCCCTTAGACCGTTAAAATCTGCCCTTTTCAAATTTAAAGTTTTTCTAGGCCCCTTACAGTTTAGTTTTTTTAATTCAATCTCAAATGAGACTGTGTTGTGATCTCTGTTTCCCAAAGGCTGCCCTATTTCAACATGTGATACCATATCAACATTATTTTTGATAAATAAATAGATAGCTTAGTTTCTAGTAGGATCTTGTATAACCTGGACCAGATAATGATCCCTGAGTGTACTCAAGAATCTGCTCCCCTTAGCTGAACTGCTGGTCTCATTTATCCAGTTTATTTCAGGGTAATTAAAGTCTCCCATTATTAGAACTTGCCCGTGCTTAGCTGCATTTCCATTCTGTAACAATCCTTTGCACCACTTTTTTAGCCACCCATTAACCTCCCTAAGCTCCTTCTGCCTCACTGGGTTAGCACGTGGCACTGGTAGTATCTCAGAAAATACTACCTGGGAGTTCCTCACCTTCAGCTTATTACCTAGTTCTCTAAAATCATTCTTTAGGACTCTCCGTCTTCCACTAACTTTGTCATTGGTACTGATATGTATCAAGACCGCTGGTTCATTTCCAGCCCGTCACAATACTTTATCTACCCGATCCACAACATGCCGAACCCGAGCACCCAGGAGACAGCAAACATTTTGATTGCTGGGATCTGGGTGACAAATCATCCTGTCTACCTTTCTAATAATAGAGTCCCCTACCACCAAAACCTTTCTCTCCCTCTGCCTATGCTGCCCTCCCTCTCTTCCAGTAGAACTTTTCTCCCGGCTGTTAGAGGGAACAGCTCTATCTGGCATTGCAATTCCTGAACGGACATCCCCAACAGTTTCACTCAATCTGGCAAATCTGTTGGTGTGTGCCAACTCAGAACTGGCCTGCCTCCTCCTTCTGTCCCCCCTCCTTCCCCTTGTAACTATAACCCAGATACCTCCCTGGTCATCCTCACTAGGCGCATCTCCACCCTCCATGCTAGGTCCAGCTAAACTGTGCTCCATTAGCAACAACTCCCTTTCCAGTGGAGCAATATCACTAAGTGCTGCAATTCTCCTCTCAAGTTCTTCAATTGAGCTTCAAGATAGGCAACATGCTCACACCTGCCACAGAGGTATGGACACTGGATCATCTGTTCCAGCAGTTCATACATGTGACAGGATGTACACCGAGTGAGGTTGTCACTGGACTGAATCATAATTACTAATTACAGTGTGTGTATGTGTGTGTGTGTGTGTGTGTGGGGGGGGGGGGGGGGTTGTATAAAGCACTACAATCTGCTCCACTTTTCTTTGAACTCCTCTATTACACTAGAACTGCACTTAACACTAGAATTGTACACAAGCTCACAAGTTCTAACTACTCACCTGCCCACTAATCACTGCACAAGTACCCAAACCCACTTTACTGTTAGGGAGAAATCACAGAACAAAAGGAAAATAAAGAAAGAAATACCTTAATAATATATCATGTAAAGAGTCGGAATGACCAAAAAAAAAAGAGTTAAAACAGAAAAAAATTAAAAGGAAAAATCGCTTTAAAAAATCTTATAACAATTGCTGACTGATATTAAAAGTGGAAATGATCAATGATCTCTAACTTGCATCCACACTGAAAGAAGGTTGGAAGTAACATAGTGTTTACTTATCTGAAAAGGATTTGCCACTCTATTATACAGCACTTTAAAACCAAAGAATCACATGAGACTGATACTTGGTTACCCAATGAATTACAAGTAATGGTAATATCTGAATAGACGTATCTAACATTTCAAGGGCTAAGAACATCATGGCGATAACGGCTTTCCTCGGCATTAGGTTCACCTGGCAAGCTTAAACCAACATTTATTTAGTCCAGAACTTGTAATGCTTGATCAGACCTGTAGGGAGGAACTTCCTATTCTTATGTCATTGGTCAATAATTTGCCATTGAATTAATTTGCTGAACCCATAATTGTGGAAAGAGATGCTAAGTAACAGATAAACTCATGATAAAGATTAAAATAATCCACAAATCAGCATGGTAACAAATACACATCTGGCAAGTACTGAAAAGACTCAGGTAGGTAATCTAATAAGTATGTCCAATATCATCCCCTTAACCTGGGTATATAAGTCAGGTAAGTATTACATAGGTATAACCAATCAGACATTCTATAGAAATAACAGAATTAATTCCTTCAACCCTTATATATGTAGGAAATCAACACAGTAATGGCTAAGTCTACAACTGATATCTGTTAAACAAAACAGACCGACCCATTGCATTTAAAAATAAAAAGTCCTAATGGTAAGTGCTGAGTGAACAATATGAGTTACAGGTAAACAAAGGTATGCTGTTACCTCATGTATGTGAATTGTGAATTGATCCTGAGGAAGGCAAACCAAAGTAAGCAAATAAAGAAGCACTGCCAATTGTCTTGTTAGGTGAAAAAACTACCTAATCCCCAAAAATTAAGCTTGATTGTGCTCTTTATCAATATCCTACCTATTCTGATTAACTGACATACCCTTGTATGTCCTTTTTAATCAAAAATATATCCAACATCTTTTTTAAATCTGCCGTCACAACCTCTTTTGGTAGCAAATTCCAGAGGCCCAAGCTTGGTAGAGAAGCTCTCTGTAGTCCATCGCCTCCTTTTCCCCTTTACTCAATAAACTACACCACCTTTGGAAAAAATCAGGCCACAGACACTTTTATTAAATAACTGTCAACATGACAGACACATAACTGGTCACATGACCAACAAGGTTCAGGCCCATAGACTGACAAGCGAGAGGCATCCTTTCATCTACTAACATCCACTTCAGTCAGAACAGACTTTACATAACAGATACAGATTACATCACAGAAACAGATTACATAACAGTAACTGACTAGCAATGGAACTTCCAGTTTGAATTTAAACTGTCATCAGGGAGAGTGGACACGTCATAATTTAAACATACATCATTTTATAGATAAACAATAAAAACAACATTGCAATAATATATGTAGCTCAATTATATTTTATATTTATTTATTATATTTTATGCGACAACCATGGTTTGATTACCCATTAGGGGTTCTGCCTGCCCAGAATTCCTAGAAATATAGTTATTACACTGCATTCTGGGAACCTGGGCAGGGACATGCAAATGTGCCCACAAAGGCTTCACTCTTGTAATCCATTACCATTTTAAACATGACTTTCTTTCAGCATATGCCTGCTGTATTACACAGCTTTCAGCAAAGCTCAGGATGGATTATACACAAGCTAAGAATCCCACCCACATACAGCTTTTTCAAGGTTACTGCCTCTCATCAGTTTGGGGCCGGTTCCTAGCTTGTGTAGTACATTTTTTTTAGGAGGTAGTTTACCAGAAAAATAATTTCATTTATGGTAGGCAGAAAAGCGATAGAAGCCTCCAGCGTACAGTAGATAAATAGTACATTTATGTTCACATTTGAATGTCTAAAACAAGTGAAAAAGCTTACTGTACAAAATTCAGAGAAATACAGTTATTACACTGCATTCTGGGAACCTGGGCTGTACAGGGAGAGCTTG
This sequence comes from Discoglossus pictus, assembly GCA_027410445.1. Classification (NCBI taxonomy): domain Eukaryota; kingdom Metazoa; phylum Chordata; class Amphibia; order Anura; family Alytidae; genus Discoglossus; species Discoglossus pictus. The sequence goes on from CM050172.1 coordinate 19,389,602, forward strand.
TATGACGTTTTTCCTCATTACTTATGTTCCTAGTTAGACTCAATTTTTTCATTATGTCGGCCTTTAACTCTCTAAATTACTCAGTTTGTATTTGAAATACAAGTGATCATGTTTTGTGTTTGTGTAGCATATGCTCACTGCCCTCCAATAGAAATATATATATATAATATGGCCCACAATCAAATGCATCTAATAAACAAGTAATAGTTTGACGTGTGTATGAGCAGATATGTTGTGTTATGGGGAAATGTCTGTGATTTGCTCACACAGAAAAGGGAAAAATGGGTGAGTGCATACCTTGCACTTGTGCGCAGGGGTTGCTCCACTTCACTGCCTAGGGGCTCCAAAAAGGTAGATACAGCACTGGCAGCAGCTACTGGTATTTTTTAGCCTTATGAAATGGGGAATACAATGGCAAATCAATAAATACATAGTTTTTGTACAAAGCTTCAATTATCTAAGAATTGACACCACTTAAAGGACTACTGTGGCCAGAGAACTACACTTGAAAACACTGGAATGTTTGTAAAATGTAAAAAAAATACACAGCCTCTAATTTACTACCTTCTTTCTGTAAGTATGCTGCAGTAAAATCTACCATTTTAGTTTCCAGCGAAGCACTTCCTGAGATGGTAGAAACTTCCTGTCTGCACTAAAGGTCTGCTATCAGCATAATGGGAATGGGTCATCTGGAACTGGCAGTTCTAGCATTAGGGCATGCCTGTCTAAAAGAGAACTTTGAAAATGATCCACATATTTTGAAAGATTTGCATTAGGGGACCACTGTGGTCAATTTTTTTCTATATGATCTTTTAAATAATCAAAACTAATAATGGTGAATGTTTTACAAACTAAAAATGTAATAAACACATCCTTTATTTGATATGTTATTATTCTTTACTGTGAGGTCCCATTTTGTTCTCTTTCCTGCTGTTTTCTGCTGCTTTCTTGGCAAGGCGTGTCCTTGTATGCTAATGAACTTTCCTTTTGTATTGATGGGAGCACTGGCAGTTTTCACCGCCACATTTTCTAGATAGAAGTTTTTATAAAAGATAAAAATTGTAACCATAAGACCACAGTGGTCCTTTAATAATAGTTTGGGCAAAAGCCAGACAACATTCACTAAGCTCTAGCACTAAATCCAGCTAGTGTTTTTCATAGACTGTATACATATTGTGCTGTATATTCTATATAATTGCTTTAAAACAACCTAAAATGCAATTAATGAAAAACAAAATATATAAAAGAACGTCAAACTGTGTATGAAAAAAACTGTTTTAAATTCTGAGGTTAAGTTTTTAAATAATCTAAAATCGACTTAACAGAAAAGTGACATATTATAAAATATTTTTCTTTTTTTCCTCAGTGAAAATGAATGTGTTTGATGAAACAATGGAACAATTCAAGATGACACATTATAGATCTTCAAAGCTCACACTGAAGGATGTCCTGGATATTGGACAGGAGACTATACAGGAGGCGGATCCACAGAATGTAGAAGATATCCCCTGGCATTTTATAAGGAAGCTTATGGGACTAAAAATGAGAAACACACAATGTGTAGGAACAAGGGCAGATAACCCAGATGATGTGTTTGAGGAGTCTGATAGTAATGAAGATGCTACATCACCTTCCTTCCACCCTCTTGATGTTATGTGTGTTATCCTCCATTGTGCAGATATGTTTTTACAACAGGAGATTTTGTCAAAAATGTCCATGTGCCAGTTTGCTGTCCCTCTGCTGCTCCCTGCTGGTGATGGCCCAAACTGCACCCTCATGCTCTGGGCAATGAGAGATATTATGAAGAGGTGGAGACCCCAATCCTTAGCACAGAACAAAGGGTTTAGAGAAGAGAGTTTAGTGCACATAGACATGCCAACCTTTTCGTTTGTCAGGCTGGGTAAGAGCAAGTTATCTAAGTCTAAAACCCTTAATACAGTTCTCAGTCCAACTAATCAGTACCATGATTTCTTTATACATGAAAACATGGAATGTGGAAACGTCCAACGGAAAATCTCAGATGGGTTGGTGGAAATATCCTGGTATTTTCCAGCTGGCAGAGCGAGTTTAGATACTTTCCCAGAATCCATTGCAGTTACCAATCTGCGTGGAGACCTGGAGTCTAACTGGACACAGTTCAGCTTTTTATCACAGGTATCATCAGTGGTGTTTATATTTGTGGAAAGTCTCAGTGAGAGAGAATTCCAACTATTATCTAACTGTAGTAACTCGGAAACAAAGTATTGTTTCATAATTAGTCCTAGTAATGGAAAACGTGTAAGTAATGAGACGCTAGGATTCCTGAAACAGTTGGTTCCTTTGCTAAAAATTGACCCAAGGTATATATTGAGAAAAGACAGAATTGCTAATGATGTAGAACTAAAAAACAAAATACATGGAATTATCAGAAATATATTGAATAACAGGCCTAAAACCATTAATCTGGAACATATGTCAGAGATGGCTTATAATCTCGGCATTCAGGTGGATGAGAGCTCTGAAAAATTGCAAGAAGCAAAGACATGCGCCATAGAAATTACTAATGAGATAAAAGATGTGGTGCTGTATAAGGAGGAAACACTGAAACTACAAGGAGACCTGTGGAGACAGTTGTCACAAACAGAGAAAGAAATGTGCAGAATGAGAAAACAAGGAGATAAACCTGGAGAAGAATATAAAGATGAGTTAAGACAGCGACTTTCAGAGCTACATAGGAAACAATATCAGCAGGACCTGCCAAGTGGTATGATGAAGTTTATATCTGCAATTACTCATTTGTCTCACATAGAGAAACATTATTTTCTAAAAATGATAAAATTGGAACTTGACAAAATAGCTAGAGAGAGTGTGACTGCCTTAAAGTCTGAATACACAATACAATGTATGGACAGATTAAATAACCAGGAAGCATTAAATCAGTTAGACAAGAAAATAACTGACAGCTCTTTAAGAGTTGAACACTTTCTGCGTGAGTTGGGGCAGTTTTATGAGGCTGAATACTTCATGGTGACACAAACACAAATAAAACAATTTACCAAACTCCCAGGAATAGCTGCAGATCTCCTATTGGATGGATTCCCATTGGAGCTGATTGATGGAGATGCCTCCAACATCCCCCTACAGTGGGTAACAGATGTCCTCACTGAGTTAGATAAAAAGACAGGAGGAGGATGCAGAATGAGAGTAATAACTGTGCTGGGAGTGCAGAGCACAGGGAAATCCACTCTTCTGAACACCATGTTTGGTTTGCAGTTTCCTGTGGCCAGTGGACGGTGCACACGAGGGGCCTTCATGACTCTTATTAAAGTAAAAGAGAACTTCCAGGAGGAGCTTGGATGTGACTTTATTCTGGTGATAGACACTGAAGGTTTGAAAGCTCCTGAACTGGCTTCCCTGGACCACAGTTATGAGCATGACAATGAGCTGGCAACTCTAGTCATTGGGCTGAGTGACATCACCATAATAAACATGGCCATGGAAAATACAGCAGAAATGAAAGATATTTTACAGATTGTGGTCCACGCATTTCTTAGGATGAAAGAAATAGGAAAGAAACCCAACTGTCAGTTTGTGCATCAGAACGTGAGTGATGTGTCTGCTCATGTCAACAATATGAGGGACAGAAAGAAACTCCTGGAACAGCTGGATGAAATGACAAAGATAGCGGCAACAATGGAGAAAAAGAGTGGGATCACATCGTTCAGTGATGTTATGGACTATGACTTTGAGAAACACAACTGGTATATCCCTGGACTCTGGCAAGGTGTTCCACCCATGGCTCCAATAAACGGTGGTTACAGTAAAAATGTTTCTGCACTTAAAAAATATTTATTAGATTTTCTTAAAAGCCTTCAAGTCTCTAACAAGTCACAGAATATCCATGAATTTAATGAATGGCTAAAAAGCTTATGGAAGGCTGTGAAACATGAAAAATTAATTTTTAGTTTCAGAAACAGCCTTGTGGCCGAAGCTTACAACCATCTGTCTATAAAATACTCACAGTGGGAATGGGCCTTCTGCAAACAAGTGTACAACTGGCTGATTAAGGCAGAGACAAGCATTAAGAATCATACAGCAAATAAACTAGAAAATGAAGTGAGCGTGCTTAAGGAAGATCTTTATCGTGTGCTGTTAAAGGAGGAGAAAACAATGGCAGACTTATTAGAAAAGTATTTTGAGAGTGGAACTGAAAATGTGAATCTTATAGAAAAATACAGAGAAGATTTCTTCATAAGTGTGTCATCTTAAAGAAGGAACTTAAAAGAAACACACTTACCAAGATCAATGAGGCTGTCAGAATCCGTAAAGGAAAGTATGAGATACACAGTATCCAGGATAGATCCCAGAGATTAATTGAGAAGAAAGTAACTGAGCTTCTGGGAAAATACAGAATGCAAAACTGTGAGTTAAATGAAGAAGAAATAACAAATGAATTTGACAACATGTGGCAGAAGACATTGTCAGAATTACAAACAGGAGATCTAGAGAGACAAAATGTCAAGCAAGCAATGCTAGATCAGCTGAGAAATGACATGGGCAACAAAGGAGGGGCAATAAATGAAGCTTTACTCAAAGTGAGAACCTTAGAGGAATGTGGGCAAACTGATTTTAAGGTGGACAAGAATTCTGTAGAAACCTCCTGGCTATCACTTGATCATAACAGAATATACATTAGCAGAGATTGTTATAACAAAATACAAGACTTTGCTGACAAATTAATAGATCAATGCAAAGCATATGTTACACAGAAGGTTAACACAAAGGAGGATTATGATGAAATGTACAGTCTAGAATTATTACAGATGATAAACACAAGTCTCCAAGAGGAATATGTTAAGACACTTCACATTACTTCTTTGTTTCAGATGCAAATTAAGCTTTTTGTTTTTCAGAAGAGCAGCTCCCATGTTTCAAAAGATGCATAATAACTTTATTCAAGAGAATGACCCCAAAATCTGCCTAGAAAAGCTAAAACCTCAGTATTTTGTTATCTTTCAAAATATTTTTCATGAGAAACATGAATGTCAGCAGAGGGCCAAGAGATTCCGTAAGGACTGTCTAAAGCCGGCAATGACACCAAAATGACTTAAAAATTATGAAATTACAACATTATTTGACAATAAGAAATCCAATATCAACCTATGTGTAATTAAGAATTATGTTGTTTTATTATGTTTATAAGGCAAGATATCGAGTAACACACAGCCCAGTACTCAAGGGGTTAATACATGTCAGGGAAACACATTGCCTTAGGAAAAATGTTTCTAATGCAATGTATATGTTATTAAAACTAAATACACTCATTTTTATATACTGAAGCTATTATTACAATTGTCACATCTATTTAATGTTATAAAATTAAAATAATTAAAATATAATATATTTATATTTAAAATGTATTATGGTTCCCTTGCCGCAGTTACAGCACTAGGTTTTGCTCATTATAATAATCATGACATTCACATTTTCTATTGGCTCCTAGAGCCGTCTCTCAACTGTAAAGCTTGGTTAGGTTACGCTCTACACTAAAATCTCTTGCGGCAAAGGATGTGGGCTGCGAGCCGTAATGTGGGGTTTAAAAGATTAACATAAACGTGTAACAAAAGGGAAAGAAAGCTCCCGCAGCTGATTTATGGGTGTGCTGCAGTTTACACCTCCCAATTTACATAGGGCCCTATGTTGGGAGGATCGTGGATCTCCAAGCTCATATTACCATGCTTGGTTAATTTGAACTAAAGTAAAATGAAAATCTTGTCCGCTGTCAGTGACCCATGTCTGGCTGCCTCCAAAAATAAACAGCCCTAAATCTCTAGGATTTATTCTGAGATGTTTTTCTCCATAGGATATAGTAAATCAAGTAATTAACACCAGAAGCACTTGAGATTCTTAGTATCCCCCAGTGTTTTGATTGTCTCCTTACATGATAGAAATGATAAACTTTGATTCTTTTTTCCCTGAATTCATTGAGTAGTTTTCCATTTTTAAAAGAACTAACATTTTCCAACAACCCATATACTTCCTGCCTCATCTCTTTTGTAACTATTTTAAGATTATTTTTCAAAGCCATGGAAAATCATCTTGTCATAAGCTAAAAGTGTTAGATCCCAAGGACCCTCTCCACGTTATCTTACCAATCAGCACAATTATTTTCTCTACAATCTTTCTATCATGGAACATGTCTGTCTCACATGCATGAATGTGACTGTTTGACCACAATACCTCTAACATATGTTTATTTTATATGTAACATCCTTTTTGATGTCTTGGAGGGACGGCCTCCAAATGTTTCCTCAGTTGTGAATGTCAATACCGTTGAATAAAATAATAAAAATGATTTTACAAAAATGTTTACTTTTTAATTTTCTAAAAAAATCAATAAATAATATGGTTTAATTAACACAATTTATGTGTTAACATTTTTTGCACTTAAATCAGTAAATTGTTCAGTTTTAAAAAGCATATTAAGCTATTTACAAACATGTATAAATAAAATATATAACTTATTGTATATAGATATTAAGTGGAGTGTGATAGCTCTTATAACAAGTATCCGCATATAGAGCTAATTTGCAGAAAAATTTAGATTCTCATTGAACGCTTTTGCCCTCAGCCCAATTAACACATTTGGTTTGTTTATAAGCCCAAAACAGAAATCCAGTGATGTATTGCAAGGTCATTTAAACTCCTTATGTATAATGAAGGTATTTAGGATTGCTGAATATCCAAATGACAAAATATTATAGTAATAACATGTATTTTATATAACATTTTTATTTAAATTGATATAGTATAACATTGATCAAATTATGAAATAGTTATACTATTGGGTATATAATGATATTATCTAAGGAATTTTATAAAATAAAAAAAAAAACATTTTATCTCTCTGATGTGTCTGCTGATGATAATAATATTAGGGACAAAAATAAGCTTCTGGAGCAACTGAATGAGATGACAAAAGAAGCTGCAAAGATGGAGAAAAAATAGTGGAATCACAACATTTAGTGATGTAATTGACTATGATCTTAAGAAACACAACTGGTGCATCCCTGGACTCTGGTAAGATGTACCACCAATGGCAACTATAAATTCAGGTTACAGTAAAAAATAGTTTGAACTGAAAAAGTACTTATTTAAATGTATAAGAGACAGATCCAAGGGCTAGGAGGTGAGTAAACACCTGCCCCCCAATACATTAAATATAGTTAGTGATACAGTTGGACCCCTTCCTAGACCCTCAGTGATGTTGCTATGCTTAACTGCCATAAGTCCATAAAGAACTCTGCTAATATTCAATGCTTGGGCTGTGAAAACAAACAGATATTTTGTGTGATTTAGTTGTGTTTTCTCTTTTTCTTCCACTGCTGGGTGGTAACCACAACAGAAGACTGACTATACTGCCATTTATTGGCTTTACCGAAAATAACAATTCCTAAAAACACACTGACATATATTGACTTGGAAAAATACTTTCCTGAAACACCACTTCCATATAAATTCCCTATATAATGCAGAGTCTTTGATTGCAATTTAGGTTTTGGATAAATGATCCCTGCTCATTTTTACACAGTCACATTGTTCTGATGCTTTTACAGACATTGGTGCTGTGACATGGCCATTACTGGCTGCCAGTTAAGGTAACTCACATTTGACTGCCATTTATTGGTCATCAAGCAGGGAGCAGCCTACTGAACTAGCTATAAATGTGCATTCAAAATAAATTACATCAGAAACCCCTCAAACACAGATTATTATTATTGTTTATTTATAACGCGCCAATATATTCCGTAGCGCTGTACATAAGTTAAATTCCAGACAAGATAAATACAAATGAATACATAGCAAAACAAGGAGGGCCCTTTCTCTGAGCTTGCTATCCAGTGTCCATGGTGCTTTCCCCAAAACACATTGCAGGTGATACTCTTTTTTAAAGAGATGCATTCTAGTGAGGTTTTGATGTTTTGAGGCAGGAGGATAATCTGGTGAAGCAAAGCAAGGAGTTCCAGAGAATATGGGCAGCAAGTGACAAAGTCCTGAAGGCAAGAGTGAGAGGAGGTGACAAGAGTTGTAGAAAGAAGAAGGTCATTATCAGAACGAAGAGGGCGGGTGGGGAAGTATTTGGAGGTTAGAAGACAGAGATGTAGAGGGGAAAGGCCTATTGCTAAGGGCTTTCAATGTTAGGGTCATGATTTAAAATGTTATTCTAGAGGCTAAGGGAAGCCAGTGGAGAGATTGACAGAGAGGTGATGCGACAATTGAACGTTGTGTACGGAAGATGAATCGAGCAGAGGCTTTGATGATGGATTGAAGTGGAGATAGTCGGGTGGTGGGTAGGCCAACAAGAATCGAGTTGCAGTAGTCGAGTCGAGAGATGATGAGAGAGTGTATTAGGATTTTAGTGGTGTTTTGTGTAAGATAGTGGCAAATTCTGGAAATGTTTTTTAGATGAGAAAGACAAGATTTATTTAGTCCTGCAGTGGAGGTATTTGTCAAAACGGTGACAAATGATGTAGAGAATCTTGTATCAACCAACAAAAGCAACATGACAAAGGAAGAACATAAGGCACTCAAGGAATAAATGAATGACAAGATGTTGTACTTAAACCTTCGGTCAAAGGTGGTAACATACTGTAGTAATCTGGCCAACCAACATGTATGTGGACGAAGCTGAACGTTAGCTTAATGTCAAACACTGTTATGAACGCCTATTGGGTGACCCAACTGATGACTACATAGAATTATACAAAAAGATGATTGTACAAGGTAAAAAAGGTAACGCCATCAGTGGAAAATAATTCACTTTTCTGACGGTAGAGAATCCAAGAACAGCCACATTATATTTGCTGCATGCATGTGCACAAAGACAAACATAAACCACCTGGGAGACCAATCATATCCGGTAATGGCAGTCTGTCTGAAAAAGCGAGCCAATTTTTGGACTCCAAACTTAGATAATTTGTTCTCAATTTACTGAGTTATGTCAGAGATACATGGATGTATTGGATGGATGTATTGAATAAATTAGATGGCATCACATTATCACCTCAATCATTACTAATTACGTGTGATGTTGAGAGTCTCTACACGTCAAAAGACCACAAGGCAGGTTGTGAAGAGACAAAATATTTTCTGAATATGGAAACCATCATGAACCAAAGAAAAAAACATCTTCCTCATCAGATTGCTCAAATTCATCTGGCATCATAACTATTTCGTCTTCAGTGACAGATTCTATTTACAAAGACGTGGATGGCTATGGGATCTGTAGTAGCACCCATCTACGCCAATCTCTACCTAAGATGGTGGGAGAGAGAGTTGGTCTTCAACGATAACAGCGTAGTGTTCACTGAACATATATTACTATGGCTGAGGTATATAGATGACATCTTCATCATATGGGACGACACTGCCGAAAACTTTGACAAGCTCATACAAATGATGAATGACAATACCCTGAACTTGAGACTAACCCACACGATTGATCATGTGAAAGTAGATTTCCTTGACATCTCCTTCATTAAAGATGAGAAAGGATATATTAAAACAGATCTATACAGGAAACCAACTGCAACAAACAGCACCCAGTATTTCAAGAGTTCCCATTTTCCACCCACATTGAAAGAAGGAATTGTTCAGATATAACGACCTTTAAAACGAGACATGATGAACTAAAGAAGACTAAAGAGTTGTGGGTACAGCAATATGGCATTGAAGAGAGCCTATCAGAGGGCCCTTCATACTACCAGAGAGACGCTGCTACGCCCAAAGCCAAAAAACAGGAATGAAGGACCGACACGATTTATTGGGACTTATAGTGAAGACTGGAAAAACATTGCCCACATCCTAAATAAACACATCAACATTCTGAAAACTGATACAGTTATCAAGAAGTTTATAGGAAATGAAATACAGATGGGCTGGAGAAGATCAAAGAGTGTCAGAGACACTGTAGTACGCAGCCACTTTGTCCGAAGCAAGAAGAGACCACAGTCCTCACCAAATTGAACTTTTAGAAGTGGCAGATGTAAAGTTTGCCCATACATTACTAAAAGATTGGAGATGACTGACAGAACAGGCAGAAACATTTGTCTAAAAGGCATCTTCAACTGCGGATCACAGGGAGTAGTTTACTGTCTGGAATGTCCGTGTCCTTGCAGATATGTTGGTATAACCACACATGAACTCAAAAAGGGATTAGGTGAACATATATGAAATATATGTAATAGCCCTAAAGACATCATGAGTGGTAAAAAACTCACATCAGTAGCTAGACATTATAATGAATGCCACGAAGCAAAACCCCTGATCAAATGCTGTGTACTTCAGAAAATATCCCTTGGCATCAGAAGAGGCAATCTGGAACTTGAACTTCTTAAAACTGAGACCAGGTGAATAGCTATGCTAAATACCTTGTTTCCGAATGGATTAAATGAAAACAATAAATTTAGTGTATACCTCTGAACACACCAATGTAAATAATATTTCCCTTTTTCAACTCATGTGTATCTATAGCATAACGTAACACAATTTCAAAATCTAATCTCTTTGGACCATGTCAGCCTATCCTCTTATTGACAGATTAGCTGATTTGATATTTTCTTTGTGTCAGTTCTTTGCATACCTAATACATTTATGCACCTTTGCTCTTACAGGAAATCCACGAATACTGAATCTGAAAAACACTGATTTCAATTATTCATTTTTGTCAATAATTTACACAATAAAAGGCCTCTCCTGCTCCTTCAACGAGACTGATCCCAGTGGAAGCACAAATGCGAAACCTGCACGTCGGATTAGTTGTTGTTCTTGTCTCCCATTGTTGACATCACCATGCAGCCGTGCACTGCCTGAGACCACACACTTGCTGTTTACTGCAACACTGTCCAACAGAGTAATTATAAGGTAAGTAAAGTAGAGGGGACTAGTCCCAGACAGCCTAGTATAGGGTTTCTGAGTGTACACTTATCAGGGATAGGGGATAAATAGCGGGTCCCCCTAGTTACCAGCCTATTAGGGCAATTCCACAAAAAAATGCCTAGATAGGGCCACAAAGGTAAATCCTTGCCCCCTGCTATAACCACCTCTGCCAATACTCCTAAAAGTATTTATTACTGTATTTATAGACGTTATGACAATGTGCCAGTAATAATTAGGTATCTACCTGCTATGCAAAAAGGAATTGGTTGTACTGCATACTGTATATTGTCTGCACTTCTCTGACTTTTTGACTATACTGTGACTATTTTATATGTGACAGATATTCAGCAGCCAAATGACTGGCCAGTCCTGACAACCCTTTCCAAATCTTGCACTTTTATACATGGCCACTGGTGTAAATGGGAAACCATTATTTTACACGCCGATTCTTAACCCATGTATGTTTTCTTTTATATTATGTCTCAATAAATGTTACATTTTATCTTCAATAATAGATGGAGTTGGTCTTTATTTATCTACTAGCGAATTGCCCGTCAAAAAATGACGGCAATGAAATTGTAAGGTAGCTAATACTGTTTGGTGTATAATAATGAAAGATCTAATACATTAATAAATGAATATGTAATGCTGTTTAGTGTGTAATAATGAAATATATAATACATTAATAAATGAATATACTTTACCTATTTTGAAGCATTGTGTTGAAGAGCTGTCAATGTGTTTTGATGTTGCTGCAGCATTAGTGGTGTGGAGCTGCTGTGTAAGCGTGCTGAATGTGTGCAGTGTAACACTGTGCGTGCGCGAGACGAAACCGTTAGCGTAGTGGTGTACTTCCGCACTTGGCGTAAAATGGCGGGTTATCTGTGGTATGCGTCTTTGCGGATTATCCGGCGGTGCTTCGTGGTGTTTTTTGAGTTTCGTGTGGTGTTTTGCGAGTGTGTTGTGGTGTTTTTCGTGTTGAGAGTGCTGTAGCCTCGTTTTCGTTTTGTTCATCGGCCATTTTTTCTCTCGCTTAGCGATTTTATTAGTGTCTAAAGTGTTTTATTTTTATTTAAATGAAGGTGTAACTTGGTTTTTTGAGGTGCTGGATAGTTCCTCTTGCTGTAGGTAAGCTTTTTATGTGTGTGTTGTGTGTATTTATTGTGTTTTAAATGTTTGTATGTCAGCGTGTTGCGTCCGATGTTTGCGAGGTCGTAATGTCTGGTAATCTCGCATTGCGTGTGTAGCCTCATTTTCGTTTTGTTCGGCGGCCATTTTTTCTGTCGCTTAGCAAATTTTTTAGTGTCTAAACTCTTTTATTTTGAGTGAAATGAAGGTGTAAGTTGCATTTTTGAGGTCCTGGATGCTACCTCTTGTAGGTAAGCTTTTTATGTATGTGCTGTGTGTATGTATTGTGTTTTGAATTTTGTAATGTTCGCGATTTGCGTCCGAGTGTTGCGAGTCCGTAATGTGTGTTAACGTGTGTCATATGTTGTTTGCGTTGCTCGTAAAATTTAGCGAGTGTCGTAATTGGTGTGTCGTGTTGTTTGCGTTGCGACGTGAAGTTTGCGAGGGTCGCAGTTGCGGGCATGGAGCGCTCCATGCCAGCAACTGAGGTCCTCGCTTCGCTTCGCTACGCGAGCCCGCAAGCGTTAGCAACAACTCGCATGCTCACAACTATATATGTGATTCCAAGATTTAGCATTTAATTACAGTTGTTTTGGGGGGAAGATACTAGTGAACAGAATTAAAAGGTGTCTGTAATTTACTCTCCTCTAACATATTCTTTAATATTTAGTTAGTGACTCTATGTGAAGGATGAAAGTTATTTCATACTGGTCTTACACTCAAGTTATATATTGTTTGCTTAATATCTCGCCAAAAAGCAAGTGATTCCTCAATAACACAGATACTGAAATTCAGTAATTTACAGAGCTGGGAACACCCAAGTCAATCTGCACAAAAAGTAATCCAACACTGCTACCTTGTGGAAAAAAATCATCATACATAGTACGAGTGATGCCACCCAAGGATTGACCTGGCTCTGTAGGGGGGGGGGGGGGCACCCTGACCTGTCTGTAATACAGATGGAGTAATCATATACACCCAGAACATGCTGGGAAGAATGCTCTAACTCAGGACAAGTGACGAGCCTATCAAGCCCAATCCATGTGTAATGATTGAACTGCTCAGATACTGCATACTGCAGGGTCTCTAGTAAGCAAAGCATGAAAATGGGGAAAACTAAGAGAGGTATGCAAACAAAGTGCATCATCACTTACCACATAGGACCTCCAGAAGCAAACCTTACTCCCTCCCATGCTTCCCAATCAGGGCTATCAGATAATTCAGGACTCTGAGGGGCAACCGGTGGCCCCACCCCGACAACATATGCATCTTTCAACCGAAATCCATGGCAATGATTGAGGAAATGTTATGACCCATTTAGCAAAGACCGTTGATTCTCCTAAAAAGGACATTAGTGATTTGGGATAAGAACTAACTGCTTGAGGAAACCTCGGGTCATTTAACATAGAATAAATGTTTAGTGCACCGGAAGGCTTTCTCTGTTCTATCGAATAGGAATTAATCCAGTTTCCAATTGACATTTATCAATCTTTCAACGCAAATAGGCTGTGGGCATTGAATTGATTCTGTTGTTTCTAAATTCCTAATGCTCATGCGGTACAATTCTTTTTGCTTACATTGCTTTCCTATAAACTGATGTAAATGTTATACAAGTTCCTCTCACGATGCCTTATGGGAAACCAGGTCCATCCAATTCCCACCTCTGTGAGAGATTTCAGATCAAAGTATTATTGTAGATGTTTGGACATCTGTTCTTGTATGGAGGGAATTGTGAACAATAACTCATTAAATTTTCACCCATATGGGAGTCTAAGGTGAGATCCTAATTTTAAAGTTAACAGGACTGCAGAATGATCTGACCAGGTGCAGGGGATAATTTTAGCATTGTTGAAGGAGTCAAAAAGAGATGAGTCGATTCATAAGGAATCAACACATGAATACGACCCATGAGTACTGTATATGAATAATAAGTATACTCTCTTGACCGGAGGTGGTGTCTGTTGTGGAAAAATCATTCTCACATACCACTTCTTACTCTGAAACCTAGGCATGACACCCAAAAATGTATTAAAAAAAAAAACGTGATCAGCAACAAGAGAACATTCAAAATGGCTGTTACTGACTGAATGTCTGCTGACTACTAATATAAATATATACAGACAAAGCTTTTATAATGGCTTACATAAGACAATGAAATAATCCATCTTTCCCCCATCTAGCTACATGGCATAACCCACTAGCAACCAATTACAGTTTATTTATATATGATATCCAATAAGTATATAACACATACTTTGGTAAAATCTGTGCGTATATCTACTTTATATGATACACTTGTGTGCAGTAAATAACACTTATTAGACCTTGGGGATGACCGAAAATACATATTTTTTATGTCTAAGAGCTTGTGTATGGTCTCTAACTGAAACTTGCTATGTCATGCAGATTTAACTATTTCTGATCATATATCTTCCAAAAATAGAAAATACTGGTTTCAAAGCTTACATTCCAGCCAAATATCACACTAACTAGAAAGAGTGCTCATTTTATATATATACGCGAAAATTGTAAGAATATTTGTATCTTTTCCCCAACACCCCCCCATGACAATGAAAATTGTCATCAAAAGGAAAAATTTCTCACATCTAGCTAAACAATAAAAAGATAAACATATTAGGAAGTAGAGGTAAGATCTTCAGACTGGCATTTAAAGAAACTCTAGGTCTCTAAAAATATTCAGTCAGATGAGCTTCCTACAACATGGAGATATTAGATCTTATCTCATGGCGTTCTTTGCACCTTTTACCTTTATACATTCCCAACAAGAAGATTTCAAAAGAAAAACATAATTATACATAGAACATTAATATACATAATAATAACGCAATTTTAATAAACCAATATGATCCATGGAATAATATAAAAGTATTTCAATAATGGAATCCATAGCGTAAAGTTCGCAGTACAGATATTAAAGTCTGTTGAATGAAAGATTTACAATTAGTGATTATAAAGCACAAGCAAAAAAAAATCTAATCTTTATAGTAAACAATAAATCCACGAAAACAAGGGAGCACCTGTTTGACGAAATCCATATAACAAAGAAAGAGTCCAATGTAGTGGATTAAAACATCCACATGTGCGGCTATATGTTACCAAGAAACAGTCCAGATTGCGGTGCCATAGATATAAAAGTCCAGATATGTAAAATAAAATACAATGGTTGATGCAGAGAAAATAGCCCACTTAATTCTTCAACCAATTACCAATAACTGGGCCATAGAAACATTTTTCCTTTATACTCATTGTCTTATGAGGCATTTAGATGATAGATGTAATTTATTAACCAATAAAGTTTTGCACTGATATTACTAATAACCCAGAGTGTATGCATGATAACATCTTCTTTCCCTAATTACCTTTCTATGTATAACATACTTCTTCTCCTCCC